>JBBMOE010000018.1:2042426-2198312 GCA_037975065.1 Chaetodon trifasciatus
AGCCGCCTTTAAATGAACCCCAAAATGCAAACGTGGAAGCAGGAAACAAACATTTTCTGACATGTTAAACAAACAGAATCCCAAAAATGAACATTTAAAAGCCGTTCTGAATAACTTTCTGACTCCACTTTAAAATTCAATCATTTATTCATCAGACAGAATAAGAACACTGAATTATTGATCAGAGTGGAAATACAATTTCTTTTAAATGCATTCATTTACTGACACTGAGCTAAATGTGCACACTGTCACTTTACTGGTTAGTTTGAGTCAGCCTGTAAAACATTTGTATAACGTGTTCATCAAGTCTGAGAATATAAAAGGTAGAGTAGAGTTGTTGATTTTACACTTTGTCTCATGTCTGAACAAGCAGCCGGGTCACTTTTATATTAAAGGCATGACGGCATGTGTTTCTGTAACACCTGTCCCTCATTTTGGGACCATAAATCTGTCATTGATAATTTTCAGTAAAATAATAACCAGCTCCATAAACTCAAAACACTGTGAATGAATCCATTCTAAGTTGCTGAGACTCCTCTCAGATTTCTTGGGTCAGAGGAGGAAAAGCACCTTGAATATCGTTTAAATGAGTCCCACCTTCACGTGCTGACATCCTCCATCACGGTCAGACATCAGCAGGCAGGCTGAGTGTCCCTCACATTCCAGCTTGAACAGAAGAAAAGGTTTTAAAATCCGTCACTGCAGCAGCCTGATGGACCAGAAAACACTCCTCTTCTTTTTTTATCATCGCTGACTTTAAGTTTTCAGCCCCGAGCTGTTCTCAGCAGCTCCCTCTGTGGCTTCATCGTATGAGTCCATCCTCCTGTCCTTTGTCTGTCCCCTCTGAATCACTGCTCCTCTTCCTCTTCTCCTCCTCCTCTTCCTCCTTTCTCATCTGCTCCTGCTCTCTCTCCAGCTCCTGCTGCTCTTTGATGTCAGCCTCCTTCAGTTTCTCCTCCACGTTCTCAGGGATCTCCACCTCCATCAGGTTCTCCATGCCCTGCTCCGGCTCGTCCCCTATCAGCACCTGGAGGGATGGAGGGTTCGCTACGTGTCATATGCCCACAGTTCATAGTTTATATGTCCACCAAGCTAAAGCTAATGCTAATCCAACAGCTCAGCAGTAAATCCATCAGATATTCACTCTGAGGCTGTTTAATGGAGGTAATCTTTTGGTCATTTTGGATGATGGAGCTTGAGCTTCGGTTGTGTTTGGCTTTCACCCCACATATGCAGATATTCTTTAAAACAGATCATTTCCCCTTCTCTTAAACAATAAATAATTCTGCTCCCCTTTGTTTTACAAAATATTTCCTTAAACACGGGAGGACAAAAATGATTCCAAATGCTCCAACGAGCGCCAGCAGGTGGTGATAAAGTCTGTGGTGAGCTGATTTTCCTTTGTGGTAGTAACTCAAACACACTAACAGTAGCAGCTAATCATTTATTTGTAGTGTTTTAACACCTTTTTGGAACTTGGTTGAGCAGAGCAAACACAAACTAACCGGTGTTTCACCATTGTTGATGTTTCAGACGCATCCTCATGAAACAAAGCAACAGTGGCCGATTGTTTCATGAACACACGGATACACAGAAACTGGAGCTTTGAAGCCTTGAAGAATTTGGCTGATGATTCGATCTTTCCTACCTGAACCAGCTTCTCACAGGCAGCCGTAACGTGGACGTCTTTCTCCCACTTGTGGAACTCTCTCATGATCGGATAGACGTTCTTGTCTTTCAGCGTCTGGCGGCCGGCTTTGGTCGCTGTCAGCTGCGTGAGAGACAAACGGTAAAGATCAACATGAAAACACCAGTCCACACGTATGTGTTTGTCGTACCAGCAGAAGTGTTTCCAGCAGCATCTTTCTGATGTCGGGGTCTTCTTCCCTCTTCTTGTCCTCTGGGAGGTACTGCAGGTCCACGGGCAGACCTGAACATCACATGAACTTCTGTTAGACTGAGAGCCAGCTGGACTGTGGCCGGGCTTTGTTTGGATTGTGATCCACTAAAAACATTTAGACAATACAAAAACCTTAAACTTAATACTTTCTGACTTCCACATACACTCTGACACACTGGCTCCTACTGAAGCTTTATAAAATGGTCACAAACACAAAGCTTGATGTTTAAAAAAGGTCCTAAAACAGCTGGGAGACAGCTGGTTTTCAGCAAATGTTATGCTGGACTGACTCAAAATAAGCTTTGTGCGTTCATGGTAATGAAGGAGTGAAAGAGCGGCTCACTGATGTGTTTTTAATAGTTTTTGAACAACAATCGGAGCTCTGTGGCACAGAGCCAGAGGCTCCATCAGGCCTTGGACACAGGAAATACTTGTTAATCAATTCGTTGTTGGTTTAGGGCTGCACATGGGTTTTGTTGGCCAAAATAAAACCAGAATATCACCAGACTCACCGTCATTTTCCTCCTCTGTCAGCTCCTCTGGACCGGCCAGCGGCAGCAGGAGGAAGGGCAGGATGTCCACAGCGTCGCTTAGCAACCACTCATGAAGGGCTGGACAGATTGAGGATCAGATGGAGTTCTTGTTGGACAAAAGTTCAGTGAGGACACATCCAGTGTGGCATCTCTCTGATTTATTCTTTCTGTTTAACCGCTCTGATTTTAAAGGTCAGACGATCTGATTTCAAGCCGTGTCGACGCTCTTTGGATGCATTTATGCTGTTCTGATATCAGACAACTACATGATCTGTTCAATCATATGAAGTGAGCGAGTGTGAATGAGGTGTGTGTGTGCGTGTGTGTGTGTGTGTCTTACTGTGGTCAAAGCAGCAGTTGCGCAGGGTGCCAATGACTCCGCCCCTCCTGATAGCTGATCCCTGGTACTGCGTGAAGGACAACAACCTCTGGACTACACACCTGCAATATATATACACACACACACACACACACACACACACACACACACACACACACACACACAAAAAAATTATGACATTGCAAAGGAATTCACTGTCCAGATTTCAGCTAAATTTACTGTGAATATTAGAGGATGCAGGAGCTTGTATGTCTTTCCTGGAGCTACTGTCTTGAGTTCAGTGTGTCCTGAATAAAACTAATTCATGTGGTGAGCACAAAGGAGAAAACAGAGGTCGTATCAGCTCATGCTCCTTCTCCTCTGTCTCTTCCCTAAATTCTGACTGGCCTTGTTGGACAGTGAAGGAGGGAAGAAATGTTCGACAAGGACTTTGTGGAGTGCCCAAGGGTTTGATATCAGCTTTGAAATATTACAGAAACTGGGAGACGCAGATCAGTCACCTGTCCTTGTCCATCACGAAGTGTCTGGCCTCGGGCAGCTGTGTCAGGTTGGACAGCAGAGGACCCAGGTAGTGGAGCTTTGCCTTCTTGTTGTAACCTTCAGTACAGAAGATCTCCACCAGCTGAGCCAGACCAACCTCCTCCTGAAGGACCTGAAACGGCAAAGAGTCACTTCATCTCTCACTATGCGAGTAAAATGCTAATATCCCTGGTAAAAGTGGGTAGATCAGTCACCTTGAACACAGTCTTGCAGGTCTTCTCATGGCGGCTCAGGTTGGACAGGATGGTGCAGATCTGGTCAGAGAGCAGGTATTCTGGATCCAGGAGGTTCTTTAACAACACTGGAAGAACTTTGACATCTGCCACCAAAACCTGGGTGACACAAAACAAAGAGCAAACACCTGTAACATGTTTATCTTCACAGAGGAAGTCAACACTCAATCCACAACATCTGTGAGCGCTGTACTGTTCTTTATTCTTTTTGTCAAAAGTCGGTTATCACAGCAACATCTCACTCTGAGACGGTCGAGTAGCTACGTATGAATAAGAGCTCATTTAGACCAGACTGCTCATCAATCAAGACTGATCACCTGGTGCAGAGTCTCGTCAGCTGACAGGTTGATGAGGATGTGGTAACAGTCCTTCGCTATAGCAATAGAGGGGTCAGAAGTCAAAGCAAACAGGGCAGCGAGTAAGTCAGGTTTAGAGCGGAGGAAGCAGCAGCCGTCCCTGAAAACAAACAAACACAAACTTTAAGCTCTAACACAATCAGCTGAGCGATGGAGGGAAAATCCATCCTGATAAATCCTGCAAACATCAGTCAGTTTTCAGTCATGTGCCTGAGCAACATGCCAGCAGCTGAAACGTAAGGATGTTCCTGCTTTCATTGATATATTACTTTTGCTTTAATATTACACATTATTAGTGGTGCACTTTCATCAATACACAGTACCAATAGTTATGACAGATCTTAAGATCTTCACTTCCACTGCCCAAACACGCTACAGCTCAGCACACCTGCACAGTGGCTGATAGGACCCTACATGCCAAGTCTCAGATTTTACCTGTCTAAGATTCACATCTGAGTGCCTCTGACTGTCATGTGTGACATGCAAACACACATTTATAACCTGTGTCCTCCTCATAGTTAAAATGAAATCCTAACGCACTGTGAAGCACATTTATCACACTGGACGAGGCGGCATCAGAGTCCGATCTGATTCAGGACTGGTCTGTAGCATGTGAGGGTTGAGTTGAGAGCATAAACAAGGATCCCAGACCACCACATTAAAATGAAAAAATGATATCATCATCATCATCGTCGTCGTCATCCTCCTACCTGTGTCCAGACAGTCCCAGGATGTACTCTGTGGCCTGACCTTTGACATCAGGACGTGTACTGGGGGTGAGGAAGGAGAGCAGCTCTGCAGCCTCGGAATCACTCAACATCTTCTAATAGTGTCTAATGAACAGAAATAAAATACAACAAACCCTCAGCTCACACAACAATACGCTATGCTACTGATATACTTACTACAAGCCTCACTGACTGATCTGAAATCAGCAAATCCAAGAAAACCACAGCAGCGTATAACACAAGAATAAATAGATTCTTTACTGCATTCATTATTACCGCCATGTATTTACCAGGTGTCGCAGACTGTGATTAGCTTTAACTTCTACACACTTGGCTGGTTGCCTATAGTGTCATAAAACAGCAAATATTCGTCTGCTGTTGTCTCAACACAACTGCCTTATAGTAATAAAGAATAAGAAATAAAATAAAAACATTATGAAGAATAATTTGTGTTTGTTAAGGCTCATCTACTCTGCTGTTTACGTTAGCTTAGCAGTACGTTTTCAGAGGGAGTTTGTCTCCATGTTGGATACAAACTCTGTTAATAACAGCAGCTAAATTTAAATTACTCTGAAAAGATTACAACTTCTTTCTACACGTGAGGTCAAAGTTTCCAAGACATTTTCTGACAGCGTCTGCTGAACTCTTTCGTGAGCGCTCAGTGACATTAGCGTCTGTTCGTCCATGAAATGATCATCTGGTGTGAAAATATCTTACCTTTAACGAGCTACAGGACTTGTCTGGTTTTCATTTCAATGTTACAGCTCTTCCATATTTAACATTCAACAACATGTGTACAGTCGCTAAGCGTGACTACATGTGGACGCTCTGCAGCTACACGGCCTTCTTCCGGGTTAGCTTCTTCTTCGTCTCCCTTTTCAGCAGCTTAAACAGCGCTGAGCGAAGCTTACTGCCCTCTAGTGTTAGCGACATGTCGTAGTCTCTGGTGAGACACAGCTGGATCTGGTTGAAGCTGGATAACCTCCCACAACGTACTTCAAGGACATTCTGTACTCACCAGACCAAACAGAAAGAAACATAACGAAACTCGATTAATCTTACTTTAAATTTAGGTGAACTTACACCACATCCATTGTTACAAACAGAGGTTCCTCAATCTTTTTGCTTGTACATGAATGCACAGTATGTCATGACTTGCTAATCCTGTTTGGCATACACATGAATGAAAACAGTACAATGTATTTAATGTTTTATCTCAAAAACTTCATTGATTTTTGTAAATATCTTCTTATTCTGAATTTGATGCAGCAACACGTTTCAAACAAGTTGGGACAGGAGCAACTAAAGACTGGGAAAGATGTGGAATGTTCCAGAAACACCTGTTTGGAACATTCAACAGGTAAACAGGTTAATTGGAAACAGGTGATGTAACACTTTGTAAAACTGTCAGTGAACACAGTTCATTTGCAAACAATTGCATTGTTTTTATTTAGCTTTGACACAACATCCCAGGTTTTTTGGAATCTGGGTCAGAGTAAACATGAATCTAAACAGTGCAGGATTCAAAATACTTCAAAATTTGCCTTTTCAAATGTTTTATGATGAAGGAAGAACAGGATGACTCTGGGTTATTCACAAGAACACTCCATAGGTCACTTTTAACCTTCCAAACTATTTTATTGATATATCCAAAAAACACATACAAGACACTCACAAACAATAGTTTAGTCCCATCAGCAACAGCTCCCACTCACTCCAAATGTTGCATTGAAATGCTGAAATCGCATACAGACGCTCACGAATGTTGCCTGCACTGCAGTACAGTGTTCACCTTGTGTTCAAGGCACAGTTCAACCTTGACTGACTGACCAGTTCAGACAACATCGGGCACTTTTCCTCTCAAACAACCATCAGTGAATCAAATGCTGCTGAATGTCTTTTGCTTAAATCTTAAAAAAGAAAGTCAACTTGTCAAGGTCCAACACAGCATTTCAACATTTCACATATACTGAAAACATTTCAACAATGATATAGCTGTGGAAAAAAGGCCTGAGCCCATTGGTGTACTTGTGATTGTGTCTACAGTCTTCAGAAACGCATTTAGGAGGAGTGACGCAGATCCAAGGCTGCAGGGTAAAACACCAACCCGAGCTCTTCCAAGAGATAAAAGGAGGTCAGACACAGTGAAGGCTGCAGACTGAAGAATGTGGCTGATCCTTCGCTTCCAATGTTGAAACATTTTATTTTTCTGTGTTCGGGTCACACAGATTTCAACAGTACTTCAATAACTTTACAAAAAACAAAAAAAGACTAAAAATCAGCATCTTAACACAGAAACATTTCACCATGTATGTGTAGAGTGTGTATGTGGAAAGAGTGAAGGGAAGAAAGAGGACTGCGACAGCATCAGTCTGGATTGTAAACAGATAATTCATGACGTCGTCCACCATGAGCTGAAGTGGATCCCGGTCCATGTGATCTGCCTGGGGCCATACAAATCCCGCTCCGAGTCAGATGAGGACCTTAGTGTGAAGCGTTACAGTGACTCAAAGCTTCTCGTAATTCTGGGTTGTCATGGTAACGTAGTACACCTGAATTTTTCGGTACTGAATGTAGTGTTTGCATCAAAGTCGAGATCTCTGTGTGGTAACAAGACTACCAGGTTCAAGACCGAGACCGGCATCAGAAGGCACTGTGGAGTTTGATTGGCAGACAGAGATCAGCTGACAGCCTCTCTCTGTTGGCTCAGGGCGGGGCAAGTCCATCATCATCATTAATCATCATCATCTTCACCATCCTCCTCCTCTTCACTCAGCCTTGTCTTTCCTCTTGGCTGTGAACGGGACTTTGCTGGCTACCGTCGAGCCCACCGTGGAGACGCCGCCGGCCACGGCAGACACCCCGCCCTTCACCAACCCCACCCCCACCGAGGGCACCGTGGTCACGGCCGACTTGGTGATCTCCAGGCTCTTGCCGCCCACCCAGGCCACCCCGCCCACCGCCGCACCCACGACTCCCTTTGTGACGTTGAAGAGGCCTCCAGTCACCCGCCACATCATGCCAGGGGGGGGCGCATTGTGGTCCTTACCAGAACCTGGAAACACATCAAACATGCATGAAGCACCACAACGCTCAGTTTTCTATTACAGCACATGTACTCCTGCTCTGCTGGACAATGTCTGAGAGACCCAAGCTGACAATGTGTTAATGTGCTAACACCAACATGCACCTGTTGAGCCAGTATAAGACTTAGCCCATGCTGAATCTTTGTTTAGCATGTTAGCATGCAAATATTTACTATTTACCACTTAACAAAAAGATATGTTGCTAGTTTTGCAGGTATTTTGCAGAAAACTTGGACAAATTATTTGACCTGATGGCGCTGGATCAAAGGTCAGTTATCAAAGTATAGGAAGTATTAAATTGTTATGTCTGTCAGGGCATCTTGAATTTCTGTGCAAAACATCCAACCAATGTGGAAATAATTCACTGGATAAGTGAAAGATGTCTGTGCCAACTTTCATTGCAATCCATTTCACAGTTGTTGAGATATTTCTGTCTGGACCAAAGTGGTGGACCTTAGCCACGGCTAAAAAACAGCCAGCTGAGACGAAATTTGGATATTTGTGGTGCTTTTGGTATTTTAACATAACCAGGAGTGTATCTTTAAGTCCAGTCTCTCTAAACAACCCCAGGATGGTCTGATCTCTTCAATTCACCTGGTGGGTAAACTCTCATCAGGACTGATATGTTGAAAACAGAATAATGTTTCATCCAATAACAGCAGAGATGTTTACTGAGAGCAGCAGCAGGGGACTGAATTGGTGCAAAGTGCGTGAGGACACAAATAGCAGGTTGGAGCCGCAGCCACTCTTACACAAACACACATACTCCCCTGACAAACCAACTGTTTCTGAAATAGCAGCGGGCAACATGTGAGCACAGATTGCACCATATTCCCTGGTGGTGTTTCAGCATTTAGCCACAGCCCGGGGAGCTCTCTGCTTACCCTCTGTAGATTGGATGTCGGCGGGTTCGGCTTCGCCCGTGGCCACGCTGGTCCCTGGTTGGGGCTCCACGTTAACGCTATTCACATTCTGGAAAACACAGGAAAACCAAACTTTACACTACATCCCTACATTTAACACTTACATGACTGGGGATCAAACTTTTGTTGGATTCTTATTGCACTCAGTATCAAAAACTGTCAGATGCTGAAATTTGCATTGACTGTCTGGTCAAAGCCATAATCTGGTTGACTTCTTTAATCAGAGAGTTCCTGATTACTGTCAAAATTGAGCAAATTTAAGACAATAATTCACTAATTTAAGGAACATTTAAAGGGGCACTCCACTGATTTTACGTATCAGTCTTCTGGAGGAACTTCATCAAGTCTGTAAATCAACTCTGATGATGTCACAGTGATGTAGTGATGTCATCAGGGTTACCTCACCTTGAGCTATCTTATAACAGAAAACCTGTGTCACAAATGGATATGTGGACATTTAAAGATGTGGGTGTTTAGAGCAGGTGAAGAGGGTCTAATTTAAGAACTGCATGCATTATGGGAAATGTAGGATCCAGTGTTTTTGGACCTTGACTCATACAGCATTGGCTTCCATGAGTTCACCTGAAAGTCCCAAACCAAAACCAAGTATGTTTCACTGTGCAAACGTTAACTTTTAACTGACTTTATTCTGGACTGAATCAGAATTACATCAGATATCATAGCTAATGATAGCTAATGTCAGCTACCAGAGCTAATATTCGATATCAGGGCTAATATTAGCTAATCTGACATTAGCTAACATTAGCTCCGATATCTGACATTAGCTTTCATTAGTGACGATAACTGACATTAGCTAACATCAGCTCTAATATCTGACATTAGCTAACATTAGATCCGATAACTGACATTAGCTAACATTAGCTCCGATATCTGACATTAGCTATCATTAGTGATGATAACTGATATTAGCTAAAATTAGCTCTAATATCTGAAATTAGCTAACATTAGCTCTGATATCTGACATTAGCTAATATCGGCTCTGATATTAGTGATAGCAGACATTAGCTAAGCTTGGTGCTTGCTCCAACAGACCGCTGACTGACCAGCATAACCTAAAAAAATCAGTTAAAATAAATAGAAAAGCCTGATTTTATGAGGAAAAATGACTGCACAGTGAAGCAGGCTTAATGTACTTATGGTTTGGGAGTTTCAGGTGAACTCATGAAACCGATGCTGTATGCTAGGTGTGTGGTCATGTCAGAGGCTCAAAATAAAAAAATCATCAAAATAAAATGAAACAGTTTTTTGTTTTATTTTTCTGTGGAACATTTTTCAGCAGCAAAACAACTTTTTCCAATACAAGTGTTTCAATGGCAACATTTGCTTTTTCAATGCCAAATTTTATTTTTTTGATGCCAAACTGTAGAGTCACTGTTCTGGCTCCATGGAGAACATGTTTATGTGCTGCGTCATGTTTCTCTAATTGAGGCGTAAAAAAAACTAACAAATAAAAACATCATGTAAAATCAAATCAAGCAAATGTAAAACCTGGTCCATCATGATGACACGTACTAAAAATCACTTTTTTCCAGCTTCACTGTGGAAACAGTAAATTGACTGATTGTACAGTCTGAATGAATGTCTGAGTTACTGTTTTAAATTCATGGCCAACTCCTTTTAATTAAGTCCTAAACATAAACTAGACTGGTAACCTCACATAGTTTGTGGTCTTGTCACAAAACTCTAAAATTGTGGGTGTTAATGTCGGGTTTGATCTTCTTTTCCTGTTGCTCGACACATCAAATTAAGATTTTCTACGTGATAAACAGAAAGGTACAACTTTCACACCCTGTCATCCTGCCAAACAAAATCTATTTACTTCGGCTGTCTTACACGAGTCCCTGTCTTACCAGTGGAGACAAACATGTAATTATGTAACATGCTGTACTTATCACACCCCAAAGATGGTGCTTATATATTTCAACCTTTCCCTCCTTTCTTTTAATGGAATGATATTGTAATTCAGCATTTTGCTCATGTTTTGCATTTTTTGTGATAAAATATAGTTTGATAAAGTGTAAGAGACGGTTAACAGGTGGCTTCCACGCTGAGCACGAGCAGGAGATCCACCTGACTGGCGGCCATGTCAATGTAGGTCAGCAATCTTAACCTTTTTGACTTGTGACCGTCCAAATTTAGTGACACCTCCCTCCTACTACAGGTGAGTACAGCAATTCAACCATGACTCTTTAATTATTAAATGACACAAAGATGTTTCAAATTAGTGCATATTTCACATGGCTGTTGCTAAAAATAGAAGTGATATTTCATATAATATGAACCATATTGCAAAACATCACCCCACCCCCTATTTTTTTCTTGTGACCCACAGGCCCAGAACCTAAAATGAAGAACCAGTGTTGCAAAGTATCTAGTATAAAGTTCAGCAGCTGGGTCTGGAAGCCAAATCTAACATAAAAATTTGACTTTTTTAATGAGGTTTTGGCACAGCTGGATCAGAGTTTAGGAAACATTTGCAGGAAGCTGTGACGCCTTCCTTAACTGGACAGAAAATGACTCTTTTCCAGAGAAGAACAGGGAAGAGGCCACTTCTCCTCAACAGGACACCACCAATAAAATAAAACAAGCTGTTATTGTATTCAGATTCCACATTTTCACACGTGGAGCCTGCTGCTGAAAAACTGGTCATGCAACTTGAATGCTGTTAAAACCCCGTCACTCACACGCAGTTAGTGCTCCATATTTTTATTTATTCTTACGTTAATAAGGATGCTGGTCGGTCCTTACCTTCACCATTGTTCCCAGTGCTTCTCCCACAAACACACCTGGCGCAGAAACTTGAGACAGGAGCAGCTTCTGTTTCAGCCTCCGAACCAAACCCTGCTGTAAATAAATGGATTTCTGTGTGTGTGTGTGTGTGTGAGAGAGAGAGAAACCTGCTGCTCTGACTTATTATCAACCTTTTCTTCTCGCTTTTCACGCCTTTCTCGCATAAATGTGCAGCTTTCTGACTTCTCCTCACTCACAGTTACAGGCGGAGCTGCGCAGCTCTCTCTTCACCCTGCTGGTTCTGCCGACGTGGCGCCTTCACACACACACACACACACACACACACACACACACACACACACACACACACACACACACACACACACACACACATACAGTCAAACTACACACAACAACGCACTAGACTTCCGTTTAGAGCCTTCAAATTAAAACCCTTCTCAGTGACGACGGGGACAACTCGAGTAAAGAGTCAAGAGTAATTAAGAGTCGGTGAATTACTGGAAGACATATACATTTTGTAGTGTAAATATATATATTTTACATGTATGATTCCTGACTTCTGCAGCATTTTTTAAAATTTTCTCACAATGTTTATATTGATGAGATAATATAAGATAAATCTTTATCAGTCCCACGCTGGGGAAATCAAATCGTTTCAGCCAGCAAATTATAAAAAGAGAGGCAAAGATTAAAAAAGGGTACAGAATATCTTACAGAATAATAATAAAAATAACAAATAATAAATAACTGTTATATGCTAAAATACCAAGGGTGAGTTCTTCTTGTCATGGCCTGTCAGCAGGTTTATATGAACACATACAGTATTGAATTTTGGTTCACATTGTATAAATTAAGTACAAACGCGATCATGCTTTAAATGTGGGGCAAACCAAACTTCAAGAAGTCAGTACGTGTCTCGACTTTGGGCCATTTAAAAAAACAAAAACAAAAACAAAAACTGTTCTTTAACCAGGAAATAAATAGGTCAATGTATTGATCATTTGTCTATTTATAGCTGCTGTTTGATACCACAGTAAAACATGCCAGTCTGTGTTGTCATCACCTCAAGCTAATTTATTTTGGACCTTTATTATGAAGACAGGAAGTCGATGGCAGGCGGCTATTGCAGCTCCGGCTCCGGCTCCAGCTCCAGATCTTGCACCACCAGCAGCCACAACTGGTTGTTTGACAGTGAAGGATTGTGTTTAAAGTCTCCGTCTGACATAATTGTGAATTTGTCTGATGTATGATGTCGTTTCAAAGGGAGACTGACGTACTTCACACCGCAGGGTCACATACAGATTAAAACCATTAAGTTAAAGATAGTGTATGGATAAGAGTCAAGGGTCAAGTTGTGCATGGTGATGTTGGCAGCATATCTCATTCCCACAGAGCAAAACAGAAAGGAAATGACTTGCCAACTGTACCACATGTTAGGAAGTCAGGAAAATATGCTGTTGGACCCCTTAAAATTAACTTCACCTTTACAAGCTGTAACAATATACTGACGTACACATTAATGCATCAATAATGATAATTCAATGATATAATATACATTATTGTAAAATGGGACATTCTGCGCAATAAGTGCTTTTACTTTTGATACTTGCTAATAATAATTTTACTTGAGTAACATTTTAAGTGCAGAACTACTTGTAGCAGAGTATTTTTAAACTGTGATATTGCTTTACGCAGAGTACTTTTTACACCACTGGAGATCAGTATGAAGAAACACCATGGAGGAAAGCATAATAACAAGGTTAAGACCACAAAACTGAATAAAACATTACATCTAATTCGTAATAATTAACGGATCTGTGTGAGCATTGTCAGGTATTTATGTCTGTGTCAAGAATATCCTTGAGAAAGAGAAAACAACTCAGAAAGAGGAGATTTGAAGGAGTCAGTCTTAAACATTTATCCAGCTTTGGAAGACGGCGTTAAAACAGTTCAGTAGTTTACTAAAGCGGGATTGATGAATAGAATTAGTGTTTTTTTCCTCTTTTTAAGAAGTTACAACCCTTGTTTACTCCAGCACAGCAGGTGGCGGTACTGCGCCTTTTATTTAGTTCAGGCAATGTCCACGTCGCATTGTTTGGGGTCCTCGCTGGAGGCGCGGCGCCAGTCAGGCAGTCGCAGCAGTAGTAAATACGAGTGAGATTTAGTGAAATATTCCGTAAAATCAAGTCGTTAAGGAAATTTATATCATCGGTCGCCCAACAATGAATCTCGAACTGCTCGGTAATTACCCAAAATGTTTCTTTGTTGTTAATTATTATGACTCTTCGTGCATTGCTAACGCCATGTAGCTACTTGTTGTGGTTAGCTTTTTACGTTAGCCTAGCATGTTAACAGCATAATATACTAGTCAAATTAAAAATTGCATTAATTACTACACTCTCATTGTTAAGTTCTGTTGAACTTCTCACATTAAATTTGTTCCTAAGGTATTGTCCGAGCCTGTATGTAAACGCTGATTATAGATAAGGAAGCACACAGAGTGGCTGTTAGCTAACGTTAGCCCCGGTACATTGCTGTTGTGACGTTTTTTGAATTAACTGTTCCTTTATAAGACTCATCCTGGTTTCACCATCTATGTTTTCTGTGTATATTCCACTGAGCCCACGAACTGATAGCCCTTAACGTTGTGAGGACCACGGGGAAATAAAAGAATGACAGCTGGTCCATATGACAGGGAGTACCGTTACTACTCAGGAAGACAATACTGTAACGTTACTGTATATGTGCTTTTCTGTTTTCACAAATAGAATAAAGGTTTGGCAAACTATAATAAGAGGTTTTAAACAGTGTTTAGAGTTCCCACTCTAATCTAGTCCAGGTTTGATAAGTCTAAATATAGTTATTTAATAAAGGTCTGGATGGAGGAAAATCTGTGATATCTAACTTCTATTTTCAGAAAAAGAATAATATTTATTTTAAGAAAAAAGTTGAGATTACTCTTTAATTTAGTCCAGATTTGACAAGTATTGTGGTTTTTGAGCTAATCTAGACCAAAATGAAGTCTTACAGACCGTAAACCGTGTAAGGGCTGTAAGTATGAAGTCCAGTATCCGTTTCACACCTGTTTTTGCATTTTTGCTTTTTTCTTTCTGACTTTCACTTGCGAGTGAGCTCCCTCTTCTATGTTAGCAACTTAGACTTTTTAAATGAAATTATGCAATTTCTTTTTCAAATATGTCCTTTTCGTATGCATAATTTTCTTCTTCCGTCCCTCTGTGGTTAATATTTACCTAAAGTTTGCAGCTTTAATCTTGGATATACTCCAGCTTTTTTTCCTTAATGTATTTGTTATTTATATCTGATTTAAATCTCAGTTTAATGAAAGTTATCTCTGTTGTAGATTTCTGAATATATTCCTCATGAAATAAATCCATGACGATGCTGTTCTTTCCAGATCCAAATACTCTGCTGTACCACACAAAATATTTGTACTATGTCAATTATAATGAAATAAGGATTAGTGAAAGGTTGTGTTGTATTTCTGAGCCAGCTGTCACTTTAGTACATATGTTTCTTTGTTGTGAAGTCTTTCTCATACACTCTTGTTTTGTTATTCCTCTCCTAGAGTCGTTTGGGCAGAACTATCCAGAGGTAAACCACCAGCTCTTAACACATACAAGAACCTTAAAGTCCCAGTTAATATTTATCCACTGCAAGCATCAATACTCATGGAGTTTCATCTTTTGATTTAGGCAACAGTCACGTGTGAAGCTACTCCTTGATTGCTTCAGTGGTGATGCAAACCCTCGGGTTGTGTTTCAATGTGTGTGTGTATTAGGAGGCAGATGGCACTCTGGACTGTATCAGCATGGCTCTCACCTGCACCTTCAACCGCTGGGGCACCCTGTTGGCTGTGGGCTGCAACGACGGCCGCATCGTCATCTGGGACTTCCTCACACGGGGCATTGCCAAAATCATCAGTGCACACATCCACCCAGTCTGCTCTTTATGGTGAGACACATCACACATTATGCAGCGAGTGTGGTTGTTACTACTTGATAAATGTCTCATTATGTACACTAATAGTCTCAGACACGTCTGTCTTTTACCTGCCTCGTCTGCTCCATGTAAAAACAATGTGAATGCTTTTACAGGTTGTTTGTTAAAGATCTCTTTCCACACTGAATTTGTTTGAACCTGCAGGCCTTACTTGTCTTGCCAAATCTCATTTTTAATTTCTCACACAACTAGTTCTGTCACTTTTCATGTGAACAGGTGAGTACAACACCATAAATATTTTTTTAACGATGAATTAAAGCACGCTGTTTGTTTGTTTGTTTGTGCAGCTGGAGTCGAGATGGTCACAAGCTGGTGAGTGCCTCCACAGACAACATTGTCTCACAGTGGGACGTCCTCACTGGAGACTGTGACCAGAGGTTCCGCTTCCCCTCGCCCATCCTGAAGCTACAGTGCCACCCCAGAGACATGTGAGTGACCTGATAGGATCGGTCTGTACTTGTTACACCTGATGTGTTCTGAGGTTCAGCTGTTGGTCACATATGTCATGTGAAGTGTCACGTGGTGGAGTTTTGCCTGTGCAGTTTGTCTTGGTAGGTTAAGGTAATATTCTGTGCAATTTAGCACTAACGACAAAGTATAATTGTGTTTTAGGGACAAGGTGCTGGTGTGTCCAATGAAGTCAGCCCCGGTCCTGCTGACTTTATCAGACTCCAAACACGTTGTTCTGCCAGTGGACGACGACTCAGACCTGAATGTGGTGGCGGCCTTTGACAGGCGGGGGGAATACATCTACACTGGCAATGCTAAAGGAAAGGTTAGTATCTCTGTCAGACAAAACCTCATCCGCAGTGCAACTTTTAATCACATCACTGCACGTCAAGATAGCCCAAGTAAATATGAATTTGGAGGATTAAAAAGGATTAAAAATGTTCTGTCTCTGCTGTTTTCCTTCACCATCATGTCTCCCTCCATCTGTCGTTCTAGATCCTGGTGTTGAACACAAACACTCAGGAGTTGGTGGCTTCCTTCAGAGTGACAACTGGTACCAGCAACACCACTGCCATCAAATCAATTGAATTTGCACGGAAGGGCAGGTGAGAGGCAACAGGAGTTTTTTCTGTGTCTAAACCTAAATGAACACCATCTGGACTAGATGACCTACACCTTTTAACATTAGGCTCCAGTCCACATTGTGGGTTCTCCTTCCTGTGCTTTCTTTTCCCGTGTTTCTAATTCCACCACTTTTTTGTCCATTTGTCCTGTTTTCTTGTCAGTTGCTTCCTCATAAACACAGCAGACCGGATCATCAGGGTATATGACGGCAGGGAGATACTGACCTGTGGCCGAGACGGAGAACCTGAGCCCATGCAGAAACTACAGGACCTGGTCAACAGGTACAGTATGTCGACACAGGACCGCAGCATAGGACATGTGCTGTTGGGGTTAAATGAAACTGCAGAGACAGACCTGGCAAGCTTCTTGTCTTCCTGTTGCAGTGATTGTGTAAAACCTGCTGGGGGAAATAATGCTAGCTCTTGCAAATATTGCAGTTTCTGAGGCTAACATGTGCTGGAAAGGTGTTGTATTTCTTAGTGCTGCATCTGTCTATTTCTCTGCTCTCTGTTTGTTCATGTCCTCTGCCTGTGTTTTCTGTGTTTAGGACTCCGTGGAAGCGCTGCTGTTTCTCCGGTGATGGTGAGTACATTGTGGCTGGTTCAGCCAGGCAGCACGCCCTCTACATCTGGGAGAAGAGCATCGGCAACCTGGTGAAGATCCTGCATGGAACCAGAGGAGAGCTCCTGCTGGATGTTGCTGTAAGGATGTCACAACTGAAATTGTGGCTCAGTAGAACTCTGTGTAGAGACTTAAACATTGAGACAACACTTCTGTGGATGGATTTTAAGTTAAATTGAGACGCTGTGTTACAATCAGACAATTTACCCATCTCACCTTTGACCTCTGTCCAGTGGCATCCTGTCCGTCCGATAATCGCCTCAATCTCCAGTGGAGTGGTGTCCATCTGGGCTCAGAACCAAGTGGTAAGTAGACAGCGACAGCAAAGGCTGCATGCACCTGAGTGAACATGGTCGTAGGTTATTTCACTGCCAATCTCTCATGTTTCTGACACTCAAAACTTCAGCTCCATGTGTCATATCATGGAGAAATATTTGGCCTTTGATGAAGCTCAGCTACCAGCTGAGTGGATGTAAAATGGTGTGAGTGTTTGATCGATGTGTGACTGCTGGGTTTGTCCGCAGGAAAACTGGAGTGCTTTTGCTCCAGATTTTAAAGAGCTGGATGAGAATGTGGAGTATGAGGAGCGAGAGTCCGAATTCGACATCGAGGATGAAGACAAGAGTGAACCCGAGCAGACAGGTAGACAACGCACACGACGGCTACATAAATACAGTGTCTGCCTGCTAATGCACAGCTACACCATTAGTATTAGGAAGGTTGTTAAGACTACAGTCGTTATTTTGCATGTCACACACAATCTCAGTACCCCATGCATTTGCATTAACCCCATCAGAACGTGACAGCTGTTGACTGAAGGTTGACCATCACCTGTTCTGCTGACGCATGCGCTGGTCTTCCTGTTTCACTGGTTCTCTGCGGATGTCTCACACATGAACTTGTGTCGTGTTACAGGTGCAGACGCCGCAGAGGATGAAGAGGTGGATGTCACCACAGTTGATCCCATAGTTGCTTTTTGCAGCAGGTGAGAAACAACAATACAGAATCCTAAAAGCTGTTTAGTAGCATCACTGAAAATTAGCTTGGTGCCAGTTCAGCGCTCTTTAGCTATGTTGTCACAAATACTGTAATGAAATTAGATTATTGTTGCCAACTCTGTGATAAAACTAAAGGTTCACTTTGTAGCTTTTCCAGAGATTTCACATCTTTAAGTGGAAACTCCGTCTCCTGATTAAAACTGTAAGATATGGTTTAAAACATACAAATGCTTGATTTTCATCCTAATCGTGTGTTTCGTCTGCGCAGTCACTGTTATAAACCACAAATCTTTTAATATTTTAAATGCGAAAGGTACCTTGAAAGTGCCTGTAAAGTGCTTGAATTGCTCTTAAAAAGCTGTAAAACTAAGAAGCACACAGTTGAACTTTTCTTTAATCCCTAACAACATTAACAGATTTATCAATTCTTTGTGAGAATCTTTGACATTAAGTGGTGGGTGAACCAAAATCTCTTCATGTAATGTGTTTTGGAATTTAGGATTCTTCTTTTTTAACAGTCACATGAAACTCGTTCAGTCGTGCTTCCTTCATCTGAGAAATATTCCAAATATAAGATCTGTCCTTTCACCTCATGGCACTGAGGAAGTTGTCCATGCCTTTTAACTTTCCTCTTAGAGGACTTTTTATGTCTTATCATACGTCGTCAATCACGTGACTCCAGCTTGTGAATTTATTTTACAGTTCCTTTGATTACCTTTAAGGTATTACATGGCAAAGCCACAGGGTACATGCCTGAACTGTTGAATTAAACTGTCTTTCACAATGTCTGGTCATGTTGCCCCTCAAACTTGATTCAAATCTGAAAGAGGCTTTGCCAGCATCGCCTGTAAAATCTGGATCAGCTGACCACATCACATTAGAGGGGCTGATTCTGCTCATGCTTTTAAATCTGAGTAAAATGTTCACCTGCTGACGGTCTTCTCTGTCTTTGTGCCCTGTAGTGATGAGGAGCTGGAGGACTGTAAGGCCCTGCTGTACCTGCCAATCGCCCCAGAGGTGGAAGATCCAGAGGAAAACCCCTTTGGCCCCCCACCTGACGCCTCAGTCCAAGCTGCTACTCCAGAGGACGCGTTGGCCGGCGGTGACAAGAAGCAGAGGCAGCCTTCATCTGAAGGAGGCCCGGCCAAGAAGAAGGCTCGCACCACCACCATTGAACTGCAGGGGGTGCCCAGTGACGGTCAGTGGAACACAACAATAAATCCAAGATGCAATGTTTCTGTGTTGAGTACATTTTCTCCACTGCAGGAATTTAGACAGTCTTGTATAAGAGACAAGCCTTTATTTATAATTTCCCCCTGTTCTTTAATTAGAAACCTCACTGTTTTGTGATCAGCCGTGTCACACTCATCACACACTAACACACACACTAAAACTGTTAACGGGAAAGTCAAGCTTCAATTCAATTAAAGATAATTGAATTGAATATGACCCCACCCTCTCTCTCTCTCTCTCTCTCTCTGTCTCTCTCTCTCTCTCTNCCCAGCGCACTGACAGAGGCCCGCCTGCTGTAAAGCCACAGTCTGGAGGTCAGAACACAGACTTCACCTGTTATAAACAATGACAAACATCTTCTCCTGTCATATTACAGCAGAGAGTGACTTTATTTACCGTCACGATGTGACGAGGAAATGATGAAGTACAAAACATGCCTCTTAATACGCTGCACTTACTGTGGTTATAGGGATTGGAGATATGGCCTTAAAATATATATTGATTATATATTAGTTTTAAAGAACAGCTCTCTGTGCTTGTCATTATGTTAAAGGTAATGTCATGATAAATATTATGTTTTCTTCTGTTTTCCTTTCTTTGCTCTCAGACTTCAGCGGTCACTGTCTATGAGACACTGTTTGTCTCGTTAAATCTCCAATTTTCTGCAAAAAATACCTTTTGTAAACCCCCTGTTTTTAGCATTCGTGTGTACTGAAACAGGCGCCTTCTCAAAATCAACTTGTCCGCTCTGTCATAGCTAAATTCCAGTGTTGAAATTATGTAATTACGGTGATGTAACTGGACCTTTCAGCTGCAGATGTTTTCTCCCACTTACTTCTCTGGCTAAAATGGTATCCTACAGTTCAGCTTTTTGGTTAAATAGCTTTTACAATAAGTGAACTAAGTGGAGTCAAACTGTGTAAACAGTAATTCTGCAGACTGTTGTTGATCAGACAAGCAAGCGACCTTTTTAAATCAGAGAGCAGAGCAGCAAACAGCAGGTGCTGTCACTAAATTAAGTGCTAAGTCAAAACGCTCCAAACCACCAAAACAGTATGTGAAAACACTGAGACGCTGCCGTCGAATCACTCAGACAGTCAGAGGATGTACCACTCTGTGCCTGGTGTTGTATTATTTTCACACTGACGGATCAGCCCAGCAATATTTTTCATTTTTCTTACTGTCAGCAAATGTTGGTTGGTTTTAAGCTTTTCATGGGATTTGATTACAATCAGAAAAGTAATTAATAACATCAGAAAGAGGAATTGTTATGAATGTTGTTATGTTAATTGCAGAAAATACGAGGCGCACTGTAAGCATAAATAAAAACAGAAGGTAATAATTTGCAAACAAACTTTTTTTAGCAACCATTGACTTCCCTTGTACCTACCGAGCTGCTTCCCTCCCAGACTGTGGCTTTATGACTGTATAACCTCTGCTAACCTCAGCCTTGCTGACTAATTTGCCGTCATTTGACCTTTGGTGAAGTTGGACTGTAGTTGGCAGATGGGTGTTGACGTGGCTAACGGTGGGATGGTGCAGCTTGTTTCCCTGCGGGCTAGCTGGCTAGTCTACATCTACTTCCTGCTTGGCCTTTGACCCTCCTGCTCCCACTCCCACCTCGCTCCGTGGGCTTGTCGTGTGACATGAACGTGTGTCTGTAGCAGCGCTGCTCAGGTCCTGTCTTTTCTGTTTCTGTGTGTGTGTCAGAGATGTGGGCGACAGTGTGCATTTATGTAGTTTGTATAAATGTCTCATCCTGCTTTGAACTTCCATCAAAAATTCTGTGATCCAGCAGCTACATGAAAGTGGCAATCTCAAAGATTTCATTCCTGGTTGATCTGGCGACAGCTGTAGTTAATGGTGGTGACAGGAAATGATGTTTAATAATACAGATGACAGAATTCTGCAGGCAGCAAAACAGAAAAAAGTCAGCCAATAATTGGCCTTTTTTTCATCATTCTGTGAGCGACCATAATCTCATTTTATGAGTCTGCAGACTCATGTAGTGAAACAGAAAGGTTCTTAGTTCATAAGGTACATTTTGGTAAGTTTTGGTAATATTTTTGTCATTGGGCCAGTGAAAATTGGCCAAACATAGCCATGTTGCATTTTTCTGAACAGATATTGACATTGCAGCCTTATCGTGTACCGTTCTATAATTAGCAGTAAAACTGTGTCAACACTAAGCAAGGCCTGTTGCCTGCACCTTTTCGTCTCACAGCTCTGTGGCTGCTCCTTCTTGATCATTACTGCAATATTTCAAACTGATCCGCTGTCAAAAAAATGCCACAAATGACTGTTGTCTTGTTTTGCTGATGCATGTTAGATGAAGGACAGTGCTCAGTGCAAAGCTCCCTGACAAACACACTGCAGTTCCTGTGACTGTTTCATAATTAAAGTCAACTCGTGTTTTGCCAGTTAAATGCTTTTAATGTGACCTTTATTTACTTGAAAATCTTTGAGATTATCACTTTGATGTTGCAGGTTTGCAGTGTAAATTAAGAATTCCCACACTGCTTTGTCAAGTATGAAAAATGAATAAGCCTCTATGTGCTGCATTATTAAACATACGACCAATCAAATGAACAAATGTGCAAATCATTTGTATAATTGTATGAAGGATTAGATGTTTCACACTGTAACATTAATCTTTGTAGTTTCACATTATAAGCAGTTTGAAACATCTGCAGGAAGCGTTTAGTTTTATTAATACTGACTTAAGAGCGATTATTAGTTGAGATTCTGCCAGTTTTTTCAGTTAGTATTTGAGAACCAACAGCGGCAGCAGCAATCTAAGCAGTGTCTGTCATATGTATGTCTGACGGCGTCTTTGTTCCTCAGCAGGGAGTCTGGTTGCGCAGTCGTACAAACAGCACGACATTGGAGGGATGGACTGATCGCTGCTGTGCACAGATGTGGAGAATCACCAACAGGCTTAAACACAGAGACACAAAGCCTGATGTCATGTACAGACTGTGTGAGTGAGCAGCCTGTTTGATGTGCAGGCTGTTTCCTCCTCCAACCAGAGCACAGCATCACAGGAAAACTCCTCAGCCCGGATGATTGACAGGAGCTGACAAAGAGGGCGTGAAGCAGCCGAGTCCTCACAGTAGAGATCACATGTCCTCTGTCTTTGTAGGATTCATCATGTATAGATTGCCTGTCCTGATAGTTTGTGTTTGTGTTGCCCTTCTTGTTGTTTTTTATACATATTAAAACATTTGGATTTCTAAATAAGCAGCTACTGTGTGGTGTTCCTTGACGAAGAAATGCACTCAGATCTTTTACTTGAAAGTTACAACAGTGTTTTATTGTATTATTATTAATGAGACATTAATTTCCACATGCTGAAGCCGGCAAAGGTGGTTAAACAATTTCAGAAGCTTAATCTCTAAAAAGAAATTATGTTTTGATTTGTTTGAATATTAATAATCTAGATCTGCAAAGTAACTAGTAATGAAAGATCTAAAATACAAGTGGAGTTGAAGCATGAAGCTGACAGACCAGCACGTCTTATGATGGAGCTGATGAATAAAGGCTTGAAGATTTTTTTGGGGTTTTACCTGAATCTTGGCAGTAAGAGTGAGAGCCTCTTCTTGGACTGTAGGGAATTCCATCTCTGTCCAGAAAAGGAAAAACAAAAGTTATGACAGATACGAATAAAACACTTTCGCTCAAATTAGATTTTGGACCTTTTAAATTCCAAGATATACTATTGAATTAGCCTGAGAAGTACAGATGAGATGTTGTTTTCTCTCTGTTAGAACAAATACAAATCATCTGATGACACTTCATTGGCATTCAGAGAACTGTACTAAGATGGTTTAAATCCTACTTTTCACATTGATCGTAGTTTGTTCACATTAATGATGACTCCTCTGCTAAAGCCAGTCGTGGAGTTCCGCAGGGTTCTGTGCTCGGACCAATTTTATTCACCCTATAGATGCTTCCTTTGGGGAATATTATCAGGAAACACTCTATAAACTTTCATTGCTATGCAGATGATACCCAGCTATATTTAACA
Organism: Chaetodon trifasciatus; assembly: GCA_037975065.1. Lineage (NCBI taxonomy): Eukaryota > Metazoa > Chordata > Actinopteri > Chaetodontiformes > Chaetodontidae > Chaetodon > Chaetodon trifasciatus. Next base: position 2,065,811 of record JBBMOE010000018.1, read on the forward strand.
ATGAAGCCAGAAGAAACCAGTCAGTTAACTAGACTTCAAGTGAGTCTTCAGGACATAAAGACCTGGATGACCTACAATGTTCTGTGGCTAAACTTGGACAAAAGAAAGTATTCAGATACTTAAGTAAAATTAGTCATAGGACAACATAAAAATACTCCACTACAAGTAAAAAGTCCTGTTTTCAAAATGTCAATTATGTAAAAGTATGCAAGTATTACTAGCAAAATGTTTTCAAAGCAGTTTTAATTCATGAACGCGGCCCCTATGAGTCTTTTACTGTTTTTTTTTTTAATTGGATTATTATTACTGAAGTTTTAATGTCTAAATAGCCTTTTGCTGTTGTAGGTGGTCAAAGTGAAGCTTTTTTGTACTATTTTAGAAACTGTTGGGAAGTTTCATCTGTAACAATGCATCATATTTTATAAGCCCACAATATGTTTTCTATATAAAATCTTAACTTTACATATAAGTAACAAGTAGCCCAAGCAATCAAAGAAAAAAAAAAACTGAAGTAGCATAAAATGGAAATGCTATAAATACAAGTACCTGATTTTTTTTATTTATTTTTTTTAACTTAAGTACAATAATTGAATAAATACAAAATGCAGTGAACTACAGTACTGTTCTTTCATCCCTTCTGAGAAAATTTAACAGCTGCTCACTTCATGTGACAGCTGACCTCACTGATACACCTGCCAGCAGCACTGAAGCACTTGGGACTCAGCAGCCAGTTAGACCTGAAGAGGCAAAGTGTTCACGTTTCTACAGCCTAGCACAGATGCCCTTGATTCAACCCTCCTTGGATTACCATGACCTGGGTGGCTGACAATCTGTAAATACATGTAGTTTGAGAAACTGAGCTATTTCCCAAAATGTTGACACAAAGCTGTACTTTTCCTTTGCTGCTGAGAGATTATCTCGGCTTTCTCCTATTTACATACAGGCATTACTCATTAATCACATGATCTATTGTACGTTTCCACTTCTGGATCCTTTCACGTCACTTGTCACGCTGTCAAAGTATTTTTTCCCCTCCATACCACCTGTCCAACCCTGTTATACCTACTCTGACCAATCATAGCGGAGTAGGCGGGACTCCAGTGGACAGCAGTAATAGGGAGCGGTCCGTCAAGTTGTCAAGCAAACAGTCAATCAAGCTGGGAAGAGTTAACCAAGAATAACACCGGAAACGCAATAAGAAATAACGCAAAATACTCAATCGTGTCATTATAAAATGCATGGGGTGGTTGACTTATTCTGATTCATAATTTCATGCCCATTTAGCCTAAAGGTAATAATATTACGTTTAGAAAGTAGTATTTTTGTCAATATTAGAACCTTTATTGTAAAAACAGCAATTTCATCTTGTTCTAACTTTTCTCATTATACTTATAATAATTATAATGACAATGATAATAATAAACTTATTTGTATAAAATCACAACTCCGTTCTTGAAAACGGACTTTTTAAATAAACATAACCTCATAGTATTATGACATTTGTAAGTTTGTTGAAATAAGACTTTGTCTTTATAAAGCTACAGTTGTTTTACTCTTGAAATATGTTTTTTTAAACCATTACTTTCATCTTGTAAAATTCCACCCTTTTTTCTTGAAATATCACAACTTGAAATTGCAGATTTTCAGCGGCAAGAACAGGAACCCTAAGTGTCCGCCCAATGGGGCTTTTATTTTGAAGTTTTTGTCGGATGTAGTACTGAGGGGAACCTGGTCAGCCGGGGTCGAGCAGCAGTATAAGTAAGTCGGTCCTGCAGTACTTCTGAATTACTGCTAGCAGTCATTAGTAGCGGTCGGAGTACTTGTATGTCGCCTTGCCGTTGTGTGTTACTTTCTGGCCGTTAACAGGACATCAGTTTGTCGTCATCGTTGTGATGGAACTGGACAAAATGGACGAGAACGACTGGAAGTATCACGGAGAGGGAAACAAGAGCCTGGTGGTCTCACACGTACAGGTGAGTAGGCTAGGCTAACGCGATGCTAAACCAAGTTCGGCTAAAGCCGGAGTGTAAATTTAGCTTTAAGAGGAGAGGACACCCATCGCCCGCTTCACACTTATGTATCATTTAATATGTTTCACTCCGGTGCAGCTGCCAGCGGAAACTTTGTAGTAACTCTCTGAAATATGTGTTTATAATTGAGGGGGTGAAATGTCAACTGCCAGGATTTTGTTAATCATCGTTACCATTAGCCTGTGTTTCCTAGCTTAACCGGCTTGCTAGCCAACAGCTAAGAGTTCATATCAGTCCAACCAATGAATAAACGATTGTTAGACGGGGACAGTGACGTTGAATACACCGCCGATAAACAGAAATTATAGATTTATATCAGTAAAAGTGAAAGTGGCAGACTGACTGGGTTGTGTTGAGTTAGAAAATGTGCCATCCCAACGGGCTACTGGGGAGCTAATTTAGCCGTTAGCAGCCAGTTATTTCCCAGCTGCAAGTTTACTGGGCTGCTGCTTAAGGGGACCTGCCCGCTGACTGAAAGGCAGACGGCTCGTCTTTTGAGGTGATCTTCATGCAGGTTAATCCCTGCTGACAGACACTGGACTGACCGTGGCAGGGCGGTGCATCTACTGACGTGCCCAAGCTGACTGTGGGAAAGGAAAATCTCCTTCACAGGACCGGTCTGTCCATTGTGGGATTGAGCAATTGGTGACACGTTATGAAAGCGAACCATCACAGCAGCAGTGCTGCGACCAGCCCAGGAACTGTCAAGCTTTCTTGGGTTTTTATTGTTTGCAGTTTAATAGATATTCTTTTCTAGGGCTGGGCAATATTCAGTGTTATTGGTTGCTGTCTCCAGATGGGATGATCACATTGTAAGGCATCGTAACAAAATTCAGTTATTCAAATTTGTGTTTCCCAGAAGTTCAAATTAACACTAGTCATTTTTTCTTTTATGCACGCTGTGATGCCAGAGTTTTAGCCCTGATACCAAAACAGTACTTTTTCAGTACCTTACTGTAAGAACATATTCTCTACAAACCCATTTTTCACTGAGCTAAGGATGTGTTTAAGTGTTGTCTAAACAAAAACCGCTGTACAACAACTTCGTCCAGATAAAATATGGTCTAAAATTGACCAAGTTATGTTTTAGATCACCAATCATGTGATGAGAAACAACATGTGATTCAGACATTTGATGTTTTTAGTTCTTGACCGTGTTTGAGACTTGATGCTACAGACTTCAGTGGGGGACGAAGAGTAGAAGATAAAGATAGATATTAATGGTGGTTGAGAGGGATAACATCTCTGAAGAGTCTATTTCTAAACTTCTTATGACTAAAACAACCAGACAGAATAGTCTGTTTTTGGCTAATCCAGCGCTTACAGTATTGCCATCAATCAGTGTTGCTCATCCATTTACACCATTGCCCACAATGATCTTGTATGACCAGAAATTATGACGACATAAGGCAAAAATATTTTCCGGGATGGTTTGTCATTATTGCTCAACCTTAACTCAATGGTTCACACACACTCCCATCAACAGGTGTGATTATGTAAGAGAGCATTGATGCAACAAACCGAGCTGAACGATGGAGGGATAAACAGACATTTGAACTTTTCAGACAATCCTCTGCACGTGTAGTGTACATAACTCCACTCAGTGTTAACGTGATTGTTGTTCTGTGGGTCATCATTGTGTCCCATCTGTGGATTTATGATGCCAGAGATACTGTTTGTTGTATGTACCCAAATCTGTTTTCTGTAATTACAGCATGGAACTAGAGAAACCTGGTTTCCTCGGCTAGATTTGTTCAAGAGATTTCTCGTCCTTGTATGCACACAACAGGGTTTGGAATATTGGTAATTGATAATCGGTCATAGTGACGGCGGTGTGTGCACAGGGCAGGGACTGAATCAATGCGGCGTATGACCCAGGCTTACCGGAAATCCCTCGTTCTCAATGTTAACTTCTGCAGTCATGTTATCTGTATGCTGGCGAACAATCATCATGATAAAATTGTGTTTTGACCTAGCGGATAAGCACCGGATACCTTTGTTAACATTACTTTCCTCAAATGATGGAGTTGGGTGGCGATCGACTGGGAGTGAGACATATTTTGCTGAAGCACAGTTGCAAAACACAGAATTCCAGATCTTTTGTTATGATGAGAAGTGTAAAAATACTTTTACTTCACTATGAAACTGTGACACGACGAATGCAGGGGGCCACTGTTTGCTTCTCTGCAGCACCTGCACCAAAAAAGTGTTTCAGGAGTACAAAGAATAATGGAGGCCTTGTTTAAAATTAAATTCAGGTGTGGAGAGAAATTTGAATGTTTACTGAGCTGCTGTGTGGAAATGTGGATTTTACAGTAAGTGGCAGGTGTCAGGTTTCTTCCAGGTATGCAGATACTCACTGCTATCATATTTTTTTAAGAGAAGAACTCGTTGCATGTAATTTCTTTGTTGTGAAACTCTTTAAGCGGCATTTCGTGTGTAAATGGCGCCTTACAAATAAAGCTTATTTCGATTATTATTAAACCCCCCTGATATCTGCTCTGTCAACGGTTAATGGGCGTTCCTCACTTAATCACACCCGAGTGCTGACAGAGGTCGTCACTGTTGTGTGGTCTGACAGTTTATACGTAGTGTGTAATGTTCTTTTAACAATCTGAACACTTGTCCCAACTTGTGCTCTGACGCACGTTTGGATGCTAACAATGCTAGTCGGCGTTGATAGCCTGTTAAAATGTTTGAGTCTTAGTCACTCCAGATCTTGCTGAATGGACTTACTGTTGCACTGTTGGGAAAAACTATCAGTATATTAACCCACCTCAGGAATCTGGTGGAGATTGCTCTGCGCTGGTGTTGCTCCTCAGCAGTGCAGGTGTGAGTCCACGTCAGTCCCGTGTTTAAATTAGCCTCCACTCATCCTGACTTCGCTTCTCTTCTGTCATTGCAGCTTTCCAGAGTTCTTCGCCTGCTCAAGTATCCTGCAGAGGACTCTGAAAACCCACCACAGGTAAATATGAGTCTGTGTGTGTGTGTCAGGTGTGTATGCAGCTAAAGCCTGATCCACATGACTGCTCAGTAAAAACATATTGATGCAGATCACATGGCAACACATGGCTGTTGCTTACATTTTATTCTTTGCAATGACGGGGTTGAAAGCTAATGTATGACTGTGCTGTGTATGGTCAGTGTGCTCTATGGTGGCCCAGTTGTAACACCGATAGTCAGTGGTAGTGTCTATAATAATCTTTTCCGCAGAGGGTCCCAGTAATATTTGCTCTTAAAATCAGCTGAAGCAACACGGTTAAGCTACGTTTGAGCCACTGAAATGCCATAAATGCAGTTGCAAGAACAACACTTTCCACTCAAATCTTTAGACTTTTGATTTGAAAGAGAAGCGCTGTCAGTGTCCAAGGACGTAACTGAATGCTGTTTGCACATATTCATTTTGAAACAGCAGCAACATCCAGCAGGGAAACTCCAACACTCAACCGTCCAGTGGTGAAAATCCGTCACTCATTCAGAAAGTCAGGGTTTTTGCTTTTATACGGCTGGTCCTGCTGCGCTGTGGTCCGGCCGACCAGGCTGAAGATAGACAGACAGATCAGTTTCAAACTCTGTGGTCGTATTAGGCCCAATTTACACGAGATTGGCTGCTATTTAGTGTTCGGTTTGAGGGAGTTTATGCAGTCGGAAGACCTGTAATGATTTTATTTCAATACTGGAGTGGTATTTTAGATGTTGTGGCTGACTGTAGTAAACTCGTCTTCAACCACACACACATAAACACATACCTGCAGTTGTTCTTTCAAAACAAACCAAACTTTCGTCATCCTCCACCCGTCTGCAGCTCCACTCTTCTTCTTCTTTCTCGCTTTCTGCACAGATTAAGTTGAAATTTAACAAGGCACAGCTAGCTGCCTTTTTCTTTGTTAGCACTTTCGGGAACATACAGTCGTCATCGTAATTGAATAAAACTTTATAGTACTTGTCAATGGACGGGATCAGTCAGGGTTTAGTGTCTGTTTGGTGTGAGCTCCCATGTCATGACCGGTTAATTCATTGAAAATGTGTGTTGTGTGTTAACACAGGATAAATAAAAACAGGCTCCTGGTGGTACCGTTGGACCAAAGATACACTGTTACAGCTGAGTTAACAGTAGATATCAAAATATTATTAGGAAAAACAAAGGTAGACCAGCTGTAAATGACAGCGTTCAAATCCAAAAACAACACCGCACCAAATCAAGTAAAGCATCTGGCTGGAAACAGCAGTGTCACGGTTGCATTGGATGATCCCACTCTGCACCTGAATGCACACCCAGGTGTTAAACGGGTTTTAGAGTAAGCAAGCCAGCTGGCTGTGTTGGCTTATGTGAGAGTACAGGAGGCCTGTCCGTCATCCTGTCTGTGAGGCTGATTGATTATGAGAGGCAGGAGAAGCCAGACATCTGATGAGGCGTAGATGAGGTTTGCGCTGTGCTTGTATCTGTCAGCTGGGTTAAAATAGAAATGTAATGCAGCGTAATGGCTCGGCGCAGCAGCACAATGCTTCGTTTAGCTGCTGGTTTTACATCCTGCTCAGATTAAAGGCTTGACGGCACAGTCCCCGCAAATGCAAACCAAAGTGTCGCCCTGCCCCGAAATTCAAATGTACCCGGAGCTGCTCGCTGCTGCTGTCACGCTGAAGCTTCACTGTTTGTACGAGGACTGACTGCAGGTGTGAATTTACTTTAAAAAAAAAAATGAAATGAATAAGTCAAACAACTGGGTGCTTGAAGGTTTAATCTACTTTTGAGCTTGATAAATTCAGCCAGTGTTACCGGGTTAACGAGCTAGCTTTGGTTTAAACAGTGGCCTCATACCAGATGAAAACTGATGAAAGAACCACCTCCTGACCAGTCAGCTGTGAGGGAAAAATGGAGTCACCATTCCTACAGGATCCCAGTATGGACAAAAATACATGTGGTTACATTTGATGAAGCTGTGTGGTTATGTAGGAGGATGCTGATCCTGTCTGTGAAGCTCTGAGCAGTTGATTGAATCAGTGAAAACACGGCAGATTGTGTGTGTGTGTGTGTGTGTGTGGGGGGGGGGGGTTAGAGTCTGAGGGTCTGAGAACAGTGCTAAGAGCAAACAGAGTCAGATGGCGATCAGCTCTGTGAGGCCGGTGATCCACAATCACATGTTGGTATTTGGTTTAATGAATCCACATGATAACTGAGCTGAGCTGACTTTATGATCCTTCATGAGGATGTCTCAGAACAGGAAATGACTTGCTGTTTACCTGTGTGTTTAACGGTGTGTGTGTGTGTGTGTGTGTTGGTCGTGCAGACAGTGGAGCAGGCCTTCAGGCAGATCCAGAACATCGTCGACTTCAGCTCCAACGTGATGAGCAGCCTGCTGGGAGAGAAGTTCATCCACAGCGGGGTAAGACGCTACAGTGTTTTGTTTTTTTTTTTTACATTATCATATTTATCACTTTTATTTTGGGTTAAGCTTTAGCTTACTGCATCGATTAACGTTGCACTTCAGTAACACTGTCAGACTCCTCATGGAAAAACAATCAAAATCGATGCAGCAGAACACGCTTCTTTCCACATTCTTCCCACAATGCAACTTGGCTGCCAACGGTTTGGCTGGAGATTGGTGCGTTATGCTAGGAGTAGCTAACGTAGCCTTGCGCAGAGAGGAGGCGCAGGCTGTGCAGTAAACTCGCTTCTTTCCAAATCAGCAGCACCAGATTTTTCATTTTCAGACTTGAGACTGATGTGGACTGAAGTGACACTGGTCCTCCCTCTGGAGCCACAAAAGGCTTTGTACTCCATCTTCACATCTGCAGTATTACTCTCCAGGACCTGTGCAGAGACTCGGATGTGTAAAAGTTGAGGAGTTCTCCTGAAAGCTGAAAAAAATCCGTCCTATTTCCCATTGTCAATGTGCGTCAACCCAGAAAAGCACCAGGTCCGTCACATTCACTCGTGTCTATCAGGGGATTAATCTCCTGTCTGAATGACACATTTGGTGGACTGATTCTACCCCCGCTGTGGAAAATCTGGAGGTGTTTGTGTTGGACTCCACACTCCAGGCAGAGCTGAATGATAAACCAAACAGTGTTCCAGCAGCACAAATTCACAAAAACAGTGAGTTAGTGTTGAAGTCCGGAGGGTTTAGCACATGAACAACTCTCTGAGGTCAGATGGTGCCTAATTTTAGATTAAAGTGCAAGCTGTTAACAGCTGAATCTGTGGGTCTGTCAAAACACAGAGCATTGTATTGTGCCTGAATATTTGGATGAATGTGAGTGTCTGTATAATCAGAAGGATGAGACTGTACGGGGGGGTTGTTGAAGCTGTTTGGGCTGGTTTGTGTACATTATCACTCCCATAATAAGCCGCTGATGAGCTCACAGTGCTTCACATACAGCAGAAAAGAGAAACAGAAGTATGGACTTGTTCTGTTAACAAATTGGATCAATGTGACTGACTTCATTTTCTCTGCAGGAAGTGGTCAAACTGCCGCTAGAGTTTGTGCGACAGCTGTCAATCAAAGTTCAACATCAAAGACCAGGTACAGCTGTTTTTTTTTTTTTAATCATCTCTGTTGGAAGCTTCTGGTATGAAATCAGTTAAAGGGACAGTTTGACGTGTTGGGAAATACACCCGTTTGCTCAGAGAGTTAGATGATGTTTTATTCTAGAGCAGCAACAAGACAACTATTCTGTGAGTCAGTGAAAAGGAAGTGAATGTGCGACTATCCTGATAATTGATTTGTGTGCGCATTTCAGCCTGGCGATGTGATAAGGTGATGGACATCTACAGCGGCTGTGCTCTCTGTCTACCCAACCTGACATCTCCAGTCCTCCACCCGCCAACACACACTCCTCCACTCTGCATCGAGATCAAGGTACACACACGCAAATTTCCTTCTTAGGCATAAAATAATTTTTCCGGTTTTTAACCTGAGTAGTGGCGCTGATACGGACAGAAAAGTTCATTCAGCATGAGTCAGCTCTGATAACACTGTAATAAGTTTTGAGCCTGGTTTTAATTTCAGCTTCACCTCAGTGATAAAACTCTGGATGTTGTTCACGGTGATGTTCTCCCTCCTGAGACGCAGCCACGGTTTCAGAAATCTTTGCTGATGAATCACTCTCATCCAAACAAACAGCGAATCACATGAGCCCGTCTGTGAGTCTTACTCAGCTGCTGTTTTTGTGCCTCTTGTGTTTTTAGCCTAAATGCGGCTTCCTGCCGTCCTCCAACCATGTCAGCAGAGACATCAAGACCAAAGTGTGCCGCTTCTGCATGCACCAACACTACAAGGTAACTATGACCAACATACAGCTACACCTGCACCAACCACAGCACAACGAAATACAACAACAGCTGTAGGAAGGGGCTGAGCTGCTTATACCAATCGAAAAGTGTTTTGTCCACCTCACTGCTTGTGTTCCAGTGCAGCGTCTTAAAGCATTTCACGGTGTATAAAAGTGAATATTAGAGTGTTTGAATGTGAAAATGGTATTTAGGAGCGCTGGTTGGAGTGAGTCTGTTCTGACACCTGGTTTGGGATAATTTGCTAAACCCCGACCCTGAAGAATCCACCATCTCTCCTGCCTCTCCGAGCAAAGCTCAGCGTACAAAACATTCAAGTAACAGCTTCTCATTTTTGGCCGTTGTTGACAGTCACTTTCACAGTTTCACAAATGTCGCTGGAGACAGATCGTATCAGCTGTCGCCAGTTCTGTCAGTTCAGTAACTTGATGACAGACCACAGCCAAAGCTAAACTAAAACACAAAGACGCAAATTTAATGAACATTGAGGTAAATTTAAGTGACAGATTCACAACGCTGATCAGGATCACGCTGAAAAACTCGATCAGTACAACTACAGACCAAAAACGTTTGGTTGCTTCTTTTACTGAAGTTCTTATTAATAAGTTCGCTCTGTTCTTTCTTTCATTACTTTGTGTTCTCTCTCTCTTTCTGTCCGTCCAGGTGGCCAGTGGGAAGTGGAAAAGACGCAGTATGTACTGTCCTCTGGACCTGTTCTCAGGGTGAGATTACTGCTGCTACTACTGTCACCATCTACACTACCACATTTTCTATGTGTGAACTGTTACACTGTAGTAACGTAGATAACAATCCTGCGTGATAACATACTGTGTATGTATACATGATATCTATATCTATCTATCTATCTATCCTATACCTATATATATATTTAATTGTGTTTATGACATCGGTTCTGTGACGAATCCTCTTTGTTGCTCATAATCTGTACTAATATTAGTTCTGGTGTGACGCAGCTGCTGATCTGAAACCACATGTCTCTGTCTGGACAAAACATTAGGACACAGCATACGCAGTATAATAATGCAGTCCAGTACAAAAGCGCTGCGGCCTGTGCAGTGCTTTGGTATTGTTCCTCAGAGGACTTGCAGCACTCACACCTCCTCACTGCAGATTCAGCTGCTGTTAATAAAGCTGCTCTTCTGGTTTCTCTCGTGTTGCTCAGGAACAGACAGAGAATGCACTTTGCCATCAGACACCTGATAGAAGAACCTCAGAACAACTTCAAAATCTTCAAGGTGAGACGCTGCCACACCTGTCTGTCTTTCTCCCTGTTTGTGTACCTATACCACAACATCCAGCTGCATCAGCAGCACAGTCCATCGTACCACCACTGGTTTAAAGAGGGCCTTCAAATAATAATCAGTAATCAGTTTTTGCTTGCTGTAATCACTCCACCTGTCCATAGTGGACGGTCTTAATGCGGTACTCACATTAGTACACACATGTGTACATTTATTGGTCGCTGTAGTTGTTGCTCTTGTCCACACTGACTGCAGACAGATTCCTTCTGAGAGTAATTTCAGAGGAAGAGATGAAGGACAAAACCGACAGTCTTCGCTCCAAAGTTCAGCTGGAACTAATATGAAGCTTCACAAGTCAGAGTTAATCAAATCAATTAGATACAAGTCCCAGTTATTTTAGTACAAAATGGAAGCTCAGAGGCTGGATTTTGTACTAAACGAGCATAACCTTGGAAGATGCTGACTCTGTTTGTCTAACTCAGACTGCTGAGGCCTCAGATCAGCTTCAGCTGAGGTTAAGAATGTTTTTTGACACAGAACAAAGACGGATTTTATTTGACTGATTTTTCAAATCTCCTTAAGAAGGGATCTTTGTACTGGAACAGTTACAGTGACTGTTAACCACTGCGTGTGTGTGTGAGTGTGAGGCATCTTTTTAGAGGGGAAACCACAAATCATGGAATCAGTGTCTTCAGTTCAAAGTTAGGGGTGACTGTAGTTTTTTTTTTTTCTAAGATAAATGATTGTATCACCGTTCCAGTGCGTTCAACAGGAAGTGACTGCCTTCAGTTTGGCACTCATGCAAAACAAGCCTGCACGAGCACAGCACATGAGGTTAAAGGCTCAGCAGCCGCATATTTACAGCTGAGTATCAGATGAGGATTGTTTCTGGAGCCGTCACGCTCTTTGAATAGACTTTAATGAGGAAGTAAGGTGCTGTGAATCAGAGCCCAGCTGGCAGCGGTGCTCAGTCACCAGTGAAGAGCTGCACTGCTGAAAGCTACTGATGCGTTCAGGGACAATGATGATACAGTTTAGTAAAGATTAGTCGGCACATGGGCTGAACACCTCTGGATCTGTTGGCAGACAGTGTGGAGGAGAGGGACAATTACAGAACCAGCAACCCTTTAACTGTACTCACAGGCGAGGGAGCGTTATCTTAAGATGGATTTGAAGAATTGGGAATCTGTCCTTTTAAATCTTTTTTTTTTTTTTTTTTAATTTTACTCACATGCTATGATGGTGCTGATGTTTTTTCAAAAGACAAATACATGGTATTATATAGTATGGTAGTATAATATGGTATTTATGTGACGGACTGGGCTCAACATGCAGCGCTACAGATGGAGAGTCTGAACCAAGACCAAGCCGGACTTCTCTGAAGTCCAGCTTGGTTTCTCACATGGTCCTGATGCTGACATCGAGCAGCCATAGTAAGGCCTGTGTGTGTGTGCGTGTGGCGTGTGTGTGTCTCTCAGGGCGGTCAGTGTATTTACAGCAGTAAGGAGGGCAGTGACGACTCGTTGGACCTGAACTCTCTGCTGCAGCATCTCAGGCCGTACTTCCTGTACGGAAACAACCGGCTCAGAGCTGTGCTGAGCGACTTCATTCAGGTAAAACCAACACACACACACACACACACGCACATGCACACACAGCGGCACACGCACAAGTGTCCTTTAATCTAAAGTAAGAATGTGTTAGAGTGACTGCTGCTGGGCAGGAAACTAAACATGTTTATACATGCAGAACATATAACAGAAAACCTGGAGTTTTTCCAGATGTGGGAAAAGAAACTCACAGCAGGTTTCACAGCGTGAGTTTGAAGTTGGATGTTTATCAGCTGGTGTCTTATTTTAAAATTGCTGGACTGAAGCTTTGACTAAACTTTGTCATATAAAGTTATTTATAATTTCACTTATTCTGCAGTTGTAGATCAGATATGAACCAGCTGCAGAGAGAGCTGCTCACCAGGTGTCTCTGAATGTACCCTGTGATGAAGACTCACTGAAAAATCTGTCTGTCTGTCTGTCTGTCTGTCTGTCTGTCTGTCTGTCTGTCTGTCTGTCTGTCTGTAGGTCCTGGTGAACGCCCTGCTGAGCGGTGGAGGAGGAGATGGAGGAGTGGTGACAGACAGACAAGGAGAGGGGCGGAGCTTCTGTGAAGCGAGTGTGTTCAACAAGGAGAGAATCCGCCACGGTCAGAACCTGTTGTCTGTTTTCTGTTGTTGGTTGGACAAAGCAGGATGTTTGGAGACTCTGAATCTTTGATGGAGATTTTTATGGACAAGGCAACTAATGGATTAATGGAGTAACTGGCAGATAGATCAGTAATTAAAATAAGTGTTAGCTGCAGCTCTGAATAACAGCTGTTACCATCCAGCATCTGTTCCCCTTCTGACAGATTTGACTTTTGTTTTCCTGCTTTTTATGTCTTCACTGTGAGACAGACATGAATCAGCACAAAACAAAATACCTGACTTTGATTTCAGTCCAACTTTTCATTAACTTTTGTGTGTTCAGAGTCGTAAATAAAAGAATCAGTGACAAAACAGGTGGTCACGCTGTCATGCTGCTGACCTGAACTGTAACTCTGTGGTCAAACAGATATGCCTGTCAGTCCGTCCGTCCGTCCGTCCGTCCGTCTGTCTGTCCGTTTGTCTGTTTGTCCCCTCTTACAAAGGTTTTCCTTGTGCAGCAGCCTCCTTCAGAAATGTTTGTGGTTTGAAAGAAGCATTTGTTTCTTTTCAACACAGATATTTTGCTCAAACTATCTGATTTGAACTTTTAAAGGAAATGTTTTATAGACCAGAATTCTGACCTGAAACAGTTTGAGAAGAGAAACGATGACCTCGTCTGTCTGTCTGTCTGTCTGTCTGTCTGTCTGTCTGTGCAGGCTCTCAGGGTTTACCCAGCGACAGTGTGCTGTTCAGGATTCTTCAGACTCAGATGTTGGACACGCTGGACATTGAAGGACTTTACCCTCTGTACCGGCGAGTGGAGCAACACCTGCAGGACTTCCCCAAGGAGAGGTATGCACAGTTGTAGTGATGGCGTCTGTGTAGAAATCTAATCCTCCATCACTTATTGGGGACACTGTCCGGCCTCCGTCGTCATTTCCTGTTTCTTTCTGTGCCAGAACCCGTCTTCAGATAGACGGTCCGTACAACGAGGCCTTCCTGGAGAAGCTGCAGAAATGTCCGCCTGAGGATGACGGCTCGGTGGATTACGCTGTCGCCAAGGTCAGTCTGGGTCCAAGTTTCTCTGATGACCCCGGTCACACCGAGTCCAGCCAAGAGCTGGAAACTCATGAAACACTTAAACTCAGGTCGAAGACTGTCCACAACAACTTTAGTTGAAGTCCCAGAGAGTAGAGCTGTAAAAATCATCCAGTCAGCTGAGGGAAGACGCTGATTTAGCAGGAGGGAAACAGTCGAGGTGACTGTGGCTGGTTTCCGCCCTCTGAACGCTCGTCTCACACGCTGTCTGTACCGCCTCACCTCAGGTGCTTAAAGAACTAACTAACTGCTGTGTTTTCTGACTTCAGGTCCATCAGTACCGCGTTGCCATGACTGCCAAGGACTGTTCCATAATGGTCGCCCTGGTGCCCAGCAGTGAGGAAGAGGAGGACGATGAAGGGTGAGTTTAGCTCGAACGAAATGAACGAAAGTAAACTAAATGAACTTTTAAGGTTAAGTTTCAGTCTGCGCTGCTCTGGACTGCTGGTTGGACAAAACATTTGACGGACAGTTTTCACTGTTTCCTGGCAGCTTAACTAAACCGCTCATTGATGAGGGGCATTCATGTTAGTTAATACTGGTGCATGTACTGGTGTCAGTGTGTAGTACCTGGTGTGGTCCACCAGCTGGAGCCAGACATCAGCTCAGCATGTTTAACCCAAAACTTCAGCGGCTCTCTTCCTCCTGTTCATTAACACTCCCCCTCTCCTCTCCTCTCCTCTCCTCTCCTCTCCTCTCCTCGTCAAAGGCGGCTCAGGGACTTCCTCACCCCCAGACCTCCTGCTTTCTCCTACTCCGTCTCCATCTTGGACCTGGACCCGAAGCCGTTCGACAGCATCCCCCGCCAGCTGCGCCTGGACCAGAAGATCGTCTCCTGCTACCTGAGGACGGGCGGTGCCTTGCCAAAGGGCCCTCTGCCGCCGCTCCCCGGCATCTTCACGTCTGCGGAGAGAGAGGACTGCACGCTGCTCTTCCACCCTGTGTGACGCCCTGACCGACGCCAGGCTGCAGACAGAGGAGATGTCGATGCCGAGCTGTTGATGCGAGACTTTAACCGCAGCACTTTCTCTTCATTCAGCTCGTGTTAACAGTCACCAGCTCTGGCTGCTGCTGCTCTCTTCAGGAAGTCACCACTAACCAGACGTTTGAGCGACTTCACAGACATTTCTGTTACTGATTCTGGAGTCTGTGTTGTCATGGCGACAGACCTGCGCTCCTGTCAGGAGGTGAATCCCATCATCGCCGCCGCCTTCTGTCATAATCCATATTTATTAGAAACGTACAGGGAGTCCGTTCTTTTCTTTGGAGGTGAGGGTTCGGATGAACCTCCTGATAGGACTTTTGCGGTTGTCGTGGCAACGGTCTCTGACCGTTCACGTTGCCCGTGACGACACCGCCGACAGAAAAGAAAAGCAGGTCGGTGAGCTGTGACGTACGTATGATGTCATTTCCTGAATGTAGGCGGGGCCTCCGGTAGAGTTGTCATGGAGGCGGAGCCAATATGTTTGAACTGTGTTCTGAAGCATCGCTATGGTGACAGGAGCACTCGTTGCCATAGCTACAGCCACAGAGGAGCACGGCTGAGTCGGTTTGAGTCTGGATGGAGGAGGTGTTTGTTGTACCCACAATCCTTTGCAGATATCTGGATTCTGAAGTGTCCGGCTGGACTTTTCAGTGCAGCTCATCAGCGATCAGCTCGTGTTAGTCGCTGAGAGGAGGTGATGAAGAGTTTGAAGACCTTCATGAAGCAGCAGAGAAGCAGAAGTGTCTCATCAGGCGTTGGTGTTCAGGTGTTGAAGGTCAAACGTTTGACGTTGTTTGTCTTTATGATGGAGGCTGAGTCTCGTTAAAGGACGCGTTCACTCCCCCCTTAAAGGTTTTTTCTCCCTCTGGTGAAATCTGTCTGGTTCTGTTTTTATCTGTCCAGGTTTTCAGATGTCTGTGAGGTGTCTGCCTGCACTGCTGCACAGAGAAGCTGTGGATGCTCACAGCATTGAAAAAAAGCTCCACAGCAGCCCGTCAGTGTAACTCTGTGTTCGACACTGGAGACAGTCTGTATAGAAACTATTCATTTGATGGGAAATGTTCCAGTGAAAACTTTACTGCTTATGAAAAACTCCTAAAATGTCTTCAACACAAACTAAACGTCAGTGGAGGCAGAAGTCTGAGATGCAGATATCTTCAAATCTGAACGAATAAAAAAAAGAAACCAGCAGAGTGAAGAGAGCAAATACACTCAGTGGCCAGTTTATAAGGTACACCTGGACAATATAATGCAATCCAGTACAGCAGCACTAGGGATGGGGATTGATACCAAAGCCATTATCGGTCTGATTCCTGATCAGTTGTAGTTGAGCTGCTGTAGCCTGAGAGCTAGCATTCGTTTTCATCCATGGCGCTAAAGTTCTTATACCATCGGACCCTCGTTACCCGTGCCCAGAGTGTCAATGCTACGGCTTTCCTGGAATTTCAGCACATTGCTGGTGTTTCCACCCTTATTGTTTTGCAGTGCACAAGTGTCAGAAAAACACGCTGGCGTCAGTAAAAGGAATCGATAAACTCGGGGGCACGTGATCCTGAAGGATTACACAATTTGGAGCCAGTTCTCGATTCCCATCCCGAAACAGCACTGTTATAAATTCTGCTTTTAATGGTCATTTGACAGAAAGTGTTAGAAAGTGGTTATACTGAAAGGTGTTTCTATTGTTATGTCCACCCCATCTACATGCATGAGGGAGGCACAAGTAAGACCTCAATAATTAACGCCTCTTTTACAGTGTCCCAAAACCATGAGGTCAATAAGAGCAGCATTAGTGACAGAGCTGTTGTATTAGATTGCATTAGCTTATATATTTATATATATTTAAGTAATTTGGGTAGATGGGCACGTTAAGATCCAGCTGAGACCTCACCAAGCAGCTGGTCTTAGAGTCTTCATGTGAAGATGTTTGTGTCCAGCTGCCTTCTTTTTTTTTTTTTTTTGACATGAAACTTAATTTTGTGTTGATAAAAGAGCTTAACTTTAACTCGTCAGAATAAGATCCAGCTTGTTTTGTTGGAAGAAAAACCATAACAGTCGTCTAACATTCCCTCGTTGACTAACACGGTGATGCGTATCTTTGGTTACATAACACTTGAAATATCTGCTCCTGTTCACACTTTACGCCCAAACCACAAATTCAACCATGAGTTAGCTGTTTTGGTGTAGATTCACGGGTCGAAGTTCACCTTTTGACCTGTGGCAGTTGGCCCACAGGTGAAGGAGAAGTCGTGATTGTCGCCGCGTGTCATCACACTGCCTGACTTCACTCAACAGAAGACTGACCGTTCACCTGCAGAGCGGGAAGCAGAACCAGAGCAGAGGAAGTTGTAACACGAGATGGCTGAAACAGAACAGGGATGCTTTCTGTCTCCTCTCCAGAGGTCAGCGTGTGCGGTCTGCCGTCAATCAATCGCTGGGTCTTTGTGCCATAAGTGGCTTGTTGTGTGTTTGTCCATGTGCCTAAGTGTTCTGGTAGGACTGGAGGTTGGTGTGTGTGCGTGTGTGTGTGTGTGTGTGTGCATGTGTGCTGCGTTCACAGCTGAGATCTGAGACAAGTCGCTCTGTGTATCTCTGTCCAGACTGACCTCAGATCAGTTTTGGACGCTGTGGACGCAGCTGTGAACTCTCAGTACCTCGAACTCCCGACGACCCGACCCGAAGCTCCACAGGGTCGTCTGATGTTTGAAAGACGATGTGTTCAGGAGCGCTGGGAGGTTTCTGAGGACGGTGAGACTTGTACCCACTTTGTTACAAGTTGCAGTTGAGTGTTTACTGCATTTTCAAGACTTGAGGCCATTCGAGTCCAGATGATGTCTGTGTCGGGATCATCTCGGGTGACCTGTGATCTCATCGTCCTCTTAAACCAGCAGCGCTCACAGAGGCTTCAGATAAACTGGTAACACTTGACTTCAGTTCCTCTGTTCGGTCTCCACTCTCCAACCACCACGACCTCCACCAGCCAACCAAACGTCTGAAATCAAATCACACTACAGGACTGAAACTCACTCCTCATCAGCTGACGATGGCCGACGCTGAATCATTTATCAGCAGCGTGTCACCATCACAGTTCTGTTCAATCCAAACACTAAACGCTTCAAAACGACAGATTTCAGTCTGTCAATCACATCATTGTAACTCTGTCGACCGTTAAAGGGCCAGTTAAAAAAAAAAAAAAAAAAAATCCCTCTCACCTGAACTCCACAGCAGTGTCTCTGTACAGAAATCATGACCTGCTTACTGAAGATAATCCGCAGAGCTTGTTGTGAGCAGTTTCACGTCGGGACTGTTTTGTCTCTGCCGCACTACGCCTGGCATGCGTCTCACTGCACAGAGGGAAGAGTGCATCTACTCTCCGAACCCTCGTCTGACAGTTCAAGCTTGTGGAGTTGAGTTCATAGCTAACGGATACTGCTAGCTAACTACTCAGCTGCCTTCAGTGTTTACATCCCATAAGTACGAGCTGTGGCGTACGCCTCCTTCTGCACAGCGATACGGTTTAAAGAAAACAGTTCCTACATGAAGCTGCTCACAGCCACGTCTGTGGATTATCTTCTGCTTCCATTATACTCCAGAGAAGGCAGACATCTCTGCAGCTGATCTCTCCAGAACAAGCTGGATAGATCAACAGTGCTACAAGTTATTGATTTTAGGGTGAGCTGTCCCTTTAACCAATCACATCCTCCCCCCGTTTTGAGGCAGTTGGATGCCTGGTCGTCTGGGAGACAGAGGAGTCAAAGGCTGGAGAGTGGACGGCAGTCGAACTGGACCAACCACTGATCGCTCTAACTGTCGAACTGAAGACGCAACAGGCAGCACGACAGGGCAGCAGAGGCTCATGGGAGTGAGAGGGAGGGGGGGCGGGGTGTCTCTGAGACAACCGACCACTGTCTGATTCATTTCAAAACTTCTAAACAGTAAAACAGCTTACAAGAAAAAGGCAAAAGGTCGTTTAACGGCAGCAGTTCTGAAGGTGTTTCCAGAATCCTCAAAGAAAAAAAAAGTCTCTTGCATGATAATCTAATATAATCCAGACAAGTTATTATGAATATAAGTAGAAAACAAGGAAAAACAGACTCCTGTGATAAAATTCTCTAATTTTGCTGAGTTGTTTGTTGACTCCTTCTTGGAACCAGCAGGTGACAGAATCAGTCTGAACTCATGGACCACTTACCTGCTCGGTGCAGAGCTTTTAACCACATGACACATTCTTCCTCATCAGATTGAGTTTGTTCGTTGTCAGACTTTAAAGAAGTCCTCAGAATCATGGGAAGGTTGAACATCGTCATTTCATCGTCAGAAGCTTCAGAACAAGAGAGCAAGTTGACCCTGAGCTGAGTTTGTTTGGTCAGTTTCTAATTTTAGCTGACGGCGTATAAAAAATATAAAGACATATTTCATCTCCAGCTTCTTTGTGTGTTTTAGGAAATAAGGTAAAGAAAATCAGTTTTTCTTATATTTTTTATTCCAGACAAACAAAGAACCTTCGAGGATTCTGGAAATCTCTTCAAAGTGTTGTTCAATGACTTTGTGGGTTTTTAAAGGTCGTCAGATTTATTGCAACAATAACATAAAGATGCAAACTGGAGCTTAAGAACAGATGAAGAACTGATTACATTAAATTAAAGATTACAGAACAGCTGTTTTGTTATTAAAAAAAAAAAACAAAGTTCTCAGAGATGAAACTCAGACAGGTGAGCCGGAGTCTGATTGGTCAGTTGCCTCTGTGTCCTGCTGCTGCCTGAGCGTCAGCCTGCAGAAACATCACAGCACTGTGATACCTACAGACTTCTAATAACTGCGTGTGTGTAAATAGCTGAGAGAAGAAAACTATTTGAAAATACAAAGGCGACACCGCTGTCTGGCATTTTGTATTTAAATTATTTATTTTTGTAGATTTTGACCAATGAGCTCCGCTGTTACAGCTATCACAGTCGTGCTCTTTCTATTGAATAAAGATTTCTAAGAGACTAAACCGTCGCTGTGTGTTTACTCATCTGTGTGTGTGTGTGTTTACACGTGTGTCAGCTCAGACTCGACATGTTGAGATATGAAAGGTGTGTCGGCCTCAGAGCGTATGTACACAGCCACGTTGGAGGTTTTAACGTGAACGTGTGAGTTATGTGTGCTGTGAGAGGCTGACCGCCCTGATGACCGACTCCAAGGCTGCTTCAGGTCCCAGAATCCTCAGCAGGCTCTGAAAGGCCTCCGCAGCGCCGCCTACAGGCTGAGAGGGGAACAGCTGCAACGCTGCAGACACAGAGGAAAACAGTTGAACATCATCTCTCAGGAATCACTCAGAGCAGCTCAAACTGAAACAGTCAGTTAACCTGTGATGATGTCAGAAAAAATGTATTTTATGGGTCTGCAAGTTCCAAACAGTTTGACAATAAATAAGTCGCCTGGAAAAAACAAGAGACAGTGGTAAATTTGTACACTTCACATTAACTCTTAACTGCTAGAGGAGCAAGCAAAATGTCTGTATATAATAATATGTTTACAGTGGTAGTTTTCATGGCAGCAGTATTCTTCTAATCTTGTACATAATGTACATATGTACTATATATATATATATATATATATATATATATATAGTTGATTTTTACATTTCATCCTTTTTTATTGTCCTTTTGACCCTTCTGTGTCTCTTTTTATACTTTGCTGGCTGTAACAATTTAATTTCCCCAGTGTGGGATTAATTGTTTTATCTTAAAAGTTCAAGATCCAGGTCTTAAAGCCAAGACTTGACACTGAAAATCAAACCGTCTAAATACTTCAACTTGGGCTGGACTGCGGCCTTTTTCACTTATTTTTCAGCAGACTTCCTTAAGAATTCAGAATGAAGTTTCCAAAACAAAAGAATTTTATTTCAAGGACATTCGTGTCTCTCTATAATTTCTACCAAGCTAGGTAACTCCACCAGGAAACTGTTTGGTTAGTAGGAAATACTGAGAAAGCGACAGACCTGTAAACTCAGAGCTCAGTCTGGTTTAAAGTTGTTGTAGCTGTTTCAAGTACTTTTTGTTTTTTTTTTGCTTTGATCAGTAAAAACACAGTGAGGAAAAGCTGGTAGAGTCAAAGGTGTAATGTCCCCCCACTTTTCAGTAGAGCTCGTCTGAGCAGCCTGCAGACACAACTGAGGGCTGAAAACACATCTAAACAGAGTCAGTCAGGACCAGCATGCAGTGTTACTGTTGGTGCTCCTGCTGAGCGTCCAGTCTGCAGAGCATCATCTCACCTCTCTCAGGGATCTTTGTCAGCAGGTTGATCTTTGGAGCCACAGCGCCCTCTCTGGAAACCTCAACTGACCAATGAACGAACAGGACGCAGCTAGGGACAAGCACACAGTCAGAGGTCAGCAGAGGTGACTTTGCATATCTCAGCTTCCTCCTTCACAGCTCAGGCTCGCTGTCAGTGTGAGTGCATTTACCCAGGAAGCTCAGGATGGTTCAGGGTCATGACCTCTGACCTGCAGCCTCCAGGAAGAGAGACGACAGACGGATACTTCTCCTGCAGACGGACAAACAGACAGAGATGAAGTTACTCATGATATTACTGTCAGTTTACAGATGCTTCCTCATTCGTCAGTTTTATCTTGCTCAGCTTCATCTATTGTGGTCAGTCTGAGGAACAATTCCAGCTGCTAATGAGCCCTTTCAACGTACACGTGATCATGTCAGTACTGTTTCAAATTAGACTGAAAAAACTGTGAAACTCTCCTTTTACTTGAAACAATTATGATAAAGTGTCCTGGTCCACAACAGGTTTTCATTGTGGATGTTATATAAATAATTAGAGTTTGGATAAACGACAAACCCACTCAGAGAAAACAAACCTGCTCTGTCTGTCTGTCACACTCAGTTTGATCAGTTAAAATCTCAAGTTTATTCTGAGACGATCTGTTTCTGCCAAACATCGCTTCCTTTAGAGGATGAACATGAAGCAATGCCTCCGAATCTGCAGGAAAGTTAAAGTACTGTTAAAACAAACTGCTGCTGTCTCATTTAGTTTTGTCTCTCTGACATGCTCAAGTGCTTTCCTGCAGTACTTTTACACTTCATCAATCAATCAATCAAACTTTATTTGTATAGCACCTTTCATACATAAAATGCAACTCGAGGTGCTTGACAAAAGATAAAAACATGGAAAATCTGTACAACGCCCATTCCCAAACACACCCCCAGACCCCCACACACACCCACCCCAATGAAACTGTCGATGTAATAACATGGCAGGGCACTGAGGAACCATGAGAGGAAAAAAAAAAACACCTATGGGGAGCTCATCCACACTGCAGAGATCACAGCCCGCGGCCACAGGGAGCACCGCCGCAACAGAGACCCCCGACCCAGATAGACCGGGGTGGACACCACACACAGGGTAGAGCCCCCCAGTCCTCTGGGCCTGAGGGGTCCCCAGGACGACGCCCCGGCGGGCAGACCAGACACACCTCACAGCGTGGAATAAAAGGACTTAAAAGCTAAAATAAAAGTTAAAATAATTATTATGTGGAAAATCAACATCACAGCAATAAGGAGTTAAAGAATTACAGTTAATATTCTTTAAAAAATAAAGACAAAGGAACACAAACGTTCTTTTTAAAGAACGTGTTCAGCTTCTGTCAGTCCACTTATTTTCTATTTTTATCTCTAAAAGAAAAGTAGTCATTTTTCAGTGCAATTAAAGTTAATCAGGTGAGTGTTGGTTATTTCCTGGCCTGTAAAACTGAAAGAAACAGTCCATTACTGCTGTTTTCCACCATTTCAAAGTGGTGTCAGTTGGCCTGCAGGAGGCGCTACAGCCTCTGTTTAGTGACCTGCACTCTGGGCTTCATTCATCACACAAAATACACAAGTTTGTCCATGGAGACACAAGACTGAACTGAGCGAATGCTTCGAGTGTGAGGTCCTCTTGGTGTTTCGTCAACGCTACAGCTGAAACTCTGATGAATGAAAGCTGCTTCAGTTCCAGCGAAAACTCTCCTCTTTGATTTCCATCGAGAACTTCACGGCCCAAAACGACGTTTAGAGAGGAGGAAGTGATTCATGAGTGTTCAGGGACGACGACTTCATCGACTTCACAAACCAGAATGGTGACTTTAGAGTGAAAGAGATAATAAACTGTGAAAGCACACACACACACACACACACACACACACACACACACACACACACACACACACACGGCTGTTTTCCAGTACACTTCAGTCATCAAGGGGTGTGTCCAACAGGTGAGGGGCGTCTTCAGGTGATTCAACTGAGAGGCATTTGCAGCTCTGTGTGCGTGTGTGTGTGTTTGCATGTGTGTGTGTGTGTGTGTGTGTGTGTGTGGGGTCTGTAATCACAAACAGACTGTTGCAAGTCTGAGTCCAGAGGAGACCAGAACCAGGTCTCGATTGTCCTCCGCTGTGTGTTTACTGAGCAGGTTGTCACAGTTTGTTTCTCTCATGTTGCCAATGTTTGTCTTGTGTCTTTGAGGCAAACAGCAGCTCATTCTCACATGAACAGAAGAATAAAAGAGAGAAACAAAGCTGAGGAGGAGAATGTGCTCACATGACTCAGAGTTTACAGAGACAAAACATATCTTCGTGTTTCTTCCAGCAGCAGTTTAGTGACTCCACCTCCACCCCACAGCGAGACCACGTCCTCAGTAAACACGCTGAGTGCGGACACACGTTTTTCTTTCCGTTCAGACCTTCTGTCCAGACCTGGGATCAGTGTTACGACACGAGGGGCTTAAATGTCATGAAACCTTTGTCCTGCTCATCAGCGTGTAATCTGGAGTTCAGGATGACTTTGCGTCATTTTTGTCTTTATCTAACATCGTCCAAACTGTCCTAATCCCACATACATGACGCCCTTTTCAAAGCAACAAGTCAGCTATAAGTCTGATTTCTCATTTTGTCAAACTAACTAAGTATAAAACTGCCAGGAACTGAATAAACAAGGAAGATAAAATAAAGAATTAACCAAACCTTAGTCATTAGCACTCAAACTATTACTATAGAACAGTTACGGGTGGTAAAAATTGTCAGGTGTCAGTAATAATGAAAGAAATAAATCTGTAATAGTAATAATGTTTACATGGAAATTGATTATATTCCCACTTGTTTTTGTCTCTTTCATTGAAAGCTGATGTGTGTCTCCAAAAAAATCAAAATTTAGCTCACAAAGTATGATGAATAATGCTGATAATTAAGTGAAAACATGAACAATTCACAGTTCAAAATATGATTTAAAAAAAGTTTTATGGTCTTAAATATTTATAAGAGATGCTAAATATAAATGAGATGACTGGTTTGTCCCTGCATGATGTATAAATAAAGTACTTACTGTAAATAAAATAAACTCGGTGTGTTCAGATAAACAGATGGACTAAACTCATTTTAACTGCTGACCAATCAGAGAAGCTGCATTAAGCATCAGACGTGTTATGGATAAAAGATGGCTCTGAATGCCTGCTATGCTTTTTCAGGAGGAACAGTGTGCGTGAGCTAACAGCGTAAATACATGCAGCTCGCTGTAAACGCAGACAAGCCGAGACAGAATCGCCCGTAAGGTGACATCAGCCGGTCTGATGAACTTGCAGGGTCTTGTCTCGTAATGGCTTTCTTCCTCGATCAGACTGCATCCATCTACTTTGCTGCTGAGATGTTTCGCTCTTTGTTCGTGGGCAGTTTGTTGAGACTGAAGCACATTAACTGTCCAAGGTGAGCAAACGTCACACAGCGTATCCAGAGATTAAAGGACGACTGGATTCATTGATTAGTGACAGAACAAAGAAGCTTTTCTGAGCATTTTCTAACTACTCTTTGACATTTTGAGGTTTAAACAATGAACTGATCAGCCAAAAATAACTGGCAGATTATCTGATAGTACACCTCGTGTACCCTGACATCGACCCACATGTAATTGGCGGCTGACACGTGTTGTACGCCGCCGGTGGTTGTTGCCTGTTATAATTCATCATCGCTGACAAAGATGGTGTGGAATAAAGACCAGCTGCTCTGAGCCACATCGAGACCTTCTGGAAATCATTTCTAATTAAAGAACACACACAGAAAAAGTCCATTCAGTTTGACTGTAGCAGAGGTTTGTAATTAAATTCTGAAATATTCGTACTTTTTATGCCAGTGTTGTGTTGTGGTGACATTTAGGGCTTTTCCTCCGTCTGAGTTTGGGGTTTTATTCAAACGTCTCTCTGAGCAGAGAGCAGTTTTTCACATGAAGTCGCTGCAGCAGGATGTTTGGTCTGGTGTGACCTCTGACCTCCGTCCCACATGTAAACTTCACGTCTCCTTCAGCTCGTCCTGAGACCGTCCAGTTATTTCCACAGAGGACTGAAGCAGCTGCTTCGTCTCAGCCAACCTCCAGTTTTTGTCCATCTCACTGTCCAGCATGTGAATATTCAGCTTATTTGAGTTGGATTTGTCTTTCTGCGATATTCTGCAGCACGCCGGCCGTGTCCTCCTTCAGACAGGAAGACAGACCTGTCTCTCTCTCTCTCTCTCTCTCCCTCTCTCTCTCTGTCGATTACTCCCTCTCTCTCTCTCTGTCCCAGCTGCAGTACAAATCCTGGCTTTCCTCACAGCTCTATTAGCCTGCTCTGCTCTACACAACTGCACAGCCTGAGACACACCGACAACAAGACACACACACACACTTACAGTATCATCACACAGCGACTCACACACACACACACACACACCTCTCCTGGAGCTCCTGCAGAACCAGAGGAGGAGGAAAGAGGGTGGAAGAATTTGGCCTCAAGTCCTGCAACCGCCTTCAAACTGCTGGTAAAGTAGAGTTAATGTCTGTCTGTCTGTCTGACTTCAGCTCCTCCCCTCTCCTTGTCCGTCTGTCTGTCTGTCTGTCTTGCGATGAGTTGTAAACAGTTGTATCAGTTGCGGTGGACAATCTTCTTCAAAGAAGGAACCAGATTCTTGAAGCTTTCAGACAAATGTTCACGTCTGCTTTCTTCCTGTTATGATGCACTCCCCAACTTTCCCTCAGCTCACTGATGATGTTCTGTTTTGTTTAAGGACATCAAAAAAAATGAGCTCAGAGGACATCTGGAGATTTGGGGAGTGCGATGACTAAAGCAGGCGGACCGTCTTTATTCAGGTTTTGCCGTCTTTGCAAAAAGAACCTGGTTCCTGGTAATTCCTCAGCTGTTATCACAAGGAAAAAAACTAAAATGAGGCTGTTCACCAACACGACGTCCACAAGGCTTTGGCAGGGAGCGCATTTAACAAAGCAAAGCAAATATGTAGTGAGTCAGCTGCTTTATCAGTTCCTCTGACCTCTGCACGACCTCTGCACGAGCCTAAAACTGAGACCTGAAGCTGATCCACAGCTGTGTCTATGAGACATGATGTGACAAATATGAGACAGGAAGCCGACCCCAAGACCTGCAGCTTCATGTCAGAACTCATATGTCATGTTACTGGATGCAGACAGAAAACACACGTTAGCCACGCGCGTCTGTTTAAATGAGAATGTCACCAGCACGGTGCCAGAAAACTGCAGGGTTTTCCCTACGCGATAAGACACAGGTCTGTTCAGCGCCATAGACAAAAAACTATGCTGACACACACGCACACACACACACACACTAAGTGACAGTGAACCAGGTGAAGTGATGATAAGGTGTTACTTGGGACTAACTGGTGTTTTTCTTGACGACTGCATAATTCCAGCCAGAAGGTTTGGAAGAAGAAGTCCAAATGGACTTGGTTTCACAGCCGCTTTGCAGAGCTCCGGTGTGGAGACATTTGGGGTGTCAGACTTAAACAATAATTGCTCTTTGAAAGAGCAAATCATCGATATTATCGCTTATTGCAATTATTTCTGGGACAATACATTATCCAACAAAAGACTGGACAGACCTAAACGCAAGGCGAGTCCATCTGTCGGTTGTTGTCGGTGCTGGTTCTTTGAGGTCAGCTTGGCACAGCTGGTTGGTTCTGCTTTTGCTTCCACTGTTCAGCAGCTTGAAGGTGAGTTCCTGGAGCTACATTTGGGCTTCGAAGTGCTGTCCATCATGACTGGTTAAACAGATGTGATGTTATGTCACAGCAAGGACAACTACGACAAACATGAGAAATTTTTCTAATGCTACCATCACTACTATTGGTGGACACTCAGAGGGAGCTGGAGTCAGTGGGTGGAAACAACAGATGGACCAAAATGGAACCGAAAGGAGATTTATCAGAGACACATCACACAGTCGATCAAAGCGGGAAAAATAAAAAGGTGAAACAAGACTACAGAAAAATAAAGATGCTCTAGACAGAAACTGTCTCCATAGATATTAAAGCGTTAAACTAAACACACCTTAACGCACCTTAAAGCTGCCTAAATCTGCCTGGAACCATGAAGTGCTCCACAACGTTGATGTGGACGTGATGCAGGAGGAGTTGTGGACGGAGAACGACTGTCAGACATTTAACAACAACTACAGATCAGTGTGGAGATAAACTTCAGAGATCTTTAGTGTGGAAAATAGAAGCCACACACTGGCTGAAAGTGAAGTTCTTGATCTTTTTTGTATTGAAAACTAAAGCCTTAAAAAGACATTCAGAAGAAATGTTAACTCTTCCAGTCCAGTAAATAAGTGAGAGCAGCAAACTGAAGCAGCAGCAGAAGAAGCTTAAGCTTTAAACGCTGTCTGGGTTTCATTAAACGACACACAAACACAGCGTCCAGGTTATTTTTATCCTCCTGTTCCTGCTGGAAGTCTCTCCGTCTGAGCCTGCTCATCCAGAAACTGAACTGCTGAACATTTTCCATCTCTCTCCCCTCCCTCCTGTTACTTTCCTCTGTCTCAGCACTCATGGATCGCTCTCTCTCTCTCTTTTTCTGTGTCTCCCGACCAGCACTGAATTCTGGTTTCCTATTGGCTGATGCTGAGCTGAGGCGGGCCAGTCTCAGAGCTAGCTGTCTGTGTTCAGGCCTCCAGTCTGTGGAGCTGCAGACTTTAGTTTTGTTTTCATCCAAAAGAAAATGTGAAGGGATTAATGTGAAGAGAGTGCGGGCAGATGTGCTGGATGAAGGAGACCCTCCTACCATGACCTGTAATAAGGACACTGCTGCTCTGAAAACACGTCATGGCAGCTGTAGCTTTTGAACAACTTTACCATTGTTGGAATCATGAAGGGGTCTATCATTAAGTGCTGTTGTAGATAATCATCTATCTTAAGGTGTCAGTTACACTTTCATTTTATCATGTCTGGATAAAATCCAGATTTAAAACACTTACACTTCAGCTGAGGCGACACGCACATCAGTGCAGACACTGGTGCAGCCCAGAAGGTGGTGGCAATGCACCTAAAACTCCCAAAAATGCTTGAAGAAGAAAAGCTGTGTAAACTATGTACTTTTGTAAATTTAGTTACAACAGTAAGTTTAATCATGTCACTAAGATCCATTCATCACAAACTCATGGACGGATGGACAAAGTTTGCTCATCTCATCTCATCATGCTGCTGAAAATGTAAACAGAGTTCACGATAAATGAGTAAAAGTCTCTCGTACTTCAGCTGATTCTAACAGTACATGAATACGAGTAGAATAGTAGTGCTTGTAGATGTTTGGAGAGTTTGGGTCATTGTTAATATAAGGAGCTGGATTACAGCAGGTTTTAATTAAAAGCTGTTTTCAGCACCATCACCTGATCTGAGTGCAGTTATTACAGTGTGATGTGAGTTACAGTCGTGCTCATAAATCTACATTTCCTGGCAGAATTTCTAAGATGAGTACCGCTCTTAAAAAAAAACAGGAGTGATCAGTCAAAACACATTTACTTTTAATGGGATTCAAATTACACTATCACTAAAAAAAACATAGCAATAAGGAAAATACCAAGAGGGTCCCAGCTGAGAAGTTTGCATACCCTTCATTCTTATTACTGTGTGTTGTCGTCTTTAGCATCCATGATGGCGTGCCGTCTTTTGTGATATCTGTGGATGAGGCTCTTTATTTTCTCAGGTGGTAAAGCTGCTCAATCTTCCTGGCGTAAAGCCTCCGGGTACTGTAAATTCTTGGGTCGTCTTGCGTGAACTGCACACTTGAGATCTGGCAGTGGTGGCCACTGCGTAACCTTCACTTTCCTCTGCTGTAGTCACTGAAGGGTCGACTCATGTTGGAAAATCAAAATGCGTCCCATGTGCAGCTTCTGGGCTGATGAATGCAAATCGTCCTCCAATATTTCCTGATAACACTCTGACTAAATGTTTCCATCCTTTCGGACTTAATTCCCTGCGCACACCCTAAATCCATCAGGGATCCACCTCCATGCTTCACAGGACGGATGGTGTACTTCTCATCTTAGGCCTCGTTGACTCCTCTCTAAACATAGTGTTCATGGTTGTGACCATAAAGTTCCATTTTAGTCTTATCACTTCAAATGACTTTGTTCCAGAAGTTTTGAGGCTTGTCTAGGTGCAGTTTGGCATATTCTAGGCGGGCTGTTTTATGGTGTTGGCGGAGGAACGGCTCTTTTCTGGCAACTCAACTGTGCAGTTGATTGTTGTTTATTGTTTGCTTATTATGCATCTTGAAAAAGGCACACTGCTTTTTAGCAGAGCAGCATGTATTTTAGCTGAAGTTGGTTTTGGGTTTTTCTTTGCATACCGACTAGTTTTCCTCACTACTGATTGGTATTTTCAAGTGTCTGGATATCTTTCTGTATTGTTTTCCTGGTTTTTGGAGGTCAACCAGCTTTCCTTGCAGGGCCTTTGACAGTTCTGTGGCTTTCCCTGTGGCTCAGGGGTCTTTCAAGAGCCAAGAAACTCATTGACTGTTTACAGTATACACAGACAATAATAATGAGACAAGTCACAGGTGTGGAGACTGACCCTGAGCAGCCATTTAAACCCGCGTGTGTCAACATGTGTGTTTATTATCAGGGCAAACATTCAAGAGGATGTAAACTTTTCATCAGGGCCATTTGGGTGATGTCAGCTATCATTAGGATTTAAAAAAAGGCACACACACAGTGATGTGAAATAAATGGAAAGGTTTCCTGCATGATCACACATTTTTTCCTGCCAGGGATCTGTACATTTATGTGCGCAACTGTACTCAGAATTGAGACCTAACACAGGATCCAGGATAAGCTGGAAATTTGCTCTGAGAGTGAAACTCCTTAAAAATAGCAAACTGAGGCTCGGTCTTTCTGTTTAGATATTTTTGGTGTGCTGCTTTTATCGTGACTGTAACAGAGGAGCTCCATGTGGAGACGCACACTCTGTATTCATGCTATTTCTATATGTCGAACAACACAGTAACAAAACAAACAAAAATCAGATAACGCTGTGGCAGCCTGACTGTTCTGGTTCTGGTTTAGCCACAGGAGGAGAAACCTCTCTGGGTTTCAGATGTTTAGCAAAAGTTCCTGAAACCACTGGAGACAAGAATTAAAAAAAAAAAAAAAATACCAAAAACAGATGAGATGTCTGCAGCTGTTTTAAGTCGCCTTACAGAAATATCATTCTTAAATGGACATATTTCTGTGATCAACGTGACATGTTGATGTTACATATCACATGACATGCCTTAATTGAATTTTGGTCTCTTGAGGGCAGGGGAACACAACATCTTATACTAATATCTCCTTATAAAAGTCATGGCTAACAATTCAGCAAACAGCTGCCTCCTTCCACATCCAGCAGCCACTAAGCAACATTATCATCCCCCTGGAATCATGTTTGTGTATATCTGATGATTGTAAACTCAATATCTTTAGCTACTTATGTGCTAAATGTTCCACTATGGTGACCGCTAGAACTTATAATTGACTAAAAAACCCCACAGAGAAACATATAGGAAACAGGACACCAGTAAACGAACAGTGACTGAAGCTTTCAGTCCTTCAAACTAAGAACTAAATCTCTCAAGCTTGTTTGGACACCATCGCAACAAATCAGAGGCTCCTACGGTTCATCAACACCACCAACATCTCCCATCATGCACTGGAGCACAGCTACAGCACACTGTTATTGAGACTGATATAGAGAATTAGTCCAATCTGCTCCATTCAGAGGGGGAATCAGACAGAAGGCAAAGTATCAGGTGTGTGAAGGTGTGTGTTAGCATCAGATCACTGCCTTAATAATGACAGGACTGCTGTGTAAAGACTAGTCATTACACACACACACAAATAAACACAGGGAACCGGCTATTAGGCCCCCAGCAGAGAGCTATATGAGGGCCTGCAGCAGCACTGACAGCTCTTTTGTCTGAGACGCTGCTGCAGGTAAAAACCTCTGTGTTTCTTCTATATTTCTGCAGGAGGAGAAAGAACATGGATCTTTGGTTCCACTCATTTTAGCTGCTGGTTTCTGCACTCATTCAGGGTTTAAATTCTTACATTTCAAAGAAATTTGAAGAAGAGGAGTCCATGGAAAAGGAAACACGAAAGACAAACTTTTCTCCTCAGGATTTTATGCCTTTTTCAGAGTTGACAGGAAATGAGGAAAGAGAGAGATGGGGAACGACAGGAAATAAAGGTCCCCGGTTGGACTCAAGCCCTGGACATAACGGTTCATAGTCAGTGCCTTAAACCCTGGGCTTCCCCAGTGTTTCTGAACACTTGATTTCCAAGCATGGCTCCTGGCAGAATTAACTGTTATATTGTGCTTTTGTATATCTCATTAACTGCATGTGACATACAATGTGTTGTAGCACTGAATGTCGAAAACTGTACGACTGCTGGTGTTTAAATGATATTTAACATTTGACAACTATCGGTACCTAGGCAGGTACTGTGTCGACACGATTATCAAAATGTTCTATCAATACATTTCCATAGTGATGACCTCTGTGGAGGTAAAGGTTTCTGTGAGGCAACCTGAACCTGGTCTGTGCCGCTCTGCAGGGATGAGGTGGTGGCTGGTGGTGGCC
Organism: Chaetodon trifasciatus; assembly: GCA_037975065.1. Classification (NCBI taxonomy): domain Eukaryota; kingdom Metazoa; phylum Chordata; class Actinopteri; order Chaetodontiformes; family Chaetodontidae; genus Chaetodon; species Chaetodon trifasciatus. The sequence continues at coordinate 2,097,575 of JBBMOE010000018.1, forward strand.
AGTCTGTGGCTGCTAGTGGCCCTGACCATCCCGGACGCCCAGGCCAGGAACAGACCTCGCAACCAGGACGGAGGGACCCGCCGAGGGAAAAGGAAGAGGGACGGACACGGTAAGACAAACCTTCTTGTTAGCCATCATGCAGTTAGTTGAGAAGATTTTTATCGGTCTCATCTCTGCGTCCAGTACAGACACATCCAGGATGTGTATTTATTTGCCACTGATTCAGCCCTTTTGGCTTTACATTAGAATGGGAATACATTAAAGTCAGTCTCAATTCTGTAAGTTCATGAACTGGCTCGTAGAAGTTGTCTTTTCATACAGCTAAAACAGAACCTGGGGACAAACAAGCTTAAGGCAAATGTGGGACAAAACATATCTGTAAACTGATAACGAGACTGTCCTGAGAACCCAGTGACTGTCTGTCCTCCTGTTAGAAGTTTCTAGATAGATGTAGATGAAAACTGATGACCATGTGTTGCAGGTCATGGGCGGGGCAGAGCGGGGCGCTCTAGGCCTCTGAAGATCCGACTTGTTCCTAGTCCGAGCATCCCATTGGAGCTTGGACAAAACCAAGAGAATTCTGTGTTGCTGGAGTCCTACAAGAACCTACAAGAACAGCACTCAAGCTACAACGTTATCCCAGGTCAGTGAGACTAGAAACACAACCGTAACCAAGGTGAGCGAGACCAAAAAACTGAGATTTAACTTTGATTTGAGACCAGTGACTCAGCTTTAATGGAGGTTAGGGAGACCAGTAACTCAACCTTAATCCAAAGTAGTGAGACCAGTATTCATCCTGGTGACACCAGTAACTAGAGGTGCTCTCATCAGGCTTTCTAGGGTTTCTAACAATTAACATTTAATGCCACTATCTGATCACCTGATCTGATGAAGACCACCTTATAGTTTTCATAAAAAGCTCCTTTAGCAGAGATAATCAGTTCACTTTGTCATTTATTCATCTGTCCTCATGTTAGTAACAAATCACATTATGTTCTGTTGGTTTTTGTCGTCACATTAGTGGATAAGAAGCCGTGTGGCACAAAACCTGTGTTTAATATGATTCTGACATGTTTTACGTGGGAAATGTTAACATTTCTGCAGATTTGTGTGGAGAGGGGTATTATGGATAGCACACTGCCCAAGAAGAGCTGCAACAAGTCACTATTTTCTGTCATATTTTTTCCAGTTAATCCTTAAGTCGCTACAATAGGGGAGGTACCTCAACAATTTCCAGTCCAAGGTGACATCTTCAAATCTGACTAAAGGTCCAAACCCTAACATTAAATGTACAATTATGTAAAACAGAAAAAATGAGCAGTCAGTTAAAAAGGTTTTCAAAAGTTGTGAGTCACAACCATGAGAGGTTGTAGGAATGTGCACAAAAAAATATGGCTATATGATACACATGGACACGCACGCATTCATGGTAGATGCAAGGCAAGGCACAGCTTACGCCTGGCGGAGGTAACAAAGACATGCAGGTTTAAACTTTCAACTTCCAAGTAGATTGAAATGGTGCACTAGCAGGCGCCATGTCTGTGCAGCAAATTTGACCAGTTTTTAAAAACAATTTAACTACTTAATTTGTCTCAGTGTTTGTATGTTTATGCATAAACCAACATGGAAACAGGCAGAGTGTATATTTGCATTTAAAACCTTTATGTGGTATATTACAACAGAGTTTGCTCACAATAAAATCTTAATACAATAAATTTAATCTTTTACTGAATAAAAACAGGACATTTTAATCAAACAGGATATGTGGGCGCAGTGAAAGAACAGATCTGCTCTGAGGCTTCATCTTGTTTTCATAATGAAGCTGCCTGTTATTACTGCTCGGTAATTTAATGACAAATCATCACATTCCAACGTTAACAGAAGGGAAAACCATCTGTGGGAAAAGAGCTCGTCAGAAAATAAGTCCTGAGAAATCCCACGCAGAGATGAGGGCAGAGCCTCCAAAGAGGAACCTCAAAGCCTCGTGGAAGCCCCCAAGCTTAAAACAATAAAGTCAGAATTATGTAATTAGAAGGGAAGGTGGTGTCGGTGGCAGTCTGCTGTTGCTACAGGGGGGTTTTCTTTTCATGTGGGTTTAATCCATTTGGCTCTGTTTTTGCTGTTGTTTGTCATTTGAGAGCATGCCTCTGTGTTTAGAGAAGCAGACAAAACTGACTAATGAAACAACAACCAAACTGATCAGACTGCAGTTTACAGAAACAGAGAGTGACATGTCAGACCATCTTTGAATGCTACAGGTTTCAGTGTGGAGGTTCATTCCTGATCTTGGAAATGGCAGTTTGACAAAATAATATGATCTCATGGTCAAGCTACAATCTTTTTTTCAGAGCTTTCAACCTTATCTCGCAGTTTGACAGGTGATTACATGCGTTGGGTGATCATAACCCCCCCCCGCAAATCAGTCTTTCCATCATCTAGACTTATCTAAATATTCCGAAGTACAAAGAAATACCTATTTTCATCATTCTTTCCAACAGCCATTACTGTATCAGAGCTTATTGTTTGCCCCAAATGTCCAAAACCCCACGAGTTTACGGTGATATAAAACAGAAAAGCTGAGAGTCCTCACATCGGAGAAGCTGTAAACAAAGAATGATTGTTGTTTTGCTTGAAAAATGATGAAATGTTTATCAAAACTGTTGTCTATTCATTGTTTGTCAATCAGTGAATCAACTAATTGTTTCACTGGTAGTAAAAACACATGAAAATATGCAGTCAACACCAGAGAACGACGGTGCCGCAGCCGAGTCTGATGGTTGCTATAATATTTAAACAAAACCCTGCAATTTACTAGACAATCAAGAGAGAAAAGAAAAGCTCTAAAGTATGTGTGCTCCAGTTGAGATGACAGGGTGACAGTCTCACTGCTCACAGCAAAAAGGACAGAGATAGGAGAGACAGTATTTAAGAGAAATAACCTGAGCCCCTTAACTACCTGTGCTTCTATGGATGTAACAAAGAGCATACCATTAGAAAGGATAGATGACAGGCAGGGCAGACTTAAAATTGACCCAGAGAGCCTCTTCGTGCTGTATCATAGTGGTTTACGGTCTTTTCTACTGACTCACTGCCAGTCGCAGCCTTGTCCTGTCCCAGGTCTGATGTTGAAAGATGGAGTTAATGCAGAGGGAGGAGTGGAAACGCTACAAATCACTGCTTTGTCTGGTTCTGATGGTAAAGTACAGGCTTTAGATTTGACTATACACACACAGCAATTACTGCACCAGGGCCTGTTGTTGCTGCTGAGGAGGAGGACGACAAGGGTCAGCATGTTATGCTAAAGGTGTGACCCACAGATTACTGGTTTGAATTTGCCTTCTTCTAGACCTCTGAACCTTGACTGATCAAGGCAAATCATTTTTCTCAAAGCAGCCACGGGACGTCCACGTGACCAAATGGTGAAGATGCAGACCACACGCCCACAACGTCCCCAGTTTTATTTTTGTTGCATGTCTTACACCCCCGCTCAAACATCATCTGCGGTAATGAAATGCAGTCAGAAATGATTAGCTGTTTGTTTGTGCCCTTTAGTTTTTCAGAGTTGGCTAAATGTGCAGATTAAACAGAACTCCAAACAGTGGTTGGCCCGCTTTACAAAACTGAAGCAGTCAGACTATGATTTAGCAGCATTCAATGGTTATTTCCTTGTTGATGCACAACTACAGCAGGGCTAATCTGACTCTAAGACCTACACTGTAGATCTATATGAAGGTCTTTAAATAGGTGTACCACCTCATGTTTCAGAGTTCATCTACATCACACTGGCCTCCACTGCCAATATTACTGATGTTAAACTCTTACATTCAAGCTTATAGACTGTATTAGAAGATTTAGCTTACAAACTGATAACTGTCAATCAATAATTACCTCCCTTCATATTCCCCTCAGAGCGTCCCTGTGTGAGCTGGTAATAGAGATTTTAAACTACAATGAACGACTGAACTGACTGTAATGTGTCTGTGTTGTTTCAGGTAAGCAGGGCCAGTGTCTGTACCAGGGCATGACCATGTTCGACCAGGCCGTCTGGTCTCCAAAGCCCTGTGTGACTTGTCTGTGTAACGGAGGGCGGGTGGTTTGTGACAGGATCACCTGTCCCATAATGCACTGCCATTTCCCCTTCACCCCCGCTGGGGAGTGCTGCCCCGTCTGCATGGAGCCAGGTAGAAACACAACATGTGGCAGCGCCATGGTGCAACATCGGGAGGCAACAGAGATGAGCGATGTTTCCGACAATCAGGACGGCTATTCATTAAACACTTGAGTTTTATAGGCACATTTGAATTGCACCACATAACCATAATTAGTTCTGAAAACACTTTTGTTCAGTTCACTTCATTATCATAATGCCACATTCAGCTTTCCAGCAGGACAAGCAGGATGTGCTGTTTCTAACCTAACCATAAAGAGTTGGAGGTAAAATTGATGCATGATTACCCAAATCATTTTGCTAACTTACTATGATTAGCTGAGCTTTCTGCAGTCGTTACAATTCAATAGACAATTATGTCATTTTGGATGTGTTAAGCTTTATTCACACATTAGTGGTATAGAAAAAAACTGGTGTACACTAGGGATTGTGAAAACACAACATAATTCACCAGTTACAGTCTTGAATGTGTAGACAGTTCACTCTGAAAACGTGCTTATTAGCCTTGAGATGAGTTGAGTCGAATGTAAAAGTCTGATGGGGTGGACAGTAATCCAACCCACATTGTTTCTCAATGAAATCATACTTGGATATCCTGTAAAATTCAGCTGTCAGAACAGTTTTATATTAATTAGCTGTTTAAATGGTCCACTCGTGTCCTGGAATAAATGAAAAGAAACAGTTTCCATCTCTGTGGCCTCAGCATGTTGCTTCCCGTTTCCATCATGGCTTTAAAAAATGTGTTTAGCACATTTCGGGTCAGATCAACACACATGTTGTGAGTTTTAACATGTCTGTATGTTGGGATATAACATGTTGGTTTAAACATATCCAGGATTGATTTCACCTTACTGTCAATTCAATCTCACCAAAACAAGAGAGAGCAGAGCAAAATTGCTGTGGGATGTGTGCACTTGCTGGAGGCAGAAAACAAACCAGAAGTGCGAGTCTATGGGAAGTTCACCATAAAGAGTTGTTTTGTGCCATCAACTGGACAAATGACAAAGTAATGGTTGGAGATAGCTCAATATCCCAAGTAGAAAACTCACATGCTAGCTCAGAGTGGACAATAGCTTCTACCATGTAGTAAACTATCTTCCACCTTATTAAAATCCAGGGCTCTGACCTTGGATTTTAATAAGAGAGCTTTGTACCAAAACGGGTGAGGAAGAAACACCTGTTTTGTGGTCAGACAGCTCATCCTGTCACTCTGTTTATGGCTGTGTAGTTGCTGAGTAGTGCAAATGTTTGTCAGGCTCTGTTCCACATACGTTTAATGTTTCAGTGTGGGACTTGCTGACAGCTGATGGAGGTGGCACACGGATGGCTTCGGATGGAAAATACATTATGTTTTCATAGAAAAACATCATAAACAGGTGCTGTCTTCTAGTCTTAATAAAAAAAATAATTTAATGTCGAAGAGCAGGAATTTAATTTAATTTCTCACTATCTGTTTCGCATATAAATTCTCTACTAAGCAATAATTTTAGCAGTTTCAAACAAAATGGTTTGTTTCTAATAGTGAAAATGTCTACATAGAAACCATGACATAGCGGCAATGAGTTTTCTACTTCCTTACTGTGCACGCATCCTTTACTGTAAACAGGAAACCTGTCTATACAATAGGGTTGGGCGGTAATCCGGTAATAAGGTATCCGCGGTATCTAAAAATAGCAACGGTATCAGTTTCAATACCGTCATTAAAAAAAAAAATGCTGCGCATATAGGTCTATAGGAGCCTAACATAATTGTTGCATCGTCATAACAAAAATGAAGTCCACTCCGTTCAGTGTATCTGGTTGAATTTTTACTCGAGAAAAAGGTGACATGCTAAAAAAATGAACCTGAGCAGTTTTACAGTAGTTTTAACACAGGTATGTCCAGGCGCTCATTCAGCCTTTTTTCTGCTTGCTGTTGTTCTTAGCTCTTATAAAAAGAACGAAATGCAAATAAAACAGTAAAATAACACTTCGGGCTGCTCAGCAGAGTCCTCTGTGAGCGCTCTGCTCATTCATGAGACAGAGCGCCGAAACTAACTGCGTGGTTACGCCGGTCAATAGCTCAGCGACCCGCCCAAGTTCACCATAGAAACACCAATGATGATCCAGAAGGAAGTTACCCCAGAGATAGGTTATTGCATGAAGAGCGTTCCCTCCACTCTAGAAACCCCATCCTCTTTATCTAAACAATCAGGAGGTTCGTGATTGATCTCAAACAAACACACAGTCATAGGAGGAGACATTAGCAGCGTTTTTTTTCGAGCTTTTTGACCACAAAACAGCGAAGGTAAGACATACTTTATGATTTAGCAAAGTTTTTTTCTGCTACTCTTTGGCAGACATCTTCGTGATCATCAGACTCTCTGCTTTCATATAATACCGGGCTTTTGTGATTTGCGTGAAGTGGTGAAATCAGCACATGCAGTACCTTTGACGTGCGCTGTTTTCGTGTTTTCGTTACATGCGCATATAATTTCTTGGGGTATGAATTATGTTTTTTTTTTGGGGTGGCAATGCTTGATAGAGGCTTTTAGCTGAGTTTCTCTCCGTCATTCTGGTATGCTACAAGTTAGGATTGGTGCTTCTTAGCGTGAGCATTGACCGTCTGAACTGCGCGCATGTCATGCTGCCCTGCAAAGTGATTTTTAATTAGATAATACCGTATACCCCGGGCAAATGTGGGGAAGGTTTGACGGTATCAAAATTTGGATACAGCCCAACTCTACTATACAACCTCTGCTAAACTGCCGTAGTTGAACTGACAGTAAATAAGTCATTGCTCAGTCATACAATGCATAGTCACTGTGTGCATGTATGGAGGTGAAGCAGAAGAAATGCTTATTTTGTCTATGACTTATCTCTGTGTGTAGATGAATACAGCATTAACTTGATTGCAACAGCCGTAGAAACGTATGTAACTGTACTCTGTGTGTCAGCTATGTGGGGTATAGATGGAGTTAACTGTAAAGAGTAAAAACACTAAAAGCTGTTTTATACTCATAAGAAAAGTGTTGGTCCATCAAGCAACACTGAGGCATTCTCAGACAAAGTGTCAGGAGACATCGTCCTCCTTACACTTTCCTCATCTCATCTCCATAGTAACCAGCATTAGCATTAGTCTGGCTCTAGAACTCTGAATGTCCCGTCACATTCGTTCAGTTAGTCAAATAGGTCTGGTCTTGTGGTCACTGGCAGCTGTTTCACTGGAGGGGAAAAACAGCGGAGCCAATCAGAGCTTTGTAGGTGGGATTAAGAATCGCCAGGAAAGTAAGAAGAAAATTTGGCAAATCAGTGAAAATGACAACCAGTGATACAAGCCAAAGAGTCAACGACAGAACAATATCTTACAGCAAAAAGACACTGTCAGTCTTTTTCATGTAGTATTTTCTGGTGTCCCTGTTAGGACAAGGTTTTATGACTATAAAACAGCATAAAGTGCTAGTGAGCTAAGGTTTGTCTAAATTCAGCACCTGCTGGGATCAATATGGACAAACACATGAAAGGCAAACTTTACCTGACAGTGGTCATACAAGTACAGTTCAATGGGATCCGGTACAGACTGGTCTACAGCTGCAGTCTGCTCTGTGGCTAGCTAACAAGCTGGCTTTGCGCTCATTTGTCTGGGCAAACAGGGTTTGTCTGACTGTCTACAACACTAACACACAATCGTCTCTGTCTGTCCACCTCCTGTCTGTATGTCCAACTATCATCCTGTCTGTCTGTCTGTCTGTCTGTCTGTCTTTACCAACTTCCATCTTCATACTGTTCAATTCTTTTTAGTTTTCTTTCTTTTTTCTTTTTCCTCCTGTCTCCTCTACTCTTATCTGTATTCCCTTCCTTCCTTCTTTCTATACTGTCGCCTTTTTCTTTCCTCTTGACCACCTTCCAGCCCGTGATTGGCTGCCCCCACACCACCCCACACCCACCTTTGAACCTGACTTCAGCCTTGAACTTTCTGGTGACTCCCCAGTTCCAAATGAGCCCGGCAAAGCCGTGACCCCACTGACCCAGGAGGAGATCCAGAGAATCCTCTGGCGGGAGGAAGAGGAGCATCGTGAGGAGGAGGAGCGTCTAAGGAAGAAGGATGAGGCAAGGAAAAAGAGGAGGAAGCAGAGGAGGGAGCAGGCAGAAAGACAAAGGAAAATAGTGGAGAAGAGGAGGAAGGAAGAGGAGGAGGCGCTGAGGCTGCAGGAGGAGAAAGAGGAGGAGGAGTGGAAGAGGCAGATGGAGGAGTTGGAGAGGAGGCGACAGGAGGAGGAGGAAGACAGAAAACGGAAGGAGGCAGCAGAGAGAGAAGCAAGGGAGAGGGAAAGGAAACTAGAGGAAGAAAGGAGGAGGCAGGAGGAGATATTGAGGGAAGAACTACTGGCATTGGTGGAGGAGGAGGAGAGGAAGCAGCTGAAGCAGGTAGAGGAGCGGCAGGAAGAGAAGGAGGAAGACATATGGCTGAGAGGAGATGTGTTTCAGATGCCCCCAAAAGAACCAGAGGAACCGGACCTCCTCCCAGCTCCGATCCCAAGACCCCCGGCTGCGACGGAGGATGAGCTGAAGGAAACAGAAGCAGCGGTGGAGGAGGTAGAAGAGGTGGAGGAGGAAGAGAAAGAGAGGGAGGTGGTGATAGTGAACAGAGAAAGCCTCCCTCCAGGCTGTGCCATGTCCGACGTCACTCTGACATGTGAGAATGTCAAGCTCACCTACTTTCCTCCTCTGGCCATACCTGAGCTCAGATCTCTCAGTCTGGAGGGTAAGTCAACACCAGGACAGCACTGGCAGACAGTGGAGCCAGAGAGGGCTCCATGCAACCTGAACAACCTTTACACACACGTCACATGTTTAACACGCACCTCTGAATCCAGTTTCCAACCCGAAGGATTCTGTTGAAATTAGTACTTTTCTGTTCTTAAATTCTGATTTGGCGCAGCCTACTAAATTTATTTCTCATTAGCTACTCACTTTAAATAATGGAGGCCCTGATTCAAAACTATTAAGTTGCTTAAGGGATAATCCTGGCATGATTCTCTGTTTTCCTCTATTATGAACGAATCCCATGAAAAGACCAAAACCAACAACGTGTTTGTTTATCCATCAAATCTGGCCAATTCACTGAGTCTGTTGTAAGCCCACTGGTTCCCACTGAAGACGTTTCACGAGACGTCTGAATGTTATTTTGTCATGTGTTTTTGGTTCATGCATTCTCTTATCTATACATTGCTTATCAAAATCATTACTGATGTTTTGTCTCCAATACACTTTACCCAGCCATGATAATGAGAAGTATATTACTAATGGCCTGCAGGCAACAACATCAGCAGCATCCCAGCAGAAGCCTTTAATGGCATCCCAAACCTGGAATGGATCAACCTGAAGAAAAACAAACTCACCTCTGCCAGCATTGATGCTAAAGCATTTAAAGTAAGACACATAACCTTGATTCCAAAAAAGACGGGACACTGTGTCAAACAATAATAAAACAGAATGTGATGCTAATCCTTTTGACATATACTCAATTGAAAACAATACAAAGACAATAATGTTTGACCTCATCAGCTTCATTGATTTTGGTAAATACATGTTTATTCTGAATTTGATGCAGCAACACATTTCAAACATGTTGGTACAGGAGCANAGCGGGTCTTAATTGCTCAGCCCTACTCTGTGACTAATACACTGTGACAGATGTGTCTTTGCTGCGCTGATTCCGTGACAAATGTCCAGCTGAGGGACAGTGATGTTTATCTATTTTCTACCTTTAAGATCTGAACAACCTTGTGATTCTGGAGTTGGAGGGAAATCTGCTGAGTGAGGGGAATGTAGATCCTCTGGCCTTCGCTCCTCTCATCCAGCTCTCCTACCTCCGACTGGGCAGGAACCACTTCCGCACCGTACCACAAGGCCTTCCCATGTCATTGATGGTAATACTGCTCTCTCTGCCTCTTACCCCTTCATTCCCCACACTAGGATACCTCAAAGAGCCAGACTTTCTTAATAAAAGTCCACAGTTCCGCAGTGCTCTCAACTGAGCTCAAAAACCTTGGCCTGCTGCTGCTTTGGTGTGATGGCGCCACCAGAGAACTGATCATCATGGCTCAATTGTCAATGGTTCCATAAGTTCACGCTCCATGAGTTGCACTGTGAACCACCTCTAAAAATATGAACAGACTTGCACTGAGAGCTTCCATCAGTCCATCCATTCCATCATCCACATCAATCCAATTGAAGCAAAAAGCTTATTGCTGCTCTGATTGTAAGATAGTCTGATATCACTTCAAGGTGTTTAAACACGACTGACCGATGAAAGTGAAAGTAATTGATTTCTGAGTAATTTGGAGGCTCTGAGCAGGTAAATTGAAGAGTTCAATAAATTTGTGTATTAATAACACTTCTAGCCACATACTGTTTTCACTGAAATCTATCAGGCATTCAGTCACATTATCAGATGCCTTCTGAGCAGCTGGCTGCAGTCAGTCAGGAATTTAGGTTCGCTGATGCATCAGTTTTTTCTTTTTGGCTCTTAGGTTTAAGACTTCTCCACTGAGTAAACTCTGCCTCTACCTGTGGGAAACCACTCCACCCAACTTGTAATTACGGCCTCTGGTTAACCACAAACACTGGAGAACACCAGCTCCATGCTGTTGCTGTAAATCCACCTTAAAAACCAACTTCATGTTATGACTGTGGAGAGTTTCTACACACTACCTGCAAAACCAAAACACCATACATTTTCTTCATCTGTTTGACATTTCACATTTGTTCTTTTCTAAGTAGCTCTGAGATTTCAGGATTTATCAGTGACGTTCTCCTTCATATAGTCAAGGGTGATTATGGTCATGATCAAAATGATATAGAGTAACTAAGCAGACGCCCAGAATGCGTCAGTTCGTGTCTGGTGTTCATTCCCCAGTCATTCTGTTGATTAGGTTGTCAGTTTTAACAAAGAGAGGTAGAACAAATATGAATTTAGTTTTGGGGTGGATTATGCTTTTATCATCAGAAACAATGCCAACAAAACACAGACTTGTCTGCCAAGATCTCTGAACCAAAAGCACTCAGTTAACACAACTGTTAAATGACAAACTTGTAACACTCCCACTGTTGCTTTCTTTAAAATCTGAAACCATCCCACTGTCCTACTCTGACACTAAATTCCAGTTATTGTCCATGAGTTTCCACCAATCAAAACATTTTCCTTTCCTACCCCGATGGTATCAAACATTTGGTTTCTTTTTTCTGCTCTGTCTGTTGTTCAGGAGCTGTACTTGGAGAACAACCTGATTGAGGAAATCTCAGAGACAGTTTTCAATCAGACCCAAAATCTGAATTTGATTTCTCTGAGACACAACAGGCTGGATGAGACGAGGATCGCCCCGATGGCCTGGATCAACCACAGGTCTGACAAAAACAGGCCTGTCACTATAATCGATTATCGTCCCAGGTCACAGTAATTGATCACATCTGTTTCCACTACAGATGGAGTAGTCCAGGTCCAGTATATAGCTTGGATTTGGGGGCCATGGTTCAGGACATTTTCAGCACAGCAGAGTGACTGAGTTTGATGGCATATCTGCAGTGATAAACACTCCTACAGCATTAGTCATTGTTTGGCATGGTCTGGATCTGCACTGAGAGGCTGATTGAATACTCTGGGGAGAAGGACTTTTTGTCTCATTATACTAATCGACACATTTGGATGAGAGACAACAACTAATCTACAGCCAAAACTTTCTGGGTAAAAGTCACTCTGTAGTGTCTGTTCCATGCATGCGAGCAGTAGACATAAACTGACGATACTGACAGTAGATGTTTGTGTCACAGGACGTACTGAACCGAGGAAGTTGCATACCGAATCTAATGTCCTCGACCTACTGCCCCACACCCCTAATTAGCACCTATGCCGATGTATTACCGTGTTTCAAAGAGTAAAGGAACACTGTCTTTATCACTAAATTGACAGATCCACAGTGGATGGTATATTTTTTGTTCAGTTTTTCTTCAATCAGTTGTTGTCAAGGACAGTCAAACCCTTTTGTCATCACGCCCTTACAAATCTTTTCTCCCCTCATCTCTCTACTTTGCAGAAATCTGGAGTCCATCGACCTTTCACATAATCACCTTTACCTGGTTCCGTCCTACCTACCCAGATCTCTGGTCCACCTAGTGCTGGTGGGAAACAACATAGAGAGGATACCTGGTAAGCAGATGGGCGGGGTTCAACTGTTGGTAGATTGGCAAGATATCTAGAGGACTTTCTCGACAACTTTAAAATTAAAATTTTGTGAAATGATGGCAAATTGCGTTCCATGACCATGAGAAATGTGTCTTAGCCATTCAAGAGAACACAGCAAAATGTAAAATGTAAGTTTGACAGTAAATGAGAAACAATATCAGTCCAAAACCATTATCCTAATCTTGTACTTCATTTACTGACCAATCAGACCTTCAAAATAACATTTGTGACATTTTATAGACATAATAATGAGTCAATAATCAAAACGATCGCTAGTTGCAGCCACAGCAGTAAGTACAAAAATCCATATCCACATCCATACATAAATGAATTATTTCTTTAAAATGCCTCCACAGGTTTCGTTTTCGCCCACATGGACCCTGGTTTAGAGTACCTCTACCTCTCCTACAACAAACTGGATGGGGAGGGAATCGAACCCGAGTCGTTTTTCGGCTCTTACAACTCCATGGTGGAAATGTGTCTGGATCACAACCAGCTGATCACTGTGCCGTCTGGCATCAACGAGATGACCAACTTACACTTCCTCAGGCTCAACAATAACAAGCTCAGGTATGAAGTCACCATCTACAAATAATTGTTTATTAGGGTGAAGTTCTTCCTGTGATTGTAAAACGATCACTTCCTGGCAAGATATTGAGATAATGATTTTAAATCAGAGCTATGAATAATTCACCATAAAATGAATGATCTTTCTCTTTGAAACTCATTCAGTTATGTGGTAATATTTTGTAGTAGAACAACTCTTCATAAGAGGTTTTTTGAGGTAGACAAAAAATGTGAGCGGTTATATGGAAAGTTCTTTACAAAGGCGAGAAATTTAGGTAGATTTTGAACATTAGCAGTTTTCTGAAAATTGATGATGAAGTTAGTAGTTGAGAAGCACCATAAGCACCTGCAGGGGTAGCTAGCTAGTCAGCCAGTCAGTCACACTCGCAGATCCCTCTTACTACACCATCACACAGACCACTGCAACCAACACAGCAGACTTCAACAACAATGGTCGAGGAAAGCCAGGCCCACAACTGAAAGATATTTTTTATTTTCCTATAACTCTTACTCTGTCATTACATTAAATTTTTATGTATCTTATTGAACTTATGAAGCTCTTGCCAAGGGAGGTTTTTTCACAATGTGACCAAACCAGCACGGGCAGTAACAGGAACAAACATACCATCAATCAAGAAGTTTTATGAAAAGTCTCACAGTTTGGTTGAAGCCAGGATAACAAGGGTGCTGTTATGCTTCCAAAGCACCAGAAATACTGGGAAGACTAAGTCCAACTCATGTTACATTTGCAGTGAAGTAATGCAACAAAACGCTGGTGGATCTGCTTCCTTCCAATCGTTAGATAGGTGTTACCTCTCTCTCAGGTAAATGTTCATCTTTCGGAAAATGGTGCAAATCCACAAATCTAATTTTTCTTTTAAGAGTACAAGGGAATGCTGCACAGTAGTTGTGGTTTGCCATTAACCGTACTATTGTTTACTTCTGCTTTCCAAAATCGGAAACTGGCAACGCTTGGCTTAGCATACCGCAAATAAATCAATATAACAGTTTCATTTGTCATACTACTGTGAAAAACAGTCAGCAGTATGTAGTAGGTGGTTCTGAATTCAGCATTAATCTAAACAATACTTTGCTACTGAACTATAAGCTGCAATTTCAACACCACAAGTAACTGCAGTAGCTGCAGCTGAACAGTTTCGTTTACAGAAGATGTCTTTGTTTTTATACATACAGTCGTTCTAAATATGTGAACTCACTCCAAACACAAGTTAAAACCTCCACATTCCTGCATGCATTTTTCCTTTTTGGTGATAATTCCTGGGAAATACCAGGATCTCAGTTTCTAGTATTTTTCATCCATCCATTTTTCAACTCACATATCCTGTTCAGGGTCACAGGGACTGAAGTCCATCCCAGCACACAGGCACTATAGTCTCTCTGTAGTTCACCAGCCAATCACAGGCGACGCATAACTCAAGGATAATTCCAAATGTATCAAAACCTGAAACATATTCTCATAAGTTCTTCAACTTATAATAACAAAAACACATGTCTGAGGAGACCTTTGAAGAAAACTTTTCTAAGTTTTCTAAGTTACAGTTTGACTTGACCAAGTTAATTGCAGAGATCTGGGAATGTACCATACTGTAGTCATAAATCTCAGCATTTAACTTGATGAGTATAATGTTGTGTTTGATAGAAATGATGGAAAAAAACATCAGAAATAACAGAAATAAGATCTGGGTTGTAATCAACTGCCATGATTTGCATTACCAGTGTTAAATATTGTGTTATGTATTTAGAGCATAATGAAAATGAAAAAATGAGATTGTTTCTTCCTCAAAATACACACATGAAATAAAAATATTGACTTTGCTGTCAATTTAGCAGAAACTTAACAACAATAACAATAAATCCAGATGATTAAAGACATAGCTGAAGGGAAAAAACTGTAAATTCAACACAAGCCTGTAAGACCAACAACGAGCAGAGCCTCACCAGATGGCTGACTCATTCATCACAGCCCGCCAGGCAATATTAAAGCTAAAAGTTCACTGGACGGAGAGTTGTCTTGACGACAAGGAACAAAACAAGCTGATTCATATTTCCACCTGAGAGTCACTCTGAATCACCTCATTACTCACTCACAGGTCCATGCACGGTACACTCAGTTGTCCAGGTAATTGCATGGGTTTATATAAAAGTAACACTACAAATTAATCACTGCACCTCCATCTTCACTGCCAAAATGGCTGACACACCAGGTGGGAAATTGTAACCAGTCACCGAACAAACACTAGAGATTATTTTAACGTATGTGGGACAGTACAAACAATGATGATAACATCAATAAAATATCAAAGAATGAAAATGTGGAGAAAATAGGATGCTCCCAGACTAAAAAGAACAGTCTTCAAGTGCCACTCTTTTCCTGTGGGAAACATCAGGAATCCTTCACAGGTGTAGAGTTCTAGTTCAAACAAACATTGAAAAGCAATCACACTCATACGAAGGTATTAGGTTACGTAAGGCTACATAAACAAGTCAGATGGCTTTAAAATCTGTTCATAAAAACAAAGGTAGTCAGTGCAGTGTTGGGGAACTGTGAAGACTTTTTAGTGGACTCCGAGGACGTTCTAAAAGGAGGACTGGAGTAGTCGAAAATAAAAGCATGTATCAGCATTTCAGCTTCAAAGTGGTCTCAACTTGGTGATGTTCTTAAGATGTATTTGTGACATTGATAAAACCACAAAATGTGCATCCAAGTCTAAAATCATTACCAGGTCTGTAACTTGTGTCATCTGTGCGGACAGACGGCCAAACTTTGAGTGCAGACTGTCTCTGTCTGTTTCCTGTCATACAAGTAGAATTTCTGTGTTTTGCTCAGTTCCTTCTAAGAATTTTTACACATCCAAATATTAATCAGTGAGACAAGTGAGGCAATAAGAGTCGGGGTTGTAAAGTGATATGAAGATATGCAGTTGTGTATAATCTGTATAAACACACATAAGATTTGACATCATGATGACTGATAATGTCATCTGATAATGTTGTTGAGCAGGAGCATGTGTACGGAAAATACAACAGAGACCAGAAAGCCTTTTTTAGGAGCTCCACAATCAGTATTAAGTGTCTGTGATACAGAACCGGTGAGACTGATTAAAAATGTTGTTTCTTACAAGCTGTACAGCAGAGAGACAATAAATGCTATGTTTTCCAGGAGCATCCCTGACGAGAGCATCTGTGACCCGAACCACAGCGGAGACGCCACTCTGGTGGCCCTGAGGCTGGAGAACAACTACATCGACCCTCAGAAGGTTTCACCGGCGGCCTTTTCCTGTGTACGCTCCTCCTCCAGCGTGATCTTAAAACCCCAGAAAACCAAGTGACCTGAGCACGAAACAAAAACTAAAAGACACTTGTTTTAACCACCAGAAACACAAGGACAAAGATTTTGTTTATTAATGTGCCAAAAGCTCTCAAAACCTAAGATAAATTTTCCCTCACACTCCTCTGATACTGTATCTTATTGAAATTACACCCAAAATAATAGAAAAAAAGGCTCTCACATGTCTGATGTACAGGTTGAACATGGAAAAAAGGGAACTGTCAAAACTCAGTTTCTGCTGATGTAATTTTCCTTATGGGAATGTACTGTCCTGTCATATCCTTGGACCGGACCCTTACGAGCAGCATGAAAGTAAGATTTTCTTCTTCTCTGGCCCTGATACACAGTTTTAGGTCTGGTAAGATGTTTTGCACTGATGCCTGGCCCAACTTAAGCCGGTGTGAAGGTGACAGAACACCTTCAGACTTCAAAATCAAACACATCTGTCTGCCTTAGAAAATGTTAAACTCTCTAAAATGGAAAGAATTCCTGCACCATACACAGTAAAATGAAAATGCTAATAAAGAAATGGAAAGAATTCTATGAAGTGAGACCGCAAACCCACCACATTATTTTTAACAACCTCACTACCTTCATGTTCCATTTCTCAGCCGTTTCTGCCAATGCCTTCTTTCATTCTGACATGGAAAGGGTTGTTAGTAGTCACATCATGTGTGACACATCATTTGAGCTCTTGGTGTTAAAGATTAAGAGCATTCTAAAGGAAAAAGTAAAGTGAGTGCTGTTGGAAAGCTAATCCCTCTGACAGATAAAGAGAAGGAAAATGTAATGACATGTCTGCCCATTTCCTCCCTCTTCTACATTGATTATCTGCACTTAAGTGGATAGAAGCAGGATAGTAACTTTCTCTGGTGCAGTTTAACTGGATTTATTCTTGATGCAAGGGGCTAACGAGGGTCTCTCTGTATGGCATAGACTTTGATTTAAAGTACAGCATCGTTCTCTACCTGCTGATGGCCCCCAACAATTAACACATGCATCATACACGATCAGGCCATGCTGTGCTTCAATTATACTCCCCACAGTGAAGGCTTCACCTCTCTTCCTGATATCGAGTGACGGAGGGTCACGCAAACACTTAAAAAACTGGACGTAGAGCCGGGTAACTTCTATTTCACCCAGTCTCATCACCAGACTGTTTCTGTGCAGGTGGCTTCATTGATTGTTGAATAGGAATCATGGTTAGCAGATGGTCTGCTGGAGTTTTCACAGCTATGTGGTCTGAGGAAACACAATTCTCGGGAGAACCCACTAATAAATGTCTTTGACCTTAAGGTCTCTGCAAGAACTCTCCTCAAGTAGAGCAGAGTTGAGATGTGGGAGGAACGACTGGCTCCAGAAGTATTTTTCCTCCTCAAAATTCCCATTTCAAGTTTTCTTTCGAATGATGTGCTCAATGTTCCTGAAACAGAAACACTATTTAACCGCAGTGCAGGTCTATGTTTAAGCCTCAGCTATCAACCTGTGTAACTGTAGCATCATGTATACATGAGTCAACATCTGACTACATATAAGAAGGCTTCTGTAGCCTGAGAGAAATCTTTCATGAGACGTGGATGAAATGCTCTTACAGTACTTCCACATTGTACCGTTGCTTTAAATAACTTTTACTAGAGCTACAGTGTGGCCAAAAATGTAAGTTTCATTTACTGTTAAGAACTCAACTACTAAAGAATTACAAATGCTGAAAATAACTTTTTCAAGAAAAATGTATCTGAACAATTGAACTGCCCTTCACTTTGCTCTTGGCTGGCCAACGTGCATATATTTTATGACAACATGTTGTGTGAACAGTCTCGTGTGAGTAATCACATATTATAGTTTAACACATGTTACAGTGCAAAATTCAAATAAACTTCACTATGTTCCCACTATCTAACCGTGGATGTCTCACCTCTCTGTGGATGTGAGGGTCTGTAAGGGCCTCTGTGACAAATATTCATTATGAGCTCTTCAGGTTCTCATGGACGTCTGTGCTGATGACTGGGACTGTCCTGTCTACCTGTGACCGACTGCATATATGCTGCCTCTTGTTGCTGAGAAGTCCATTTTGATACCTAGTGTATCTGAGTGGAACATACGAAAAACCCAACCAACACTCACTTTTGAGGCTGAGAACAGACATTAATATTTGGAGTTTTAAAAAATCTGATAACAACATATCTGCCAATATTAATTTTTACACACAAACACATAATGTGACCAAGATGTGTAGTGAGCAGGACGTGTTACAGTGTAAAAATAAACTTGTCAGTGCTCTCTGGTGGACAAGTTATGTACTTGACATTTTTGGTACTTGTTGGTGTTTTGGATGGCCTCTAGCTCCTGTGACTTCTATTTTGTCAGCTGCTTGTGTTCACACCACCCAAAAATGATAATCATGGACCTACACCTACATCCATGACAGCTACACACAGGGTTCTTCTTGTTGGAGGTCAATGTTTTGATTTCTACTGTGTGGAACATGTACACCAGCACCCAGGTTTATAGTCCATTGTGGAATATATCAGGGCTTTTACTTGTAGCAGTCATAATGACTGCACAATATTTATTATCTGGTCTGTAGAAATAAACTGATTCAATCACTGCTGCCCACTTATATAAGTTGATGGACTGTTGACTACTAGTGGTGAAAACTGCTTTATAAACTCTATTGTCTCTAATGAATTCCAACCTCCTCTAAAAATTTACAACAAAAATAAAAGATTTCGTGAATGTTATCAGCCACAGCCTCATAATCATAATGTTAATGAGTACAACACCAGACCGATTTGAATTGATGAAAAAAATCAGAGCGGTGATTCAGAGGTCTGGAACCGGGACAATCAGCCTCATGTTCCCATCTGGAACACAGTACAACATCTTGCAGGTGTTTAGGATTAGACGCATGTTGACACTGAATGCAAATATTCAACCTGTGAGGTGTACAGTATGAGTCACGTATCTAAACAAGAATTTAGGTTATATTCCACTGGATTCCCTGATCCCCATCACTGTCAGCACATCCAGCACATTGAGGAGTTCATTAATGTACGTTCATGTTATCAAATTAACGCTTCAGGCCTCAGGGAGGAAGTGGAGCCATAATGACTATCAGAGAATGAGTCATGGTAAAATGTGGCGATCTTTGCATCACATGTCCTCTACCCTCATGCAATACACATTTGATGAAAGCTGTAATTATCAGAGCTGGAAGCCAACTTTATCGTAACATTTTCCCCTGAAAGCCTGAGGTTTAGGATCATTTACTTCAGTAGCAGACAGATCAAAAGCACGATTGGAACAGAGAAGCTAGAATGCGAAGAGGACCAAAACCTCAGCTCTTTCTTCAGTAAGACAAATTGGAAATATTAGGTAATTATATGCATACAAAAATAAAGTAGAAAAGCAATAAAAACAACAATCAGCAATGTCTGGTCAGTTTCTAAATGTTGGCAGTCATCATGTCATCATACTTCAGCTGGAAAACTTCCTTCCAATGAGCTGGAGCTCAGAGATCAAAGGTTTTCCTGTTGAAAAGAGAGAATTCTCCTCATCTGCCAAAGCGAGCAGCTGCTACATTCATCAGTCTCACAAATCCAACTCATGAAGAAACAATCGAAAAGCCATTAGTCACACGACTCCTTCACTGTTCCTCAGGATGAGGACATACAGCTGACATATCCACTTACAAATTCAGCCTTAAGTACTCAGCCAATATTTCATCAGGTAAAGATAATTATTATAATGTTGGACAGTCATTTAGCGCCATAACAGGATGAATTCTTTCCAGATGAATCTGGTATATTAAACATGGCTCTTACTTTTAGAATTCTGGAAGCAGAAAAAAACATGTTGCACAAATTAATTCCAAAATGTATCCAAATAAAACGGATACAAAATAGACTATATAGCTGACATAATCATAACCAATAGACATATAGACCCACTGACGACAGGTCACAAGTATGACTTCATATTAAGGGGTCACAAGCCAAAAAGGCTGGGAACCACTGATCTAATCCACTTTATTTAGATGGAAAACAAAGTGAGGGCACCAAACACTTGTTCTTACAAATGTACTGTTACCCTACCTTTATTTATTTGAACTGCTACATTCCAACTAATCAAATAGAGTGTGCATGTCTATAGTGGAAGTTAGTTTACTTAAGGGTTTGTCATTTTGTAATCATTTTTAAATAAGTTTACTGAAAAAACTGCAATACTTAAACCTAAATAAAAACCAAACTACATAATCTTATAATAGAGCCATTATCATATTTTCTGACTACTCGGACTGACTGACGTTGCTAGTGTCAAGACTGTTCCCAGCAAGTCTTTTTAGCTTTTACGGTGTCCTTTTACATCCATTAAAAACATAATGGACAGAATGTATGACACTGGTCAACGCACTTCGCAACAACTTCAGTTTGAAAGTAATTGTGTGTTTGTTTAACGTACATTTGCAGGTTAAAATAGGTCAGATGGCAAGTGCACAACATGCAGAAAGATTTTACTTCCCAAGAAACCACTGATGGATCAAAACAGGGGACTGTCAAACAACATCAAGAGGGGTAAATACAGGAAAGGGCACAGGATTAGCTCATCATTAAAACTCACTGCTACACCTGGACCAATCATCTATTTGACTTTGACTTGGATGATATTACAATTCTACCAATGAGGTCATTCTGTGGTGCCCAAGCTCCTGAGCACTCAAGGGATTGGAGCCAATGCCCATTATTTATAACCATCACATTAAAAAAACAAACAAAAACGACGTATTGGTATCAGCCTCAAAAATTCCTGCAGCAGGTGGACTCATGGTGAGGTGAGGTCATGGTGAAGTCTGAGGATGGTGAACACTGGTCTGTTGTGCAGCCTGGCTGTGTAACACTGCCAGCAGCAGGTAACATGCTGAGTTGTGACCATGTCACAGCTCTATTAAAATATTTCCTGGCAACAAGATGTTCCTGTGGCAGTAAAGCAACTGCAGCGCTGAGGCAACTCTTTGGCACAATTGCCCTGCAAGTTGCCCTGGTGACTCACAGCTTTAAAGGCTCAGCTGGAGGAAATTCTCGTCAAAATAAGAAACAACAAGTTCCAGTCGGTCCAGAGCCGTCACAGACGTCTGATGGGCTGGAAAATATGAGATCCTAAGAGACAAGAGACATCCTGACCACCTCCCATGAGGAACGCAGACCATCTCCCATCAGGAAATAATCTCTAACATTTAATTTGCAGTTTGAATACTGTAATTCAAACAATTACGCCATAAAATTTTTCACAACCACAAACCAGTTTCCCTCTTTGGACTATTAAAGCTACTGAATTAAATCTCTCTGTGGCAGACGAGTCAGCTGAGAAATATGAGGATTTCATGTGCAAGATCCCCCTGAAGAGAGGATGACGGCACAACAAATGTCCTGCTCACAAGAAAAGTTCAACATTTTAGAGGTTGTGTTTGCACTTTTTGACAGATAGAGAAACAAAGAACTGTCAGGATATACTGATATCAAAGCAAGCATAACACAGTAGTATTTACTGGTAGGCTTATGGTCCTTACAGTGCAGAATGAAGCCAGTGTCCTCTCATAGTGCAGAGAAAGCAGGAACCTGGTTTACAACGGGGTCTAATCAGAATCCTGCAGTTTGTGAGAATGGTATCCTTTAATCTTAAAATCTGGCTCATAACAGAGTATTATTTCAGCAGAGCCATGGAGCTGTGATTATGAGGCACTGGAAACTGAGCCTGAGGTTTGAACGGGAGAACCAGAAATGTGGACTTACTTACATATTAAATAATAGTTGCTTAGACTAGAATTGAGGTACTGTTCAGCTCCGTGTTGAAATTCACTGACAGTGCAGTGCTTGTCAAACTTCAGCTGGGATTGGTAAAAAGTTTGACTAGGCTGGTAAACAACTAAAATCATGGGTCTCTGTCATGGTGACCAGGCAGCTCGCTCACTGCTGGTGAGGTGAAAAATGCTCTGAGGTTTCGATCATGACTTGTTGATGCCTTTGGTCTTTGTATTTGAAAGCTTGGAACTTTGCTTTGAACGTTTCTTAACAAATAAGTTTATGATTTTCATTGTTGCTGAGTTGTTTTTTATTATTTAATCAGGAAAGACTCATTTAGATTAGAAATCTTCCTGAGTGACCACAATAGGCAATAATAATAATAGTGATATGCATAAAAAATGTGAAATTATGATTTCTATGAAATTATGAAAAAGATCACAAATCAACTCAAAGAGTCTCCTAAAAAACAACCAAAAAGTCCAAATATGTTGCAGTAAAGGTCTTGGCCAGACTCAAACCAGGAACCTTTTGATTACATGGTTCGGGATCGTAAACCCGTAGGCCAGCAGGACGCCCTGGTTCACACATTTTTGATGATGAAAACTGAGGAGCGTGCCAGTGCCTTAAACCTAGAGGAGGTTAAACACTGCAGAAGAGTGATCAAATTTATCAGTCCATGACAGACAGCTAATAGCATGCATGAACAGGACACCCCCAGTTAAATACATGTAAAATTTTATGTTGTTTCACAAGCTGCTGAAGATGAAACTGTCATGAAATGAGAGCCATCTAAGAATGATTCCTAAATATTTGTCTGAGGAGACACACTCACTGGTTTTGCTGTTGTACAGAACAATAAGCAGGAGAAACAATAGTCAATGCTATAACAGTCATTTTCATAGTTATTGAGTAAACTGAAGTCTGTAAATGTCATTCAATCTGATGCAAACATTGTACTAGAATTACTATTACTAATTTCAGTTTTCTGGAAGAATTGGAAACTACTGGTGAGAAGAAACAAGCTTAAAATGCTTAAAAAGTTTGGAAGTTTCCTTCAAAGAGTATGCTGAACATGAGAGAGTTCAGCAGGCTCCTCGTTGATGAGATGATCATTTAACCAGGTCTGTGATGGTTTGGAAAATATGATTTCCACATTGAGAAGATGCAGCAAAACCAGAACACCCGCTCCCATTTCAGTTGGTCTGACTGCCAAACCAGGGCATATTTGGATGGTCTGGCTCTGCCATAAGTTGTGCCTCAGAATGTCGTTCCAGCTCAACTCAGCAGAAAATACCAGCACTGAATGGAAAAAGGAACAGTTTAACACGTGAACCCCTGAAGGAGCAAACTCCTGTTAGCTTTTCCATTCTTGGGAGGTATTTCTCATTTCTGCCTCAAACGTAAAGCTTTGGGCTCTCCTGTTGTGCCTTGTTAAGATGCACATCATGTAGAACACAAACAAACATTGTTGACTGCACGTTGTGAAGGATCACTTCTGTTTCCCTTCTGCATGTCCTGTCTCTGAGGACATCGATGACAACACAAAGAGAAAGCTACCAGATCTCACCCACTCTTATGGTAACTTTTAAATTGCCTGTGTGATAATGGATAACGTGATAATTGACTAAAAACGAGTGGCGATATTTTGGAAGATTTGAGCTGTGATGGAGGTGTAGCTGAAATGTCACAGGTGAGACTGTGTCAAGTTGCCATAGAGACTTCTGGCATGTTTATTCAGACATAAAATGAGACACAGTATTGTGAGTAGTCTTGAAAGAGTGTTTCTATCATCTTTGCGGATTGTTTTAAGTGCTGTTTCTTTGTGTCGTTTATAAACTCAGAGCATAATTTTCCATAATCATTTTTAGTTGCTGGTTCCATCATTCTGACCTGTTAACCATGAAGGCCGACTTCTACCCGACGACAAGCATCACTACACCTCAAACATGCTCCTCCTCCTGTTCACTGATGTTTTAGCTACTAAACCTTTACTGTAGGTCAACATGGTATCCTCAGTTCTTTCTTTGGAGAGGTCAGTTAAACAAAATGACAGATCATCATCCTAAAAATCCCTGAGGGTCATCTCACCTCCATCCTCACTGTTGATGTTTCAGTGAGAAAACACAAACAGCTGCAGCTGCTGTACAGTCCAACTATCCCTGTTTAACCCAGTGCCAGCAGGCCTTAGTGTAGGACCCATTCATGTTGATGAAAAATATTTAATATGGCAGTCGGCCGTGAAGAGAGGGGAGGTGACAGACCTACCAGTATGTTCTATATAAAGACTTGGGCATTCAGGAGCCTGAAGCTAACTATCCTGGCATCACTTCAAAGCTCCTGATGAAAAGCACATGACTAAAGTCCTAACAATGCCTTCCCAACCCTAGTCCCTGAGACGTACAGATGGTGTGATCACAGACAGAGTCAAGAGCTTTTAACTGAAACTGAACCTCTCACCCTAACGGCAGAGGTTTTCCGTCGGAGGGGGTGTTCTGGGGGCCGTTTTTTTTTCTCTGGAGAGAGAGGGTGATGCTGTTCTCCATTCACTGGGAATGTATTGACTGAGGATCCAACTCTCAGCCTTCCAGCTGGACCCTGCTGCTGCTCTGCTCAGTGCGTGGGGTTTAAACCAGGACACAAACACACCTGACGGTTGAGGTAGGACACACCCTGGATTTATTAACAAAACAACCACCTCATCTTTTTAAGTTTTCAACAAGTCGATCTGGCATGTTTTATTTTCAGAGAATGCAGCATCTCTGAGGTGTTCAGGTAAGTTTACAAGACTTCTGCTGAATACCTTAAAGGTTTCAGTGGAGCCAAAGGACTAGGCTGCAAATTTTGGTCTGAGAATCGTCATTTCACCAGCTGATCTCGATCTGTATTGTAGGTGTATTTTAAGAGACAATACTTTAAATGCAGTTGTTCCTTAGCAAGTTAGATTTGCATGCAAATGTGGAGCACAAGATCAATTTACAGGTATGCTCATAAGTCTGTGGGTCATGTTTAAGTTAATTACATAATGCGCAAAATCTGAAGGCAATGCCTAATGGTTGAATTCTGTGGTTGTTCATGTGTTACTTGCATAGTCATGGTTCAAGTTGATCTCATTTGACAAAAATGCCAAGTAATTTTCCATGAAGTACAAAGCAGACTGCTCTTATGCTAATATGAGTGCTGAAACAATTCATCGAATAGTTGATAAACAGAAAATTATCTTCTGATAATTTTAATAATCAATTAATTGCTAATTATAAAGGAACAGTTTTCAACATGACAAATATTCCCTGGTGGTAGTGGTAATGACATACACTGTAAGTGAGTCCTGATGGAGACAGCAGGGATCAGAGGGGGATGCAAACTGGAGATGTGCCTCTGGTTTGGATGTTTTATGAATTGCAAGCCTCAATTGCAAGAGAATGGAGTACAATTCAGACTGTGAACAAAAACAATCTACCTGCACCAGTCTGACTACAGCGAAGTCAGATTTACTGGAGCGGTTTGCAAATCTTGTTTGATTACGGAAGGAAAGCACAATAATAGGATAATTATCTCCAACTTACCGCCAAGTTGCAAAACACACATCAAGAAAACAGGCTCTTTTGTACTAAATGAGCACATGTGGAACAAAAGACAGTGTGGTGCAGAGGAAGGGTCTTTGCTGTGTGGTATTTGCTGTTGCAGCAGGATGCTCGACCACCACTACATATTTGTGGGTGGACTGACTGCTCAACTGAAAGGCTCAAAATCCATAAAGATTACCCGAGGCACGCAACCAGAAGATCTCAGCCTCTCTCTGCTGGCTGTTGAATGTGTAATAGAGGCTGATATATATATATCATTTTGTGAATCACCACAGATGCTGAATAGGTGAGGGCTGGAGAAACATTTATGTTGGCTGCAAGAACTCCTTTCCAGTAAAGGTTTTCAGAACCTCATGGAAACAAGTGATAGAAAAAAGAGCAGCACTTACTGAAATTGATCATTCCAGGAACTCTGCATGCCCTTTCATCATGAGCTGCTTTAGCAATACATCCTGAATCAGGCTAATTTGGGGCTGTAAAACTGAAACTCAACTGCATCACTGAGAAAGGTTTTGGTGGGTCTGGTAGTGGTAGTTTTATGCACTGTAGAGTGGTGGTGGTGGTTGCTACTACGCAGGCTAGAGCTCTATGGGAAAACCAGCTACATGCTAGCATCATGTTACCATGGTAACTGTCAGTGGTGGGATGGAACTAAGTATATTTAGTGACATAGTTTACTTCAGAACAATTTTGAGGTATTTGTACTTAACTTGAGTATTTCCATTTTATGCAACTTCTACTCCAGAACATTTATGTGGCAGCTAGCTAGTCGTTACTTTCCAGATTGAGATTTTACAAACAAAACATGTGACTGGTTTATAAAATATAATGCATTGTTATAGATTAAACAACCCAAACGAATAAGAAGCTGTGAGTATCAGCTCATTACAGTACTGATTATTAATGCATCAATAAAAACTTGAGAATGCAATTTTTGAAGAAACTGAGGTGGGATTAACTTCAAAAAATGGAGAAGCTGCAGGAGTATGGAGAATTGGAATAGTAGGAAAGGGATGAAGGGTGCAAAATATAGTGCAAGCGACAAAAGCTGTTGAAATTAGAGTTTTAGTGTAAGGACTTAGATGAGCTTATGTGTAAGGAGACGTTGAGGTGTCATTTAAGTGCTGTAGTCGAGAGATCTAAGCCCTATAAACACTGCAATGAGCTGATGCATACTGGAAGGAGTTGTTTGCGTATGTCAGTGACTGTGCGGTAGAAATTTATTGGACATAGAGTAAAGGAAAGTTAAATTTCTGCATTAACATGGTAGTTCACCTGTGAGGCCTTGGAGCCTTTCACACTTGGCTTACTTTATGTTAGAGGGCTTCCAGTGTCCAGCAGTTTAGATAAGATGCAGGCCTGGCTGTTGTTCTAGACTCCTCTGAAAATACTGAAAGTGAAGGATGAACAGACAGATTCAAGTTTTTCCACATCAATGTGTATGTGTACGAGTGTGTGTGTGTATGACATGAGTTGAGAATCCACAAACTGCAGTTAACTGCTGGGTCAGGCTTTTCATTTTCTAAATGTTTACCTTAGAGGCAGGAAACAATGAAAGAAGCTGAAATAGCAGCTACAGTGACAAATGTCTGTAAACAACACCTGTGTTTATCTGGGATACAGCCATGCCGACACCAGAGATGAGAAAACCTGTCTATTCAGCAAATGTCAATCAGCAGTGTGTCCCAACTGCAATTAATGGTTGCCATGGTGATGGTAATTGCTGAGAAACTGACAGTTTCCCACAAGTATGAACAATAACAAACAGTAAGTTTGAATGAAGTTTCTACATT
This sequence comes from Chaetodon trifasciatus, assembly GCA_037975065.1. NCBI lineage: Eukaryota > Metazoa > Chordata > Actinopteri > Chaetodontiformes > Chaetodontidae > Chaetodon > Chaetodon trifasciatus. The sequence goes on from JBBMOE010000018.1 coordinate 2,125,060, forward strand.
GAGTGGTGTTGGAGTAGGTGCCACCTAACAAGAATAAGAATAATAGGCCGTGATTATCAGAGGTAGGTCAGGTCAGGTTGGGTTCTGTTGTATTGCTGCAGAATTTTGTACTTGTAAATACCTGTTAAATCAATATGATCAAAACAGAAGTGGTTGAAACGGATGAAAAATCAATGCTGTGAAACTCCTTGCTCTCTTGTCAAACACTGTGTAGGAGTTCGTCTTTCTCAGGATGGCTTTGAAATGCATACAGTAAACAACTGAGAGATTACACATCAAAGGTGGCCAACGTCCACAGTTTCTAAAAAAATGCCATTGTATGTCACAGCGAGTGAAATCTGAAATCACAAACTTTTCCCATGTGAAACCACTACATTACACTGTGGACAGTGTAAACTGAGGTGAACTACAAGGCTCTGCTCCCTGTTCTGTTGATGCTGGAATAAAACTGCAGGAAAAACAAACAAAAAACATTCCACTGCTTGGACAGGTTATTTCCTCAGTGACATCACAGTCAAACCCTATTAGTTTTAGAGCTAACGTAACGTCTGTATTTTCCTACAGCTCTTCCTGACTGCTGTTTCACTGACCAGTCTTCTTATAAAACCATGAGTGTCTTCCTCCTGCTTTGCCTGCTCGCGTTAGGCAACGCCAAACCCTACCAGCCAATCAACGTCATGGACTTCATGAAAAACTATGACATCATGATGGCTGATAGGGGTGATGATGATGACGACAATGACAACGATGACGATGATGATGATGATGATGATGACGACTATGATGATGAGGATGAAAACTGTCCAGCTGGTTGCCATTGCTCGCCCAGAGTGGTTCAGTGCTCCGACCAGGGTTAGAACACACACACACACACACACACACACACACACACACACACACACACACACACACACACACACACACACAGTTCTCTTAAAACTTTTAGACTTGTACAATGTAGTACAATGCATGGAAATGTAGTGTAAGAGTTCCTGCTCACCAAACTTCTCAACAGAGTGCGATACTGAACAGAACAAGGCAACTATTTCCTGAGAGTAACAGCGCTCTCCTGGGCTACTGCACAAGCTGTGTCTTGATGCATTGCACTGATTTTGTGTGAAAGTGGTGTAAAAAGAAAAACATACTGGTATTTCACTGCATCACATTATGTCCTATAGTTTCCTCTTTGGCAGGAAAAATATCACATTCATTGGCACATCCTGGCTATTGTGCCTTGACTCAAATGATGGGGCAGGCCCTTCCCTCATTGGCTGACTTTACTCTCACAAAATTCTTTTGACGGCAACATTTCCACCTAAGGCTATGAATAAAGCCAGGGAGTCATTGCCACAGTTGTAGACTGAATCAGTCATGTCTGGACAAAATCCTTTGTTAAGCCATGATGTGCAGCCAACAGTGGTTCATGACCTTGTCTCTGACTTGTCATGCATGATCATGTTTGTTCTCCTGAACCGGAGAATCACTGAAACATCGTTATTTGAGAACCGTGATGGCAGAGTTTGTGTCAGAGAGACTGTAATGACTTCTTCACCTACGCATTTCAGTATTTTATGTGACAAGCGATGTTATGTTAGCTCTGAACCTCACCAGTTTTGATCCATCTCTGGTGTTTAATCAGACATTTGTGTTTCTGCCAACAGGTCAGATCTCTGTTCCTGAGAAGATTCCTGAAGACACTGTGATCCTGGACCTCCAAAACAATGATATCACTGAGATCAAGGAGGACGACTTCAAAGGCCTCCACAAGCTTTATGTAAGAGAAACCTTCAGAGCTGATCTACTCTGCACATAGCAATCAATGCCACGCTGCTAACATTAAACATGCCTGAACACCAGGACATCCCTGAAGTTAAAGAAGTGAAGAACAACATCAAACCACCTGATGAAAACAGACTAGATGAGCAAACAAGCTCACAAGTTCAATTTCAAGTTTTAGTAATGTTGACGGCTCTGTATCAGTCTCTCTGCCTCCAACCAATTAAAGCTACACCGATATGAACAAATGGTGTCCACACATCAGTACGGTTCAGTTCCATTTTGAGGTATATGGACTCCAAATTCGACAAATTCAAAACCGCCGTGGAATTCTTGACCATATACCATGTGACAAGAAGGGGCTAGTTGAAGAAGGGGCCTGAGACAGTGGCTTCAAGCTCAAACAAGATGGACATATGTAAAATACATTTTGATTTTATTGTTAACAAGACTGTCACAGAGTCTATGCAGACCACATCGCGAAAACAGCATGTTAGCCGCAGCAGAAGCAGCAGCTCTGAGAGGCTATACTTAGGCACAGCAGTGCTTTGTGCATAATGCTAATGTCGGCCTGCTCACAATGACAATGCTTGAAATTTTCAGCGTTTTTGTTTAGCGTACTAACACAAGAACAGCTAATGCCCATGGGAATGTCATTAGTTTTTTCGGGTATTTGGTTGTAACATTCATGATTACATTTATTTATTTGGCAAATGCTTTGTGCAAAGCAAAGTACAAGTGTGAGGTACAATCTAAGCAACAGTGGATCAAAGAGAAGCCTCTAAGAATAAGTGCCACAATTGTCAGTTTCAAATTCCACCTGGCACATACCACAAGGTTGTGTTTGCCTGAAGTAAGGCCGAGCGTGTGGGAAATCAGAATTTGTTGTATTTTATTTTCATCTTTTGTAAACCGGAGTATTGGACAAACTGACATTTTGACCTGATGATGGCACTAGATGAAAGATCAGGGGATGACCGAAGTTATTACAATGCATTCTGTGGGGAACATGAAGAACACAATATTGATGGCAATCCCCCTCCAATGTTTGTTTACATGATTCACTCAAAACCAGAAATGTAAACCTTCTGGTGACACTAGATGAAAAGTCAAAGACTGACTAAAGGCAATAGGATACATCATCTGGGAGCCATAAATGTATCTGAACCAAATGGTGCGATTTTAGTGCAAATCTTAGATTGAGCTAATGTTTTTCCAACTGGGAAGACTTCAAAGTCTGGATTATACTGTATTGTGTCAAAGTGAGAACTGTGAGAACAAGCTGCAGCCACAGCTCTGTGCTAAGTGCTACAGTGGCTTGTCATTGAGTTTAAATGGTGCAACTGTTCCATTCTTACACCTGCTGTAAGAAATTCAGCAAGACTGAGTCTGTTAAGTTTTATTTTGATTCTTTTCTCCAACAACAGGGTCTGTTTCTGATCAACAACAAGATCTCTAAGATTCACCCCAAGGCCTTCAGAAACATGGACCATCTGAGACTGCTGTACCTTTCCTACAACCTGCTGACTGAGATCCCGGCAAACCTGCCTCCCAATGTCATCGAGCTCCGCTTCCATGAAAACAAGATCAACAGAATCCAGAAGGATGCATTTAAAGGCCTGAGGAAACTCCATGTGCTGGGTAAGACCTGGTTTCGGATTTCTGTATCAGATTAGCAGTAATACAATGTCAGTGTACATGAAGGTCAGGGGTATCCAGTCCTTTGCCAAGGAGACATCTGCAGGTATTTATTCTACTCAAACACTGAAGCAGTTAATATCATTGATTTAACAATGCTTTAACCAGAAAGAAGTAAGTACCACTCTCTGGTTTGAATGGTAAACTGCAAACTTATTCAGGGCCAATGAGTCCTAAAACCTGACTGACAACCTATGTGGTCAGAACGCCAAATTACTTGATTAAGGGCCAGGAAAGACGGTGGTTGTTAGGAGATGGAATGCAAACCTCGGTGTCCAGAGTCAAAGGGAGACTGGTTAAAGCGTAGTTTCATTTAGACAGGGAAAGAGAAGATCGTGGTTACAGTTAAAGCAACGCTAACCTTGAGGTAACAAAGTCAGACAATTTACACACCCAATAATCCACATTAACATTTATAAGCTCTGGTGCTGCTGTGACAAAGTCACACTACTTCTGTCTGCGAGACAGCAGTCATTATTTCCACGACCATGACAGTTCCACACTGTGGTTTCTGCATCCGCATATCTGTGAGAGTCTGCATGACAGAAATTTTATCTGGTCATGTCTGCAAGGGCCTGGATGGGGAGTGTGCAGACAACAACGCTGGCTGTGTGTGGGAATGTGTATGTGCAGAAATGCATATGCATCTGCCCTGCTGATTTGTGGTATATCAAAGATTTAATAGGTGTCTGGAAGAGATTAGTCAAATTACTCATTGGTTAAACGGGTTTGTGAAGTGTTACTTAACATGAAAGTGTGGGGAGCTCCTCTCAGTAACAAAACAGTGCTGAATCACATTCTGATGGAAAACGAAGACTTGCACCACAGACAGCTAGATAAAGAGAATATTATTGACAATAAGAGAGGAAACTGAATATCTTATTTCAATCAAGCCAAGTTTTTACTTGTTATCAATAGATCATTCAGATGAGTTTTGTTGAGGCTTTTTCAAGACCGTTTCTTGACTATGTATTTACACATATGTGAACAAAGCTGACCAGATCACTAAGAGCAAATGATAGATGATCTACTGTGATTGACTTGATGTATGTTCTCTACTGTGATCAGGAGATATAATGAATCATTAATAATTAAACAAGATGTTTTGTGCTTGTCCAAACAGAGCTGGGCGCCAACCCTCTGGCCAACAGTGGGATTCAGTTGGGAGCTTTTAATGGCTTGTCAACCCTGTATGTCGGCATAGCAGAGGCCAAACTAACCGCTGTACCAAAAGGTAGAATATCACTCACCTCATGGCATGCTGATTTAAACAAGTTAATGGTAAAATTTTCTTTCTCCTTCAGTAACCCACCCACAGACTTACGTTACACTGGACCTCAACTGTGCAACTAAATAAGGCATAAACACTGAAAATGCAATAATAATATGATCCTTTGATTTAACAGTTCTGTTTTCAAATGATCTATCCTTTGAACTGTATACTTGGTGTGTTTTGTATCTCGCAGACCTCCCATCTTCCATCACAGAACTGAGCCTGGACTACAACAAGATCTCTAAGGTGGAAGTAGAAGACTTCATCAGATATAAAAATTTGCAGAGGTGAAAACCAGCCACATTGCATCCTGGAAACTAAAGTTTGCCAATAATCAAACATTTTGTGCAGGCTGTTGTACATATCGTATCTTCAAAACTCAAATTTGAGTATTTTTCTGACTTACCGCATGTTGAAGGTTTGGTAAACATGAAAACATCCACTGTTAATATTCAACTGTTAAATTGACACTCATCCCAACTTTTTATCTCTCACCATGCAGTAGCTCTGTTTATGTGTACATTAGAATGGGAGGTTTAGATATAGGTACGTTGGTATGAATTTGATGTGTAAATCAGTTTTCTATAACTTCTTAATTTGTTGATGATTGCTATTAACAAGTGGTGATAGTATTTGTTGTCATTTTTGCAGGCTAGGACTTGGTTTTAACCAGATCAAGTATGTAGAAAATGGCAGCCTTGCCAGCATCCCAAACATCCGTGAGATCCACCTGGACAACAACCGTATGAAAAAGATCCCACCAGGCCTCAGCTCCCTGCGCTACCTCCAGGTGAGATGCAGACACTGTAATAAATCTAGCACTTTGATCAGTATCAGTAGATTAAAGCACATGACACAAATCTGACAAAGCCAGCTGAGTTTAGTCAGCTGACAGTAGAATTAGGACGGGGCTCAAATCTGCCAACCCCACATGAGGGCAGGTCTTCTGAGATGCTGTGTGCAGTTGCTGCACCCAGTTGTGCTGTTTGACAAATAGCTCCAGGCTAATGCCTGCTAAAAACAATCCGTATTTACATTTCTATTTCAGCAAATCAGACAGTTTGGGGGTCATCTTTGTTTGTTTGTGCTAAGCCAGGTTAATCACGTCCTGGACTTGTGTACTGGACGCAAACTAGATTTTTTAGAAATACAGCAGCAGTGTGCTAAATAAGCCCTGAGTTTCCTGAGGTCCAGAAAACCTCCAGAGGGCATCTTGATGACATGACTGAACAACCTCAAGTGGCTGTTCTTAATCCAGCTTCCTCTCACTGTGAATGAACAGCTGTTTCACTCCAAGCTCCCTCCAGATGTCTGAGCTCACTCACCCAGCGAAGAAATCTAATTTTGGCTGCTTGTATTCATTACAGTATGTCATTCTTTTGGTTGCTACCCAAAATGTATCATTGTAAATCAAGTTTGTAATATAAACTGACTGCTAAATCGAGAACTTTGTTTTAAAACTCATCTCCCTTTTCACCAATATAGTCCGGTAGAGCATCTGTATCACTGCAATCCACCTGTCGAGCTCATGCTCCATCTTACCTCATAAGATACCTAATCTTTTTCACTTCTCTCCAAATCTCATAATGTGAGAAAAAAAAAGTACTCTTGCATTCCTTGATCTTTCACATCTACTGTACTGTTATCATATCAGAAATGAAGAGGAATGGTAAAGTTATTTGTTAGAATTAGGGCTGTCAAAATTGGCCAAAAATGATGTGTGATTATTCCCTCTGAAAAAGAACTCCCCAACACTGATTGGGCCAGAACCATTCCAGTATCTATTTTTCATTATGTCCATAATACAGCAAACCAATACAACAAGAGACATACTCCTTGTATATTATTTCAACATAAACCTGTCTTTAAAAGATCTACATACCCACACATTACATAATAAACAAATAAAATAATGTCCTACACCATACAGTAACACTGTGTGCAGTGTTTCCAATTGGGTTTCAATGCCACAAACAGGAGGAATTCCGGTCAAGTTTTATCAATTTTTTTTTATTATGGACCCTGTTTTCCCATGTTTTTGTGTCCAGGTGACAAATGGACATAACATTTTTTGAAGATTTTCCAGTATTGAGTGAGAATGCGGCAGCTGACAGCCATGAAATGGGCTGCAATGTAATCCCTCTGGAAAAGTGCGCAGACATTCTGACCAGAGAGATTTCAATATGTCAGACTTAAACAGATTTGCCAAGAGAAAAAGAAAGAAAGAAAGAAAATAAGGCAATTACTGGACAACAGAAACTGTTTTTATGACTCCTGTCTGTGATGAAGTGCATTCTGTGTATCGGCCACAGCAGTGCTGCTTTTTTCCACATCGAAAATCAGTGTTCACACCTGAATGTCCAATCTTTTAGAATTAAAATATATATTCAAATTTAGAATATTCATTGACATCCCTTGTCAGAATGTTATTCCAACCTCTCAGCCATCAGCTTTTTCAACTTATTTTTTATTTCCTGGTCTAAAGGTTCGATTTAGTGTTTTCAAGGCAGCAGTTAAGCAGCATTAGAACAGAACACCTAATTATGGTTGGTTTACTGAAAAGGCAGAAAAATAACTGATTAAAAAACAATCTTCTCTGTTTGTTTAGGTGATTTTCCTCCATGGCAACAAAATCAGTAGTGTGGGAGTCAACGACTTCTGCCCCATCAGGCCCAGTATCAAGAAGAACCTGTACACAGGCATCAGTCTGTTTGCCAATCCTGTTAAATACTGGGACATCCAGCCGGCCACCTTTCGCTGTGTGACTGGACGGAGGGGCGTTCAGCTCGGAAACTTCAGAAAGTAGAAGCAGGGAGTGAAAACTAAGCGTTCCAGACAGTTCAGAAATCAAGACTTGCCAATATCCTCATTACAGTATAAGGAGGGAGCTGGAAATAACTCGAATAGGTAAAACGAGATGAAACTGCATTCCTAAAGCGTTAGCTAATCAGGAAATGAGAGAAAATGACATGATATTGATAAACAGATATTCTCAGCCAGCCAGTGAAATTCAACACCAGAGCCCACCTCTGTGAGGCGCGTTCAGAAAGATGATCCTCCTCTTTTGTAACCCAACTTTTGCTGTGTATTCTTTCCCAGGAGTAAAGCGCCTCCCTCTGGTCACTTTTTGAGTAAAACCACCCAAAGACTTGACTTGAGTAGCATTGAATGCAGATGCCTTTTTATCAACGAATATCCTTTTTAGTTCTTTCCCTTCTAGTTTAAAAATAAGACCACTTTTGATAAGATACAGTAGAAAATGTCTAAGCTTAAGTTGTCATTGTAACAAACAACAAATATTATCTTTATCATATTTACGCCTTTTTTGAGGCTTTGTAAAGACGTTGTAGTTGTAAGAGTCATCAGAGGTCAGAGCTCTAACAAGAGCGTAACCTTTTCCTCCCAGCAGAAGTCTGTACAGTCGATGATGATGCCATTATTTAGTGCAATAAGTCACTTTGAAGCCCGATGTTTGTCTTTATGTGGATGTTTTATATTATCTCCCTGCATGTTTGTATTGTCTTTATTTAGAAGCTGAAAGCGACATGTGAGACTGGATTATACATTGTCCTTGATGTAAACCCAAAACGTCACATTGTTTTAATGAATGGTTGCAACCAAGTGAACCACAGTTATCAATGAAATTATAAGCAGGTAATGTAATTCCCAACCAGGAATGTCTGAGAGCATCTCTTCCTTACAAAAATGTTTTTGTCTCCACCAGTGATCTCTCCTCTGAAATGGTGCTATATTTATTTAGTATGTCTTCAAATAAAACCTGGAACACCTCCCCATTTATGTCTTTACTTTTAGTCAAATTAAACGTGGGTTGGTGTTGGGATTTAACATTTGATTTGATTTTTGCGCTATTATTGTATCCGTATCCGCCTGTCCTCTAGGTCAAACTTGTGATTTTAGGCCATATAACCACACATCTGACTTAAGGCCCAGTGTGTAGGATTTAGTGGCATGTAGAGATGAGGTTGCAGATTGCAACCAAATAAATACACCTGCCCACAGCCCTTCCTTTCCAGCGCATAGGAGAACCTACAGTGGCCACGAAACTCATGACAAACACAAAAAGCACTCTTCTAGAGTCAGTGTTTGGTCTGTCCATTCTGGGCTACTGCAGAAACATGATGGTGCAACAAGGTGGACTCTGTGGAAGAGGACCCACTCCCTCTGTAGATATAGAGAGTTCATTCTAAGGTAACAAAAACACAAATCATATTTTATTATGAATATTGCATTCGATTTCTGTCATATTCTGTCAATAAATCCCCCAAAATCTTAAACAGTGGTACTTTAACATACCAGACAATGCTTGAATAAAACAAAGTATCTGCAAAAATCAATGGGCAAGGTACTGGTTGGGGTTCAGCACTAATCCTCAGTCATGTGTTTGTAGGGGGTACACCTGTGATATTGTCCTGAGGATTACTTTGTTTAGTTGATTATGAAATAGGTGCCAGTGCCTTTTCTTTGCAAATAAAAATGATAAGTGACAGTTTAGACCATGGCGGCACGGTGGCGCAGCAGGTAGTGCATGCGCCTCACAGCAAGAAGGCCGCCGGTTCAATCCCCGGGTCGGGCGGGGCCTTTCTGTTGCATGTTCTTCCCGTGCATGGGGGGGTTCTCTCCGGGCACCCCGGCTTCCTCCAACAGACCAAAAACATGCTCATTAGGTTAATTGGTGACTCTAAATTGTCCCTAGGTGTGAATGTTGATGTGCATGTTGCCGTTGGCGACCGGCTCAGGGTGTACCCCGCCCATCGACAGCTGGGATAGGCTCCAGCCCCCCCAAGACCAAAAGGGATAGTCGGGGGTATAGAAGATGAATGAATGAATGAGTTTAGACCATGTCCAGTTGAGCTATCCCTTTATCCACCAGCAGGTGTCACTGCACACTAAATAATTGCATGTAGTTCTGCTGGTGTCAGAGGATTGGTTGATTGGTTCAGATTTCAAATCCATAGTATAAGTAACTGTCTAACTTTTGCTATAGTTGCCAAGCTGATCTACTCTACCACTACTTCTAAAATAAAGAATAAGGCCACATTTAACTTAACAGTGAAAGAATGAGAGGTCTTGTCAGTGTTACAGCAGTTGAGACTGTACAATACAGACCTTACATTGAATATTTATGTTATTTATTGCTGCATCAGTTCATCATATGGGAATATTGCAGATGTCTTGTACATAATTTTATTTCAGGCATTATTATTATTATTATTATTATCTCAGGAAATTTTGGGATCTCCACTCAAATGTACATAAATTAATTCAGGCTTGAATAATGTCAATGTCATTCTAAAGATGGGGCCACTGAAGTTCCTGGCAGGGTTGAAGGTAGCCCTGATCCACGACTGCTGTCTTATCTATTGTAGTTCTGGATTGTGATCAAAAACATTTACAAAGAGAAATTGGCTTTTTTGGTTTTACATGGTCTGTATTGATTTCAAGGGGAAAGTTTTAGGATTTATTCACTTTCTTGTTTAGAGTTGAAAAAAAAAAGAGGTTTGCCCCTACAAGAAACCATGATCAGAACTCATGATGGGGCAGGTTCTCCATACAACTGGAAGTACAAAGTAAAAGGTGTTGCTTGTCTCTATGATGTGTTGGAAATTGAATTCACTCAAACTGCGGAAAGCACCCTGCAGCTCCTCATCCAACCAGCTCATTTCTTTTTAAACTGGTCCTTCACCCAATATTTCAAACTTATCAACCAACACAAATAAATGTCCATGTAGACCAATTTTTAATGAACAGATGGCGCACAGGACTCACCCCAACCACATTCTGGAGATCTGTTCAGACTCATCAATAAAAACCACTGAAAGAAAAAAAGTCTTGTCAGCAGATTGAGCTGCACATTTTATTTTTTCAGTGGATAATGAGTATTTGTACGCTGTTGGAAATGTTACCGATAAAATAAAGGTTTGGTTTTACTCTGTACACCCTGCATGTTCAAACTCTTAAATTAAGTCGTTGACAAACATGGGGGTCTCTCCCTAGGGGGGTCCACAGTTATAAAATGGGGGCACGACTAAGCAAAATATAAATGATGCATGCTTCTGCAGTGCCAGCAAGCATGGATAAGTTTGTGAAAGGACTCCCAGGTAAACTTAAAGCAGATGACGAATCTATGCTAAACCTCGCAACTACCAAAACAAAGACAAGAAAATGTGACAAACTGTGTTTCATCCTCGGCTTCACCAGTACAATATAATCAAATCAGGAAATTATATGTTGACAGCTTGATATGTGCACCCCTGCCCCAATGGTGAAATGAAACCAACTCCCTTCTATATCAGATGGCATTCTGCATGGGTGATGGCATTGGAGTAGCCAACATTAATTTAACTTAAACCAGGCTTTTTCTCTCCTGACCGGATCCAAAGAAGGTGGCAAATGCTGTCGTATCACCTCGTTTAGATTATTGAAACTCAATGTATTCACGGTTAAGCCAAAAAACGCCTTCAGTGTGTACAAAATGCAAACAAATACTAGAAGATCATATCAGTCCTGCTTTAGCCTCTCTTCACTGGTTACTAGTACATTTTAAAAAAGATTTTAAGATTTAACTAATTACCTTAAGAGCAATTTATGGTTTAGTTCCTGGTTGTATTGCTGAATTGCTGTAGCCTCAGATCTTCAGGCAGGACTTGGTTGCCACTCCATAGTCCCAGCTCAAGACTATAGGTAACCGGGCTTTTGCAGCTTGGGCCCCTCAGCTCAGAAAGCTACTTCTCTAAACCCATCTATTTAAAAAAGATGTCAACACAAGATTGACTTGTTCGCACGCACTTTTAGCTCTAGTTTGGTCTCCACCAGCCTCAGACAGAAACAAATCTGGCTTTTAAGTTGCTAGATGTTCCACTTTCTTCACCAATTAATCTCTCTAACTGTCTGTCTGGGTGGTCTGGTGTCTTATCTGGTGCTGGGCAGGTAGTGTCCAGTGAGTTTATCAGAGAGTGAAACACACACACACACACACACACACACACACACACACACACACACACACACACACACACACACAGAGAGGAATGATGAATGTGATGAAACCAATGTGAAAACGTGACGGGATGTGTGTGTTTTCTTTGCCCTCTCAGTCTCTCTGGGAGGCCCCTGTCAAACAGCTGCCAGCTCACCGCAGATTCCCAGAAACCCAACACCTGCAAACTGCCTTCATCAGATCCATTTTTACCTGAAAGTAGTATCCACAGTCCACAGAACACGAGACCAGACTGCAGTACAGTACAACAACAACGTACCGCTGCGGATGATTTGCTTCTCCACTTTTTTGTCTTTTTAAATGAGAACTCGTTGTATTGTGGGTGGGGTGGTGGGGAGCTGCCTCTCTTTCTCCAGGAAACATATGGAACAGATCTGCCGGTTGGCCAGGCCTCGTTCTGCCACGTCTCACAGCCACACACACACACACACACATAGAAAATGGACCTCACTTCAGGGCTTTTACCTCTCTTCACTCTCTGCTTTTATTCCTCTGACTCTTCTCCATCTTCTACTTTACTCTTGTCATTTCCTCTCCTGTCTCCCACTTCTTCCCCCATCCAGGACTTAATTCTACCAGCTTTTTAACCTGCACAGATGAGTCTTCCATCAGTGAAATTAGTCAGGAAAATATGCTGATAATTGATATGAAGATGCTTTGCATGCTAAAGGGGAGTATGTGTTAATTATGTCTCATGTTTTAAGCTCATTAAGCTTCAGAGAAAACAAGCAGTGGTTCCAATTCACACAGCAAAAGGGGTGTATTAAACGAATGAGCCGTCTTCTAGTAATTGTACTTAACATGAGATGAGACGCATCAGGATCTTTCTGATTCAGCAGGTGTTTGGCTGAAGATCACATGGTATGTTATTATTATTACGTTATTTGCCGCAATTGATCAGAGCAGCATATCCCACTGAAAAGTTTTACAAGTTGGACGAAACGTAGATTAACGGCTAAATCAGGTGGGGATGTGTGAGGAAAGACTCACAGCTGCACTGCAGATCAGAAAACAAACTGTCTGATTATCACCAGCTGAACACGTTTAGAGTCTGCACCACGCTGAAGTTAGTTTAAAGTTAACGTCAACTGGCTGGATTTCTATCAGCAATGGTTGTAATGTATACTTTTACTTTTGACTACACAGCTTATCATTTGATTACGGTCAATCAATTTTCTGCAAAGTGACAAACTGATCAGTTTTGTATTCATCATTTCAGCACCAGCACATCACAAAACAATAAAAACAGCATATTAAATCTTATTGGGATACTTCTGTGAAAAGGTCATCTACATCCTTTACTCCTCAGCCATGCCGTATGTCTTTACCTAATTCTATGTTGTTGTGATTATGCAATATTCCCACAAAGACCCCTAAGCTATCAGTCAGTCTCATCTTTTAACCTCCTTTTCCTCTTTTCGTCGCCTCCTCCTCAACAGGCCTCAGTAAGCTCTTTCACGTGAAAAGCTGCTGGACACTTTTGTTCTTTCTTTCTCTCTCTCTCTGTTTTTGGCTAAAACTGCAGATCTGTGATATGTGTTGGATTTATTGTGTCCTCTCAGGAACGTGTCTACTTTAAAGGCTGTTTAACTGCCTGTGGAGATAAATCAGCTTCCCCTCTCTACAGTTCAAATAGTTTAAATCCAAAAACAACAAGTTCAGATCTCTGTCCTGTCCTCCTCCTCTTCCCTACTCTTCAGCCTTCCTCATCTATCAAACAGTTGTGTGCAATAACGATAATAATAATAATAATAACAACAATCATAATAATAACTATAAATATGTCGCCACTGGAGACGATTAACTGTAGATGGAGTGTAAACTCCAGCAGATTCACAGGTGGACTACACCAATGAGGATCAACTTTATAGTTTTTATAGTTCCATCACAAGTGTAAAAACAACAGTGTTAAATATAAAGCTTTGTTAAAAATCTACCATATGTTAGTGCTTTTTAAACCTAGATTAGTGTCAGACGTTCATAATCCAATCTGACTTGTCATAATGAATTGACTTTACACTGACGGTTGAAGGTTTCATTTTCAAACTTGGCTGAATTTTTGAGTTTGGTTGGAGCAAAATCTTGCTGAACTTGAGTTTGATGATAATTATGTATTTGATGCCCAGAGTGTCCGAAGTATTTTCCATCAGAGAAAAAGGAGCTTGCCATTATCTTTGACATGTTTGTCTTCAGATGCATTGAATGACCTTGGTTATACTGTGAGCCTGGACGGAGCTGGTTCGAGGCCAACAAAAGAGGCAGAGGAGGCACAGTGGGAGCTCAGGTTTCCAGAGTATAAACTGAGGATGGTGGGCAATGGTAGAGTCATTAAGCAGGAGAGGGCCACTGCTTTCAGTTGCTCCTCTGATTGGAGTCCCAAAAAACCTCATCAATCACTTCACAACTCACTGATGAATTCAAGGCTACTGAAAAGTTCCTCCATCTTCTAGTTCTCATTAACTTTTCGGCAAGAAGAATGTCAGAGTTTTCAAATATGATGTTCCATTTTTTACAAGCTTTACCGCCCAAATCTGCTCAGCAAAGTGAAAAGCCACCTAATTCCACTTCTTCTTCAAGCTTACTGTCAAAAAGCTACAGATCAGCAGAAGATAAGTAAAGCCCGTACGGCAGCATCATTTCAGCAGATTCTCCAAGAAGAAGGCCACATGAGCGCCGGTGTCAGTAATAATCCCTCAACGCACTGGAAGACTGTGTGCGTACATAACTGTGGTAAGTAAGTTAGGTAAAAGTTGAAACAGAAAGTGGTCGTTAACTGCAATGAATATTAACAATAGAAAGTTTGTGGAATAATTCTGAATTTCACCTCTCCAAAATACATTTGTCCAACGTGGGGATTGATTTCCAACTTGTCAAATCGTCTGACTGAACAAAATCAGTAAGACTTGGGTCAATAAAAATATCCATCATTCACGTACAAAACTTTTTTGTAGTAAGTCTAACAATTATGACAGGTAAAATAAAAACGCCTTGCTGGTATTTCAGCTATTTGAAGAGTCCTGATAAAAAGATAAGAAGTTTGCTGACTCATGTAAAACCTGCACTTAGAAGAACTTCCACACTAAACCAGCTAAATTTGAAAACACAGAAATTTTCCTTATCTGTAGCCCTCTGTCCACATGAAGCCGCTTTTTTAAAGCCTTTGATATTTAAAAAAACTGAGGATAAGATAGCGTTTCTGCTTTTAGGATCCACTTTAGAGTTCAGTTTATAAATGCAGAGAAAAAAAAAGCACTGGGTTGTTTTGGGTTATGGTCAGGGCAGTAAGTCCATTCCATGTTTTCAGCCTTGCACATTTTTTGAAAAGTTAATAGCTACAAGTCCAAGCATCAAAACACAATTATCACAGATCGTCATTAGTTTACTGCAGAAGCTCATCCAATCAGAGTCCTTCTCAACCAGGGCATCATCGTTTTTTAGTGCGCGACAAATCCTGCATATTTACTGCCAACAAACCCAAACAACAAATGAGGCACACAGTCTCCTCAGACTCCTCGGACGCTTTCAGGGAGGAATCACACTTCACAATGCCAACATCACAGAAAAAAAAAACAACTCTCAAAAGTTGGAGAAAATTGGATATTTAGCTTGTCAGCACTCACTCAACACACATTCACTGTCCAAAAACACACAAACACATAACTAAAACATACACCACCAACTCATCCAGAGCAGAGCCAAGGCTAAATGAGGCCAATGAAATTAAAATGTTTAGAGGCGAAGACTGAAAGGCCTGTTTGTTCATGTGAGAGAATCCCAGCAGTGATGCTTTCTGCAGGGAAAGGACTGACATGAAAAATGAGCTATGAGCACGACGAGCCAATTGCTGTCTGGCTCTGGAGTGGAAAAACCTGGCCTATGATGAATGTGTGTGAGAGAGGGTGTGTGTGTGAGAGAAAGAGAGAGAGAAGGAGAGTAACTGGAAGCATCAAAACAGTCATAGAAAAGTAAAAAATAGTAAAACCATACCTGCTCACAACCAGACAGGTTCACAAGCTGATTCCAAACTTTAGAACAGTGTGTTACTGACAGACATCCAAAAAACTTACAACAGGCTGCATGAATTAGCTTTTACCAAGCTATAGATCTGGTAAGACAGTTAGGACATCTCCTTTGTACATGACAGGTAACTTTTCCAACTGTTTAGAGACAGATTATTTCACATATAATTCTGTAAACCACAATTCAAGTGGGTCAGAAGTTTGCAGAAGTTACCTGTGCCTTTAAACAGGTTGGAAAATTCCAGAAATGATGTCATGGCTTTAAAAGCTTTGATAAGCTAATCTAATCAATGTCGTTGATGATTTGAGTCAATTGGAGCGTACCTGCAGCTGTATTTGAAGGACTACTCTCAAACTCAAAAAGCATAAACACCAGGGGACCACGCGGTCGTCACACCTCTCAGGAAGGAGATGTGTTTTGTCTCCTGGAGATGAACACAGTGTGGCTTGCAAAGTTTCAAATCGATCCCAGAAAAACAGCAAAAAAGCACAAGTTATGTATCCACAGCAAAATGAGTCATTTATTGACATATCCTGAAAGGCTGCTCAGCAAGGAAGAAACCATTGCCCCAAAACCACCATGAAAAAAACAAAACAGACTCTGGTTTCTGGAGAAATTTCCTCTGTCTGATAATGCAAAATTTGGATGGTTGGGCCAGATTGACAATCGTTATGTTTGGAGATAAAAAGGTCACGCCATCATGTTTCGGGGGTGCTTTGCTCGGGGAGGGTGCACTTCACAAAATAGATGGCATCACAAGGAAACAAAATAATGTGGATATATTGAAACATTGGTCCTGGTCCCAAAAGAGCCAAATAGACAATGGCCTCAAGCATACTTCCAAAGTTCTGTCAAAATGGTTCAAGTACTGCATAGTTAAGGTACTTGAGTGGCCATCAGAAAGTCCCCATCTCAATACAATATCACATTCACGGCATTTCATTTACCAAGAAAGAGGACTTTGAGGTTCTCAGATTAAATGCTTACTGTTTCACTCCTAAATCCAACCTGTGTAGGATCAGGTCTGGACATTGTCCAGAGTTGTCCTTTCACACATAGCACATTTGTCCATGTCAGAAGCATTCTCACATACTGGAAATAATCTCGTTGAGGTAAGTGGTAGCGCCTGGATAGAATATGCAGGAGGAGGAGGACTCATCCATAATGATGACAAAGTTTTTGTGTTGATATTAATACTGCATGTATTTGAACATAACCACAATGTCAGGGACAGAGTGGACAGCAATGTACAGACATGCAGAAAAGAGTACGAAGCAGCTACACAGTGCAATGTCATCAACTCGCTCGCTGTGTAGCATTTTCGCACTTGTGTTTTATTGTTTCATGATTTTCAGTTAGTTTCATCTGTCATAATTGGGGTCATGTCATTGCCCTGACAAAGACCTCCAGTGGTCGAAACATGTTGGCTTTCTTTTTTTTTCGTTTTTTTTTAACAATTTCTTTTATTTAGAGTAACTGGATTGCTTTCTTGTTGATCGTACTCTGTTTTTTCTCCATTTTCCAAGAGTACCCAACACATTTCTGACCTACATTGGATTACATAGAGCAACATGTCAGCTCTTTTCCTTATATTTGAGTTTTCAAGTGTCCCTGGATCAGCCAAACAGGACATGAGTCAGTTTCTACCAGTGTATGTCCTCTGTGATTGTCCCATCAGCTTGGGATGAGCTGAGCACTCTTGCTTCCTGCTTTTATCACAGTTCAGAAGAATTGTACAGCCTGAATTTAGACTCTGTAAGGGTTTCCTCTGCTGTTTCAGATTGGACTTGAGTGATTGAGCTTGATATCTTTAATCGAGGCCCATACATGTAAAATCAATAAAAAAAACACTCAAACCATGCAAAAACTGTCATATACCGTAATATTTTATCAAACTTTTGCTGGTCCTTAGAGCCAAATATATGATGATTTGAGGTTTCTGGTATTACATTTAAAAAAAGCGAGTCAGAGACGGACAGACGGTCATACACACTCACAGACACTGTTATTTTAGCCAGTAGCGACCTTAAATCAAGAGCTTTTGAAGAGCAGTCCAATAAAAAGAGATTTTATCCAGATGGAGTCTACTGTTGAGGACACAGCCGTGTTCTCCTCATCACAATTAGCACAGAGGGAAACATTCAAGACCACAATGTCCTATTAAACAGACATAATTACATTAACATGGGAACTTCCCAGAATTCCCCTGCCTTCACTAACACATGAGAAACGCATTGACTTTGACCACAAACAATAATATAGATGAACTGTAAGTGTAGTAGGGAGACGACAGAGTAGGCTACTGTACCACTGGAAGGGTATGATTCATCGGCTTAAAAAAAAAAAAAAAAAAAGACCACATACCACTTTTACTGGGCAACGCCGCACTGCATATCAGTCTGCCTCAAAGCTTCAAGCTGAAGCAAAATTAAAGAGAAACAAACTGGTGTTTCCAACAACTGAAGAAGACTTACATATTGTGCTATGCTGAAGCAATTAGATGATTAATCAACAGGTCAATCAACAAATCATTAATCAGCAACTATTTTGATTATTGGTTAATCTTTTATGTCATTTGTCATTCTGTAGTTCCACCTTGTCGGTTGTAACGATTTTCTTATTTCCTTTGCCTTATTTAATAGTAAACTGAACATCTTTGGGTTTTGGACTGTTGGTTAGTTGTTGGGTTAATCAATTAATAAAAATAATCACTGCCAGCTCTTGGAATGTGGAGTTTAAAGTCCTTACAGTGATAAAATAAACTCAGTGAATCAAAAGACAGTACATGAAGGCGGTATATGAATCCCAGTGTTAACCAGTCACAAGTTCAAGCAATAAGAGTTAATGCATTATCACACCAGAAAAACAGTAAAGGTGGTCCTAAAAGCTTGGTGACAAGATGGTATTTGTAAGCACTGTAACTCCTCAAACCTTGTCCCAACAATCAGTAGCCATGGGCTTCTCTAGGCAGCTACGCAGAAAAAGACCTTCAGGAAGACTTAGCAGACTCTGGAATGGTGGACACCTACACAAATATGACCTTCATGGAAGAGTCCTGCGTCCTCACCACAAAATCCAGCTTCAGAAGTTTGCAAAGGAGCATCTAAACAAGCCTGATGCATTATGGAAGCAAGTCCTGTGGAATTAATTAAAATTGCATTTTTTGGCCACAATGAGCAAAGGTATGTTTGGAGAAAAAAGGTGCAGAATTTCATGAAAAGAACACCTCTGCACATGTTAAGAATGGGGGTGGATCAATCATGCTTTGGGTTTGTGCTGCAGCCAGTGGCACTGGGGGCATTTCATTGGTAGACAGAAGAATGGATTCAATTAAATACCAACAAATTCTGGAGGGAAAACATCACATCGTCACAATGACCAACCTGACGATGAAAAGATGGCTTCTACAAAAGGATAATATCATGAAACACACCTCAAAATCCACAATGGACTACCTCTAAAGGCACACGCTGAAGGTTTTGTCATGGCCCTTACACTCACCTGATCTAAAAGTCAAATCTGTGAGTAGACCCCTGGCAAGCAGCAACGTGATCTGCTGTGAGCCATCCTGGGACAAGGCAGCGGTGTGCCTGTCCTTAATGTGGTACAATATAGTGCTGGTATTACTACTAAACTTAAGGACTGCATCCCAAAATTTCCATTTGACTGCCTTTTTGGATGAAATTTTCCCACACAGAACTTCACTTAGCTTGCTTCATGGTTTAGCCTTATAGGCTTTTCACACTGCAAAGCTGTTAGCGGAGTGCGTGTGCATGTATGTATGCAAACTAAACAACAGAACAACATGTGTAACCAGTCAAAATATTCTTGGTAGTTAACTAATTAATGGTTAACTGTTGTGAGTCGAAAGAAATTGTGATTCTCAATGTAAATAATCATCTTTTTGCAGTGTGGTGATGGTACCGGATAGTAAGCAACCCTGTATCTACAGTACCAGTATGAGCCAGTATTTTCAGTCTTATCCCACTGTCTGTCTGGGCAAAGCCAAACAGCGGGAATGTCTGGGTAACAAATTCAGGAGTCATTAGAGAACAGAGAACAACTACCCAATACCACCCAACAACACTGGAACCCACTCAACAAATAACACTCTCCATATGCTCCATTATGCTTTGGTCCACACACACTTGTGCTAATCACAGGCCTTCAATTAGTCCCATCATGCTGCACTTGTCACTGAAGACTGTCAGCCAGCCAGTGGTGGGGCTCATTAGTTTTAATGAGGAGCACCTACAATGTTAACAAGCTGTTCATTGTGGGTAACTGGAGGGACAAGACAACCTTAATTAGTATTTCAGAAGGTGGAGAACTCACTGATATCAGTCACTAAACACTGTGGCACAGAATGAAGACACATGGCAGAGGCTATGTATATGTCATATATAATGGGGTAAGAAACATTTTCCACTGTGGAAGAAGAAATTGTGGTGTCAAGATTCAATATCAATTAATCACTAATTGATTGATGTCACATGCAATTTTTTCAAATGGGTGAGTAAAAAGATCGTTGTTGATGCACCAGGTTAGGTTCAGATGTCGATGTCATCTTTACTGATATCATATCAACGCAGTTTCATTTTCAGCAGCCTCAGGTCCAACAGTGACACATGGTACCTGGAAATACATGTTCACTCTGAGGCTCCCTCTGTTCTTCATCACTCTCAGCAGGATCCAAGTCACACAAAGTAACTTGTAGCTCAAAGTAAGCCTTGATCTTCTCAATGATAAGCATGGTACTGTAAATGTTCTGTTGGGACAGACAACCTGAAGACAAATGAACCACCGTGTGAAGACTTTAAACACAACTAACCAAAGGCTTGATTGTGACTGATGTCTAGTATTTCAACACAATTCATTTCAGCATGAATCACCTTTGAGCCAATGTTTAACTGTCTCTTATTTTCTGTCTGGGAGAAGGAAAATGCCAGGAATGCTGGGATAACAAATCCAGTAGTCATCAGAGAACAGAGAACAACTATCCAATACCACCGCACAGTGGAACCCAGTCAACCAGTAATACACTCCATATGTCTCGTGCTGGTTTAGTCCAAATTGTCATGTCTTAGTTGACAGTCTAATCAGGTTCGGCCTCCTCGTCCAGTACCAACAGAGACCATCATCAGGACACTAACACTGCCGACACAACACAGCGCCAAGACAGTGATAAAACAAAGGATTTGATCAGGAGGAACAAAAGCACTCGTTTTATTTGCCAAAATCTCTACAAAGAGGATGTAAAAATCACTTGTTTCACTTCTTTAACTTGTGAATGTCTTTGTGGTAAAACAAATCAGTGTCAAACACTATAGCTGCAGTTCACTATGTGCATGTATTAGATACATCTCAGGCTGCTGATCAATCAAATCAAATAACTTACTGTAACTGACTAAATGAGTCTACTACTACAACTGAGAACTCTTGTGTATGAGATTTCCAGTTAGAACAGGCATCTTAGGCTGGGTGCCATTGTATCTGGCTCTTTCATGTATCCATGCATTTAGGCGGGGTGAGCCACTATCTCTGTTCCTGGATGACTATGCATTCAGTTAGCTGGTTTATCCACTTGGTTATCAATCTGTTACTCAGCAAAATTAAATAGTGCTAGATCTTGTCTTGACTTTCGTAAACACGGTATAACCAGGTTAAGTTGTACGAAATCTTTTAACTAATACTCTTGATCCCGCTTTGACGAAATGTCTTCAAACCCTTCAAGGGATCATGCTGAAAGTTAAACTATGAGGAAACCCGACTTCAAAGTGGCAGTCTGACTGACTGCCTTTCAGTCAAAAAGTAGACATTATGATGACGTTATGATGATTGAAAGGCAGAAAGTACAACATTTCTTATTCATAAACTTTAACTTTGCTTTAACTGTACGAACAGGTTAAGGCACCTCTGGGGTTCTCCTTCGTATGACAAAAGATAGCAGTTCTTTCACTGGATAAGACTCTTGATAAAATGTTTTCCTAAAAGCAGTACCAAAGATGCAGCATTCTGAGACTGTTTTGCTTAGTATGAGACAACTGGTAAATATGGGCCCTGATCTCCAAAGCAATTAGAAAACACCTTTTAGTCAACACGAAACAATATAGATTAGAAAGGCATAGTACTCCACAACAGCTGACAGATTGTTACGGTATTTTATTCAACTAGGACTATACTACTTCAACTATAAGATTTACAAGACCTGTGAGAGTTTATTTACCAGTCTAAACTCTGCCTCATTGGATCTGCTTTGAACACTTGTGGAGATCTTGAGAGATAAACAGCATTATACATGCATTTACCCAACAATCTGGAAAGACATATAAAAGACAACAAGTGCCAATGAGTTTATTCTTACTCCTTTGGATTTCACTATCTAATAAGTCAAGGTCCTGTAGGTTTACAAACCAAAAGCTTCTTTCTGTCCGTGCTTTAAACAACAATAACAACACAGACCTGGCCACCCATCCCACTCTCCCCTTGCAGAACACACTGGATGACCTTCCTCCCTGGTTGCTCTGGCGTTTTGTTAAGAGTAGAGAGCGGACAGTAAACATCATGCTGAGATAAGAGCTTCCAGGCTTAGACAACATGAAGGGCTCTTTACAGTAAACAGTCAGGGGCTATAAACAGACAGCAGACCCTGAGATGTCCCAAACATGACATGAACCAAAGATACAGTGTAATTCACAGCAGCTGAATATAATGGCTCTTGATGAAGTCTGAGTCAAACAAACCAAGAAAAAAAACAGAGGAAAACAGAACTCTCTACCCTCAGACTGCAAGGTCTCCCTCTGGCCTGGACATAATAAAAAAATGATTAAAAAAAAACCCAAACCCTAATATTCCTCAAGGCAAATAAATATCTTGAACGGAGCATGTAATATAAACAAAAGAGGAAAGAGTACACATTCAACTCGGTATGTGGGTTTTCTTCAAAATTCAAACAGGGACCACAATCTGGCATGGCATCCATGTCGTATCAAACTCATTGGGAGGTAATTGAAAGCATGTTTCAGTCCAGGTCTGCCATCAATTCCTGAAACTACACTAGTGTAAACTTAACAGCAATTTATTAGATGTCTTACAGGAACTTATGTTGCATGACAGAGTCGTATGTGCAACAGCAACTTTAAATCCTGGCCTTCCTCCCTGTGTATCCCAAACATCTGCCATGCATCTGGCTCTGACAACAGGAACCATACATAGACAGTGGGCAAACTGCAGTTTCAAGCAGCAGCTCTACAGTACTCTTCAATACAGCTTCACAGTGATACAACACATATATAGCACACAAGCTGTCAGATCAACTACATAAAGACCTATTTAATTTCATCTGAACACAGAAACTGTATTTACAGTTATGATTCCCCTGCTTTTAAAAAGATTATAGTATAGTTATGCTTACGATTTTAGATAGGGTCTTAGGTCACACCAGCTAAATTAGTCGGCTTAGTGACGTAGCCTACAGGAAAGGGGATGCTGCTCATTTTTAATGAGGTATGATGTCAAAAATACTCGTGGCGGCATCTCTTTTCCCTTTTCAAAAACACTCCCTGACAGAAAATTCAGTGTAATAAGGATATAATGTGGAAGAAGCCATTCAAATGTGCAGAAAAACAGTACAGCCTTTGTCTCTCACTCCTGAGCTCTGGAGAAAAATAAAAATGTTGTATAAGTTCAAAACTAACCTGTTGTTTCTAAACCCAAAGTGGTGGTCTCCTTGCGGAGGCTGCAGTCATTCTGTTTAAACCATCAGGTCGTCCTCAGATCCTCTGGGACTGAATTCCAAGGCTGAATGCCAGTATTTGAACCAAAGCACGGCATGAGGAAAAACACTCACTTCTACAGTAAATAGGAAGACAGAATACTTCTCCTAGACAGGGGTTTACTTTCAGAAGATTACAGGGAAAAAAGAATAGGCCTGTTAACACAGGCTTAAGTACAGATTTCATTTAACACTGAGCAACAGCCAACTCAGACGCTGCGACAACTTCACTTGTGGAGAATTTGAGGGGACGGCTGTCATACATAGAAAAAAATAATGTCACTACAAACGACTAAAGATAAAACATCAGTCATGTAAACACTGAGGTAATGAGTTTAAATGGGTCTTAAATTTGAAATACAATTCTCAACATCACATGAACGTACAGATTATGTCCATTTCATGTCAGTCCATCCAGGCTTCCTGTTGGAAGTCATCTAGAGGACATGTCGAGGACAGGTCCCATACCTGAATGTTCAGCCAAGACCACTTCTGATAAATGAATATTAAATGTCAGACATTTGGAACTGGCTCAAAGTTTAAATGCCCTATTTTTGTGGCGCCACAATGACCAGCTCAAGCAGCGATCCCACAGTTTGGTATTTTCCAGACCTTGAAATTTCCTGTCTGTGTGGTACTTTGGTACTGTGCGTACACAGTGTACATGTGGGAGGACAGGCATACACAGGTAAGAACTTTCAATCACATGAGACAGCTGTACTGGTACTGTAGTAGAAACTGGATCGTTGACAATGTTCTAAGAACAGTAATCCCAAAACCATCTGTTTCTGGCAAGAGTACTTCCATTGCCTGTATGGTAATTTTGTCAACAAGAGAAAAATTCTGACGGTTTAAGCTACTGTATCACATTAATTACATTATAATGTAGTCATTTATGAGGTGAGATATAGTCGTGGATGAATTACTGTACAGGCCTACCAGGCTCAGGGGCCTGAAAGGTCTGGGTCCCCAGGACAGAGCCTCTGTTTGAAGTGAGCTAACTTTTCTTGTCGGAAAGACACAGAGGTCAGTTAACGGCAGGGTTTTCATAATCAAAGATCTTTGTCCTCATCCTTCCCAATGTCTTTCAACCTTGAGTATCTGTCGACCCAATCAATTATTTGTTTTTTCCTTTATATTACAGTTGCACAACATAGTAAGATTACACTAACAGTTCACTTAAATACAGTGACATTAGTAAAGCAATTTAAAGACATTTATAGCAACTAGCTCAAAATACTTTTCGATTTGCCTCTCATTCACCAATTCACACACCGATGGTGGTGAAGTCAGTCTGACATTTGGTGCTGTGCAGGTAGTGCATAGGAGGTTTATCAGACCTTGTTTGCTTAAAAGCGCTGTGAGTGCTGAGACTGAGACCATACAGTAAATGTTGTGCAAAGTCAAACCTAAAAGAGGCTAAAAAGCTCTGGAGAAGTGCACACTGGGCAATAATTTTCCGCAGGTCAGTTTAATTTGTCTGTTTAGTTTCATGTGGAGGCTAATGAGGGAATTGAAAAGTAGTAGTTTTGTGTCAACCATTTAATTTGAAAAACATGCAACACTTATTGCATAAGGAGTCTGAACTGAAATAAAAAAAACCCTCACTGTTAGGTCTGCAGCTGCTGGCGGCAGCTTAGAGCTAGCGGGTGGCTATGTCAGAACACCAAAACACACAGCTCTCAGCGGTGGGTTAATACATCATGTCAGTTGTCAGCCAGACCCATGCAGACTAAGGCTGTTTAATGCCTAGCCAGGTGGTCCACTGTGTCGAAAGCTACTCTACAGTCAAATGGGCGACTGTGTGGAGTAAATTCACTGACGTATGTTGTTTTGTCTAGGCTGGCTTCAGTCTGCCGTTAAGTACTGCTCGCTTACACCTGTCACCCTAAAACTCAGCTCAACGTCACATCAACCGCAGCTGTCAGAAGAAATAAGCCAGAAAAAAAGTTTACCATTAAAATGATTGTGTTTACATGGAAGAAAAGTGGTGGGTTTGGTGCAGGAAACCTCAAGGATTATGACAACACAAGTTAACTGGTTTTACCAGTCTGCTGAATAATAGCATTCACTCAAACCTACTTTGACAACAGAAGGAATATTTTTATGGTATCATTTTTTCCTGATGAGTTTTTGTTATCTAGATCAAGGGTCAGAGGAGAGAGAGAGTGTTTCATGCAGTACAAACCTAAAAAATAGGATACCCGAAAACACTGATATGCCAAAGATATGGCAATTCTTTCATGTCTTTCTTTTCACTGGACTACTGCATAAATATAATACAGGTATCAAAAAGAATAATGCTTTTCAATTAATTAGATTATGGCTATTTACAGATTCTGAACCCAAGCTACATGCAGCATGAAATCAGAAATCTTCCGCTGTGTTAGGTAGGTTGCAGTAAGTAGCTGCACAAGGAGTGATGAATTTAAATCAACAAGGACAGGAATCTTAACGATTGTAACTGTAAGGTGTCATTATGCTCTAAATGAAATAGCTTTTACGACATGGCATTGGACCACATCTAAAGGCTAACGAGTCTATGTAGCGCTTATTCTGAATAGACGTAATAGCTGTAAAAAGGGGATCAACAGAAAACACTTTGAGCTCAATGTTTCCTTGAAAGCATTACTGCTGCTGCACAATGTTTTTATGAGCGGGTCCCTATTTTGTTTAGTTTCAAGGACACGCATGCAAGAGGGCAAAAGGATACACATGCCTTCCACCAGTTTAATGCTATTCCTCTGATTGACAGTTGCCAGCAGTAAGCCACAAAGAAACACAGTAATGAACCAACAAAGGCAGTGAAAGAGAAGACTGCAAGCTAGTAAACATAAATGTAAACAACACAGAACTAAAAATATTCAGGAAATCAGCTTTGCAATGTTTTATGAGGACGGAAATGCATTCAACATGTTTGTTAGACCTTAAGGATACACACAACGTGTTCTGGTGAGAAACACTGAATGTAAACATAACTTTCTTTGTTTGCAAGAGAGCTCCATGGGGCATCTTTGAGGAGAGCACAAACATTACAATTTGGTGGCAATTTGTGTTCATGATTTGGGTATCTCAAGTGACTGGTCCTAGTTAGACCAAGTTCAGTCCAGTCTGGACCAGTTGGTGTTGACAGTTGGTTACAGCATGTCGATTTCTGGTTTGCTCATGTTCACAAACACACTGAGTGCGTTAACATGAGAGCAATAATGTGTGTCTAGTATGTTGTTGTGGGTGGCTTTCCTCATTGACTTACTTTATTGTGGAGTTGAGTACTATTGAAACCACCCTGACAGCCCAAACTCTGGTATAGAAAATTAGTGACAGTAAAAACATTCTCCAGTTGTTGGCCCTCTTCCCAGAGTCGTAAAAGTTTAAAGGTGTTCATAATTGCTAACACACCTGTAACAGTCTGGGCTCATGTTCCTTGGATGTTTATATCTGGGCCCCCTTCTTTTTCCTCTCCTCTTGAACACTGAAATAGTCACATGTTTTCTATTTAACTGTTTTGCAGTTAAACTTCAGTCTTTGCTCTCTTGCATTGCTTGTTTATAGAGAAATACTGTCTCTTCGTTTTTTTTTTTCCCCATTTCTTTCTTTCGTTTCACAATGTCAGGGGACAACACCAAAAAAAAAACAAAAAAAAAAAAACAGCAAATTCTTCAGAACTACTCTGGGGAAGCCCAACATCTCTCTGGTTTGACAACCAAGGTTGAAATCAACCCAAGAGCAGCTGGACCTCAGCAGCTGTTGAATAGACTGAGTGAAGAGAGTCTCTTCTTTTTATTACTGAGAATCTCTTGGCCTTTCTGCTTTGGAAACATCTCCCATACTTTTTCTTTTTTTTTTTTTGCCATTTTCCAGTAATTCTGTTTTTAATTCATTTCTGGCATTTTTTTGTGTTTATCATGTTAGCAGTTATTTATTGGTGTGTTATTGCTAGTACAGCACTTCATAACTCTTTCGAAAAGCGAGGCTATAGAGGTCTGAAACATATTAAACCATAGAGATATATTGATTAAAGAGATGAAAAACTAAGATATGACTTGTCCAGAATTTTCGCAAAATATCTTCCAAGGATCATTGTTCTGGTTAGAGTTCACTCAGACTGCTGAGAACCTGTTCACCTTTCTCTATCATCTTTAGGAGCATTTTCATTCTGATCATCAACCAATCAAGTTTTACTGTCTGCTTAACTAGCGTATTTTAGAAGTAGCTAATTTACTGTATATGCTCTTAAGATACTTGAACTCCTTCGCTTAGGGCAGCAACTCACCCTCAGTCTAATGGGGGCAATTCACTGTTTTACAGGAGACTGCCATAACCTCAAACTTTGTGCCAATTCTCATCTCAGCTGCTTCACACTTCGCTGCAATCTGCAGCTGTATGCACCAAAGGTTTGGGGATCTGATAAGCATGCCTCTTAGACGCCTCCTTCTGGAGGAGACCGCGGGCTAAACCCAGAAGATGTTGAAGGGACTATATATCCCAGCTGGTCTGGGATCACCTCAGAATCCCTCACGAATAGCTGGAAGATGTTGCTGGAGAGAGGAACATCTGGGCTACCTCAGGGGTTGGGTTATCCTCAAACAGAGCAAGTTTGAATGGTGTTGTTGGAACTCAAACTCTTTATAGATGTCTGAAAGGCAACATTGGAAGGCAAAGCGAAAAAACGGTCGTCATAAAGAGGGGGAGACACAGTATTGTTCAAAAATGAAGGTAAAAGTGCACATTTTCAGACAATCTCTCCTAGAAGGCATTTATAGCCTTGCACTCTGTTGTTCACATGAAAAGTTCAAATCAGAACTCAAACTCCTTTCTCACCCCGGCACAACTGGCTGATCACGGCATGAAGTAGGCAAAGAAATGGCGACAATCAACGGTCAGCATTATAAAAAGATAAAAAATGGAAATGAGCTTGGTAGCTGAATGGTTACAGAGTATGCCAGATAACCACAATGACCCCGGTTCCATTCAAGCCAGGGACCTTTGTTGCATGTTATACTGTACCCTCCCCACCCCTGACCCCAAAAATGCCAAAAAGTCACATTTTCAATAAGACAGTCATTGATCAGTTTTCCTGCCATCAGCAACAAGCCTGGAAGAGGTCAAATTCATGACTGATTCAGAGAGTGTTGACAGTGGTAAATTCTGTATGTCACTACTTCACAGTTTATCAACCATTCCAACAAATAAAATTTATACAAAGACTGGACAAGACATGGCACTGTTGGTGCACTGCTTTACCCGTGAAGTTATGTGAGACAACCAAATGAATTTTAGACATGAGAATGCAGAAAAGAAAGATTGAAAGATGAGAGGCATCTGAACTTTTGAACAACATTTTCATTCAAAACACCTCAACGTCAGGAAGGAAGTAATAAGGAAACCAAATTCTGCTGCTGGAGGGACTGTTCTGGCTCCAGTCTCACGAACAGCCTCTCCAGTTGGTTTAGAAAGAACGCTTTCTGTCAGAAGCACAGATTTAGGCTGTTTCAGACATAACACTTTTATTCAAAGAGGACATTGAAAACTAAGATACACATACAGTGAAAGTCTACGCCTACAATCCTGAAAGCTTCAACAGCCATGTCATGTCAATAGAAAACTCAAACATAAACTCACAAGATAACTGCAAGGTGATTGATGACACTTAATCCGTGAATAGTACCTGTTCACATACTTCATACACAACTTCTACTACCACTACAACTACAGAATGGAACTGGCTCCTGGACATTATGTTGTGACATTATTATGTGCAACCACAGCAGCATCAGCGCTCCTTGTCTACAGATTCTCAGAAACTACTGGAGGGATGACATTTTTTCCCCCCAGACGAATCCCCTCATTTGGTGTTTGATGATGGTGGGGATGGAGAATGCTGTGTAACACGTCACTTCCAAACCTGTTCACCCACCTCAAAACAAACCCTAAAATTTTCAAAAGGCCCACTTAAACCTCCTTAGGAACCACAACAACCTCTTTAAGGCCTCCTATAACCTTCTCAGTGGCCATCACAACCTCATGAAGTACCCCAGAACTCCATCAATTTCCACTAAAACAACTAAAGGACCCCAAGAAACACAACAATACAACCTCCTTGATGCCCACCTGAACCTCTTACATGAGCCCTAGCACTTCTTAAAGAACCTCTAACTGTTCTAACCATGAACTGAAAAAATGTCTACAAGGCTTTATTCTGATCTATAGGAGCCATGCTACTATGCAAATTAGATCACTTGGATAAAAGTTGTCCAGTACCACGCAATCTTTGCACTTTAGCAGGAGTGGTAGCAAATAATTTAATTTACTCTCGTTACTGTAACACAATCAGGGGGATATTTGATACCTGTACATTTTTGAGTTTTTCATAAATTTACTTCTGCGTAAGAACATTGTTATAACAAGTACTGTACTTCTCCACATTTCAAGTTTTATCCATTACAGAGAAAAACAAAAGTCATGTGAAAAACAATAAGCTGTGAGAGAATGGAATAAAAGAAAGGAGCTGAATCAGCAGCTGCAGCAGACAAGACGCTGCAGGTGTGCAGGTGTCTGCAGACACAGGAGTGCAGAGCTCCAGAGAGCTCCAAGCCCAGCAAGGAGACACTCTGTTCTCAGTCCACAAACATGGGCTTTGAGAGGTGTACAACAGCTGTCGCACCCGTGTCACAGCTAGCATTGAGTGAACAAAAACGCACTACAATTAAGGTTGACATCACTGTGGGTTAAAATTCACATTACACTACCTCGGCATAGTTAAAACAGTTACATCTACCTTAACTGAACATTGGAACATGCTAAGTGACTTAAATCATAAATAATAAAACACCTCCACGATGTTCTGTGACCAACAGGTGCATGCTGTATGCTAATATGTTAAATGCTAAAATGCTAAGGGAACTGGTTAAAGTGAGACAGAGAGCCTGAGTGGACTGGTTATATAAAGCCATGCAGCCTTTCCTTTGCTTTAATATGTGGTTTAGCATATGCGGCGCAGTTCACCTGTTTGGCCAATTTCACTTCTGTCACGTCATGTGTTCCATTGCACCATGCACAACAATTTGGGGTCGCAGCTGACGTGATCCCATCAGGAGATGGTCTGTAGTTGTGCCTACTGTCTTAGAGTGGACGAGAATGACTGAAGCTGGGATACAGCGATTTCAAACGAATGTGGACCAGGAGCGTAAATCGGAGGGAGGGGGGCAATGACCCTTTCCTTACTTCCTAGCCCCTACTCTGGGCACCCTTGCCTGGATCACACCCATCTTCAGACTTGGCCTTCATTTTGATCTCAGCTACACACCTGTGGAGTTTCGTGACTGCACCTTTCACAGTTGCTATCGCGTTGACAAAATCTGTTCACAAACAGACATATAAACAACTGGCAAAGTACACAAAACTGCTTTTGTTGTAGTTCCCGCAGGTGAAAACAAATACCAGTCACGCTGCCGCAGCTGGTAATTAGTGATCACCTGTCTGCACAGGCTGTGAAGTGCAGTCTATAGAGAAGGAATTTATTATTGCTTGTTCCTCTAGTGTGTATGTTGACATTTATGCAATTTCTTTTGTAGCCTAAAGATGCTCTTTAGTATAACAGCAGGATCATACATCATCATAAGACATATGTAATGCAGTAATGTTTACTCAGAGTACATTTTAATTGACCTATTTTTTACTTTCACACAGGTAATTTTATCTTTACTTGAGTAAAATATCTTTAAAATAACAGTACTTTCACCTGAGTACAATAGTGTTCTTTCCATCCCTGCACTGTATAACTGTGTTTTAACATCGTACTGTCCTGATTTTAGCTGAGAAACCATTGCTTTTCCAGATCAATCTTCATTGGTTGAAAATTAAAAGGAGGTGAAAGCACTGAGTAACATAAACCCTAACCTGAAACCTAAGTCACTCCGAGAGGAGTCGTCCAGAAAGCGAAGCAGATTCGACTATTGGTCAGTCCAAAGTAATCACATAAATTTTAGCCTATAATCACTGTCTGTGTAACGGCTGCTAAATGTGTTGTCTGACCAGCGGCTGAGAGAAAAACAGAGCCAGCGCAGAAAAAAATCCCACTCATCCAGCCTAATGAAAGATAGGTTGGTTATTACGAGTCATTACTGAGTGGCCGGGCAGAGACCACAGACATTCCTCCTGACAAAACACACTCACACTGTGGTTGTCAACTTTCAATTTTCCTGCTTTCTCTGCAGTTTTTGCTGTGCGTATTTTTTTCTGTACACATTTAAGAGACATTTAACAGAAAACACTGATGCTTTATTCTCTTGTTGACTCTTTGTCTTTTTCCATATGTGCCTGTTTTTGGTGCGTCTGCCTCTTTCTGTACATCCTGTCTGTGTCTCTGTCTCTCTCTGTCTCTCTCTCTCACTGGTGGGTGGTCAGGGAAGGGTTAAGTGCTCTGCTCTATAAACTCTGCTTTAAGAGTCTGCTGGAAGCTACTGGTTCAGCCTTTAAATACAGTCATTTGACACATCCCAACAGGGGCTTGTAGCAGAGAGCAGCTGCTGACCCAAACTCAGGCTTTAAGGCAAGTTGGTGTGTCGGCATCACACTGCTTTGGACAGCATGAAGGCTCTCTTATTCACCTGTATGCTGGTGCCTTGGCTGGTAGCAGCCTCAGCCAGGGGGTCTGACCATGACTCACAGCTGATACCAGGATCTCTACCTGGCAGGGAGTGGAACGGATACATCAGCGACCACTTGAAATCAAGGAGGGCTAGGGTAGGAACTTTATCAATTACATCATGCTTCTGTGCCAACTTACTGATTTGCTCCAGCTTTTAATGCATTTCTCTGCAAGCAGTCCAATGTCAGCAAGTAAAGTGTTTTGATCATTAGTTAGTTTCTGCCGTTCAATTGCAGCATGACTTCAGAAGACAATCCTTGTACTTGTGATTATCACTGTTACATAGTAATTCAATGTGATTTGTTGAAATGATTAAGATTCATTTATGAAAACAAATACAAATATTAAATCCTGTGAACAGAATTAAATTATAACAAAAACCTGCTTATGCTGCAGTAAATATGAGCACAGAAACACACAGCCAGACAGATCTCTTTTATAACAGACATTTTCAAAGATTTGATAATTAAAACAAATGAAAAAAAGGGATAAGGGGTAACATAGAAGATAAGACTGTAGTAATCCCCAGGGGCGATTAGGTCATGCTGGCAATATTCAAAATCAATAATCAGATTATTCTAAAATCTAATAATCCACTTCATGGTTTAATTTAATTGAGTTTTCTCCAACTTGCTAACAACAGAAACTGTCAGCACTTGACTTCACCGTCCTCCTCAGAGATAATAATTCATTCAGCTCTCAGTGAGACACACACACACACACACACACACACACACACACACACACACACACAGTCTAACTTGATCTTCCAGCAGACAAACCAAACCCTGAAGCGACCACACTAGCCCTTACCTAACCACACTAACCTCTTCAAGAAATATTTGAACAAACCAAAACCAAAGTCTGGTCTGGTTTGTCCCTCGGAAACACTTGCAGGAGGTGAAATATCCACAAACAACCCGAGGGATGAGGGGAAAGAAATAAGTGTGAGTGAATATAGCTCTGAAACGTAACTTCAGCTGTAATGAGTAAAAACTTCATTTGGGAGCAGCTGTTTTTCATACAAACACTCTGTCAGTGCCAGAGCCTTCAGGGTCAACCCTCATACCCTTTACACTGCTTCAATTAACCACAAACTTCATTTAGGCTATATTTTTAATACACAATGTGGAAAATTCTGTTTCTTTCATTTGATTTGTTTGAGGGCCAGCCACTTAGTTCACAGACCCAGCGGCGGGGTCGGTATTTTGCTCAGGGACACTTTGGATACGGCAACTCCAGGAGACTGAACCCAGGCCCCAATGATGGAGGATAAATTAAACAACCATTAAACCAGTGGTGGTGTAGGATTCCAACCTTCATTAACAGTTACTTTACTGTTAGCACATTAGCTAGATTGGTTGAATGTTTACAAGATGCTTTTTGGCTGCAACCTTCCAGATATACCTTCAGATTAATGAGCTTCAGTGGCAAACGGCTCATTGGTGATCTGTTACCCAGTCACCACAGCTCAAAGATCTGAATATGGCAGGAGCCGTCCATATTCCTAAAACCCCTCAGGTTGAAGGATGAAAGTCATCGGAGCCTCCAAAGATCTAAAGGCTTCTGGGGTCAAGGGTTATGAATGCACAAAACCTTGAAACCAATCTGATTCTCATTGGCTCCAACATGACATCATTACAGTATTACACAAGCTTCACTTCACAGAGGCTGGTCATGGGTCACTGTGAGTACAAAGACACTTCTAAAAAGATGCACTGAGCAGGTGTGGTTACTTATCCACAACTGCTGAATATCAGGAAGAACCGTGTCAGACATCCGAGGAAGCAACTCAGGACAACAATGGGAATGAAAACTTCATTATCACGACATAAAAAAAGAACTAATTTGTTAAACACTGCAGCTCACCAATAACTACAATCGTGCACACAGTGCAGCAGTTCAGGCTGTGGCCACTTGTCAACCAGAAGCCGGCTGTGGACTGTAAGGTGGACTACTAAAGAATGATTTGGCAGCAAATATATCCTGCGGATCAATGTCAGATTGTTGATAATGAGGGCACTGAACAGAGTCTGTGTTCAGACTACTGTGCTGGCACAGTGGGGGCCAGATGCGGAGGCTCTGGCCAAAGCTTTGCAGCAAAGATATTGAACCTGACAAAACTTTTTCAGCATGGCATTTAACAATGAAATAAATGCAAACACGCATTCTTGGTAGATGACTAAGGTGAACAGTGTTCACCTGGACATTGTGGAAAAAAGTGGTTAAAGTGATGAACGTCACGACAACTTGGCAGAGCTGAGCTGAGCTGGTTCACATATTACAAACTGCTATTTAGTGTTTTGGTGTTGAAAACGTATGCCTCTGTAACTGAAACTGGACTTTGTGGATCATATTTCATCTTCTCACCACCTATTTCAACAACACACCCCCACCAACACAGACTTGTTTTTTTTAAACATAGCGTTGTAGTTGTACTGTTTATGATCTGGATGCCCAATTAATTTATCAGACCCAACACAGTCTAACATCACACATTTAGTTGCCACACTCACTGTTCACAATTGATTAATTACCTACCTACCTAAAGCCTGACCAACTTGTTTAGTTGCACTGGATGAAGAACAGTTAATTTTGTACCTCCAAAGTAGAGAGTCCAGAGTCAGTGAAGAGACTCATGTCTGAGCCGAGCACAATGCATTACAGATATTTGTATGTTTTTTCTACCCAAAATGTGGCACAGTGCAGTGTGTTTGTATATTTCCAAAACTGATACCCTAATGCAGGCAGTGTCAATGTTTTGCCGTGGTCAATGAGCTGGCCGATGTATGAACAACCCTTGTTTTTCCTGCAGAGGGCGCTGCCTCTTGCTGATGAACCTGATGACAGCCCAATCTCAGAAGGAGGAGACGCCTCTGGTAAGAGATAGATCTGCTCACCTTGTGTCCACCTGGTCATACACACAATCAAATCAAATTTAAATCATAGAGAGAGTGGAAACTGCGCACTGATTGTTTTGAGTTGCTTTGACTCAATCTGTTCATGGTTTGAAAGTCACACTCAGAGGAAAAACTACAGATTTCTTAAAAGTTAATGAGGGTTGTGTTGGGTCGAACTCAAGCGTACATACTGGCAAACAGCAGTTACAATAGTTCAGCTAGTTGTATTTTAAGTGTGGTTCATAATGTCTATCTCACAATCCACGTTTATAGGTTTTGGGGAACTCATGCCCATCAGAATAGTGTTGCTGACTTGTGTGAAAACTTTGAAGTCTAAGGTTAACCATCCTAGTTATAGTCAAGTCAAATTTATAGTGTGACCAAAGTTCTTTAATAAAAAATAAATAGGTAAATAACTGTAAGAAACAAAATTAAACCAATTGTAAAGCTAATGAAGGGGACTGAAAGGCAATTGTAAAAAGTCTTTAGCCAGGACTTTAAAGTGGTGATAAGTGTTAAAGACCTGACGGTGAGGGATTGACTGCTCCACAGTCTGGGAGAAGCAACGTAAAAAGCTTGGTTACTGTTGGACTTCGACTACTCACTACAGGTGAGCTAGGGATGACTGACAACATAAAGAGTTACAGTCCTGAAGATGAAGAAGATTCAAAGATGGCTGCTATTTGTCATATTTTTATTCTGTGCCATAAAAGTCTTTCAAACTACAAAGACAAAAAAATGCGGGTGTGACTGAACGGTTCAGTTCAGGTATTCTGTAGTGCAATATGAAAGAGGACAGATTAGAGCTGATGAGCCAACTAATCGATCAGCCAATCAATGGAAAATTCATCGACAACTATTTTGACCATTAATTTGCTGTTTGTCATTTTTCAAACTGAAACAACAAACAAACAAGTTATTCTGAAGATGGCTTGATGTTTGTTTGATTCCTCTGTGTTGCAGACCTGCCGACCTGCCTGCTGTGTGTGTGTCTGACTGGTTCAGTGTACTGCGAGGAGGTCAGTCCAGACATGACCACTGTCCCCACCCTGCCTAAAGAGACGGCCTACCTGTACGCTCGCTTCAACAAGATCAAAAAGATCAGCACCAAAGACTTTGCTGATGTTGGTGAGTCTGAAAACTGTCTCTAACACAACCTGTTGATGGTTTGTCTGGCCAGCTGTAAAAGATTTAAAGCGGTGAATGTTTTGTCATGTGGCATGAGGCATTTGATAATTCTTGATTGAAATCCATATGAAATTTTAGAAAATTTAGATTGTGCTTTATTATCTAGAGACTGCCCTTGTACCAAACCAACCAAATGCCCCTGGGGGACAAATAAACACCTTGAACTTTTGTTTACCAGGCAAGAAGCCTGGTTAATGATAATGAAAGGACATCATTGAACTGCATTATGGAAAAAGTGCAGTGAGATCTAACAAAAGAATTAAACACCATAAGCTTTTGCTGACTGTTTAAAGCTGAGTGACATCATAGTTACCCAGCCCCATTGAGAAGTATCAGTGTTCATATTTAATTTTTGCTGTTCAGACACATAACATGTGACACATTTGGGGTCGCAAAATTACAAAGGCACGGGTCTATGTGGCTTCACTTTGTCAACAAAAGTAACAACAAACTCAAATCTGATGTAACGTGAACATGGTGACAACAACAGGAACAGAAAGTGAGATATCCAGAATGGCTCAAATTGTCATAACATATATATTTTTTCATCTATCAACAGTGACACTGAAGAGGATCGACCTGACGGGGAACCTGATCTCAGAGATTGAAGATGGGGCGTTTTCTAAGCTAACTCTGCTGGAGGAATTGTCTCTGGCGGAGAACAGACTGGTCAAACTTCCTATGCTCCCTGCTAAACTCACATCCTTTAACGCCAACAACAACCTCCTTAAAACCAGGGGTGTCAAAGCTAATGCTTTCAAGGTACACATCATTATGAAGCTCTTCTTTGCGCAAATATTATAGAACGTATACAAACCTCAGCTGTCAGGTATGGAAGCTGCACAAAGTCACTACACCTTGCTGCTTTTCAAATAGTTTCAGCTCCTGACTCCTGTTTGTCCATGGATTATTTATGCTAAGCTAACCACATTCAGACTCCAGCTTTGTATTTAATGTAGAGACATAAGACTGACATCAATATTTTCACCTCACTCAAAACAAAAAAGCATATTTTCCAAAATGTCAACAGATCCATATAACTCAAAACTTTGCTATTGCCGAAGCATGTCTCGTTTACAGCCAAGTTTGTTGCATATATTTGCGAGTACACCTTCACTTTCCACAAAGTGAAAGGACAACTAACAATAACTGAACTGGAAATTTGTTTCCCCAACAGAAAATGACCAAGCTGGTAAACCTGTTCCTGGCAGATAACCAGCTGGAGGCTGTTCCACACATCCCTGACAGTGTTCGAATCTTACATCTACAGGTTTGTATCTTTGACTGACAAAATAAACAAAAATACATTTAATTCAGAAACAACTTACATCCCTTAACTGTTGTAAAAGTTGTTGTGTTCTAGATGTACTATTTAAAATAAATAACATTCATTCATTCAACTTTTTGCTAGAACTTACAAAATGAGATTATAACCAATACACCAGGACCACTTTACAGTCCCATATCTTGAGGATTTTGACTCCATGAGCTAAGATTTTATTTACTCTGATACATTCTCAACATTGTTTCCATTTCCTCCAGAACAACAACATCACTGAGGTCAGCATCAACACCTTCTGCAGGTCCAATGACACCTACTACCTACGACCAAGTCTCAGTGAGGTCCGTTTAGACGGCAACCCAGTGGTGCTGTCTAAGTATCCAGACAGCTTCACCTGTATGAAGGTACTGCCTGTCGGACGGTACCGCTGAGGAGGGAGAAAATTTACTGTAGCCCCTTTGTTGCTAATGGAGCAGTTTTCCCACAACAGAGCACTGGGGGGGAACCGTGAAGTTCTGGATTTTGGGGCGCTGGTCCCGTGGTGGGGGTAAAGTTGCCAATGTTTTTACTTCAGCAAACCTACAAACAGCTTGTGACATTGTCAGGTTGAAATGAAACCACTCACTGGACTGAAGGTGTAGAATTGAAGGAATTTCTCTACTCTGGTCTTCCTCAGTTCTACCGACCGGAGAAGAGTACCAGGCATTTAAACGTCTACAAGAAGCCACACATGAAAGAGCCTCACTCA
The DNA here is from genome assembly GCA_037975065.1 of Chaetodon trifasciatus. Taxonomy (NCBI): domain Eukaryota; kingdom Metazoa; phylum Chordata; class Actinopteri; order Chaetodontiformes; family Chaetodontidae; genus Chaetodon; species Chaetodon trifasciatus. The sequence continues at coordinate 2,163,387 of JBBMOE010000018.1, forward strand.
CATGAATTGGTGCAAAACCACCTGAGAAGGGTGTGAAGGCCTCAATATGATTCAAACCAAGTGGTTTGTCACAACACGTCAAAATCAGTGTTCCTACTGGTAGTGAATATCCCTGATAAAAGGCAGGCTGAAAAGTCTGTGAGCTCCATTTCAGACAGTCTCTCCTCAAAGGCATTCATGGTGATACACTCAGAAGTTCACAAATAAAGTAATGGAAGAGATTAATTGCCTGCCTACTTTCACAACTCCTCATCCCCGCCCAATCACTGCGTAAAATGTGCAGATTTATCAGAACAAAAATTGTTCAGCACAGCCTTCCATTCCGCAATTGGAAAGTAGGCTTGAGATGTTGTTAATAAATTTGACAAGCACTTTGTTTGAAGCATACGAAAGCCTGGTCAAATGGACTGTAAGTGATAAATACCCTCAAAGATTTAGGCCACCTGTTCAGAAGACACAACAGACAAGGTGCCTTCTGAATGTCCCTTCCACAGGTGACGTAACACCAGTAGAACTGATGTAACCCCATGAATGAGTGGAGAAGCGTCAACACCTCTATGAGCACAGTCCAATTCATTGTTTCATTTTGACCTGACGCTGTACTACTTAGATGAGTTAAACTACACAAACCACACTGAACCAACAAACATGCAGTCATAAGCCAACAGGCTTGCTTGTAACTTCCTGAACCAATTTATTTGAAACACAACAGGCTGATGTTTTCACACTCTTGGTGGAACGAATCCTAAAAAAGAAGCATTTTGTTGCTATAAGTCACTGTAAGTAGGTAACAAAATAACAAAATATTACGGCAACCTTCAAGATATGCTTGCTGTTTTTGCCGAAGTTGACATCTTCCTAGTGTAAAATCTCTCACTTTGAGGTTTTACGTTCAAATTAACAAACTGTTTTAGGGTAGTACAAGTAAACTATCCAGCAGGTGCTTCTAACATACCCACACATTTATCTAGCCTTGCAAAGTCAGATCACAGTTTTCATCTTTCTCATTGTGGGTCATCAGGAATTTCATTTGGACAGATTTCATTGCAAGAATACATGACTGAAGTGCATTGTTTGATTATGTGTATTAATGCTGTTGCATGCTTCATTTTAAAATTTCCAGACTAAAATTGTAGAGAAAATGAGTTCGTGGGATTTAGGCTGTCTTTGAGGCCAACACATTGCAAAAATAATAAAAGTTTTGTCTGACATACCATCACCTGTGACTGAAAATGTCAGTTTACAGAAACAGACACTGTTTTTAGATATTTTGGGGTAAAATATTTTCCAATCTAAGTACTGATGACATGTCATATTACTGTCTCACTGAGTGTTCTCTCAGAAAATGACTAGAAATGAATACAACACTGTGGGTTTTTGCCTCTGCCTTTGAATTATTCCATTACAAAATACCTTTCCTAAAGGGCAAAGGCTTCTCCAACTGCAGGCTTTCTTAAGCATTTTGTGACTTAGCTTCACTTTGGTTTTTAATTTATAGACTTCAGTTGAAGTGAACTGGGGAACAATGTATCTATGAACTATAGTAATGTGAAAGTTACTCCTTTTTATTTTGTCTGCTTTTAAAATGTCTTGCTTGTGTCCCTAAATCTTTCCTTCCACCTTGGAAATTATTACTGATGTGAATAAGACAGTGGTGTACAGGAAGATGTGTAAGTGACATGGCTATGTTTTTAAGATATTTTAATAAAGTTAAAATTTTTTAATTAAAGTGTGTTTGGAATCATAGTTCAAGTCTGCATCACATGTTAAGGATAATGTTAAATGTTGGGCGTAATTTGGCCGTAAATATAAATATTGGCTGAAACCCCCCCCCCAGAAACTACAATTACACTCTACACAGGGGTTTTAGCAGTGGTTTTTCAGCCTCACTATAAATGGCATTGGATTTACAATTTCGGATGACAGTGTTGAAAGTGTTAAAATTACCACACAGCTAGCACAACAAAAACGCTAACTGCATTACACCACCATGGCTGACTGGAGAGTCTCTGCATGTTTGGGTGTCTGTGTGCAGAGACATTTAAGAGAAATTTGTCCTCAATGGAGAAATGCCAATCACTGATTGGCCAAATGCTTGTAACTGTCTGTGGTTTTTAACTGCTACGTAGCCAACCATCATCTGCAGTCCTGTAGTCCAACAGTGACAGGCTGGTGGATGTTGTGGTCTACCAGCAGCAAAAATGTTAAGATTCCTGGCCTGGACTGTATGAGAATTATTTGTGTTTTATGTCTTTATTTGTTAATTCCTCTAAATACATGTTGATGTCTGTGTTGCTAATGCATAGAAATACACATACAGGGCACTGCCCACATTACAGCATAACAGTTACAATGGGAATTACATTTTTCCATAATAACACTGAAGAAAATGCAACTAAAGCAAAATTAGAGTTTAGAGCACACAGGCAAGTATGGAAAATGTGGGTTAATCCTCCTTCAGTCCAGCCAACTTGGCAGAATGTTACATTCTCCAAGTAAACAGCAGAATAGGTTCCATATTGCTTCTGCAGCTAGATTTACAATTTGACATTTTACTGCTACGTCCTTAATAAAGTCCCACACTGACATTTACCATGCCTACGCTAATTCACACCCACTTCATTAATCTTCATTTCTGCACTCTTTCTTCAGCCTGAATCTAAGCAGTTTACAAACAATAACCCCGGTATCAAGTGGCCCTTTTTTGGAGGTGTCATTTTCATGGTTGACATAGAGCTGACAAACATCATACAATGACTACAAAATCTAATCTATTGTTATATACAATATATTGCAGTCTCGTGGGTGAAGCAGTGGGTAGTAAAGGGTTGCTGAAGCAAAGCCAATGTAAGATCCTGCTGTTGTTTTGAAAGCTGAAGCCAGTGTCTTCTGGTCACAAAGAGAAACTCTGTCTTCTGGACTTACCCTCTGACCTCCACTGATGGATGAGAGTGAAACCCAGCAGGAGTCAAGAAGAGGTTAAAGATTAAATGCAACCTAAAGCTCCCACTTTAGGTATGTCTGGCCTCACACTGACTGACTGACGGACCATCTGGTCTCCCCACTGAAAGAATTCAGGATAGACTGATGCATCTAGTCCCCCACAAATGAGATGTCATTGAGCAACAATCAAAAACGTACCTTCACGTTTCTAGACACAAACAATGAAAGAAAGGATGGGGTAACCTCATTGGACCAAATGCTGCCATGTCTCGAGAGTGGTTGTGTTAAACACATTGCACTGGAGGAAAGGACCAACCTGATCCAAATCCAGTCAGTCCTCCATATTCATTGCGAGGAACAGTATGTTGTGTGCCAAAAACACAAAAATAGCTAAACAGCATGGAGAGCAGGTGTGTGAGCGTGAGTGCTGCCAGTTGTAAGTTAATTTTTTTGCAGGTTTATCTTCACTTACCTGGAAGTGCTGGAAAGTTCTGCACCGGTCTTCACATCTCTCTGAGAAAGTCCTGAGTGTCCTGAACAACAGCAGAAGATCACTGCTCTCCTCCACACTGAAACAACATTTCATACAGCCTTAAAACATTGTTAAGGGAATTTATTACTTAATACATCAAACTTGGTGATTTAAATCCGTGATCAGTAACAGTGTGACAAAATATCATTAACAAAAAACGTGACAATGTGCATCATTTAACTAAAAAATGGATGAAGTAAATGTGATCAAGTATGTCTCCCAATGGAGAACAATTTCTGTTTGAATGCAACACACGCCAGAGGGTGCTATTATGGGGTGACAGGAAAACACGGCTAAAATGTCTTAATGAATTTACGTAATGGTGACTTAAATTAGAACAGAAGCTTCTTTAAAGATTTCTTTAAATATTATTATACTTCAAACATTACGTCCAACAATCATAGCCTTGCTGTATCTCCAAATGCTCTGCCATTCACACAAAAAACAAGCAGAGTAAACCCTGAACTACCCACACAAAACCTGTACAGGGTAGCTAACAAAAAGGTGCGTCTTTAAGTACAGTATGCTGTATGTCACGAAGGCAAATCGGAAAGAAAAAAAGAAAACAGTTTTGGTCTGGTTCGCTCTATCCGAGTGAGCCCGGGACATTCTGTGAAAGGTTTTCCAGAGTTTTCCATGGGGACCCAGGGATAGACGGGAACCGGGTGAAGTTTCCAGACAACTGTTATTCCACACAGAGCTGATGGAAACATGGCAGCACCCTCTCATATAATGGAGCACTACTGAACAGACAGAGACAGAGAGAGAGAGACTGATCTCTGGTTTGATATTGTTGTACTGAATTGATTTGGTCCTGCTGGTTCTGAATGATGCAGTTTGATAACATGCTCAGTGCAGAACCAATTAAACCATTCCGGTTGTGAGTGCAAACCTTATCATGTACGAATCATGTCGTGATTCTAATACAATGAGTGGACTTGGAAAGTTTAAATGGCTCCAGTTCATCATCCCAAAGAAGCAGTAAACTTTGTTTGCGGCAAATAATGGAAAAAAGATCAAATTAAACAAGAACACTTTGACTAGAATTGGTGCAGCATTGTAGATGGTATCAAAAAATAAAATCAAATAAAACAAAATCAAAAAATAATGGTTGAAGTCGATACCAAGTCCAATGAACAGCATTTCGCAAAGGTTGCCCTAACTCAACAATTCAAAACTCAGATTTTTTTTTTTTAAGGGAGTCTGGGGCTGATTTGCTCCCACCTCAGATTACTCACGCACAGGTTTTGCTCTGGAGGACAGAGATCTGATCTCAACAAGAATAATGACCATAAAAAATACCAGGTGTAAACACAAAGGCACGATTGCATCATTTATTATCCAGAAAACGCATCCAGATACAGTACCCATTTTAATACCAAGTGTAAATGGGGTGTCAGACCTCCATCTGCATCATTTCAAGTCAAGTTAGACACTTACAGATAAATAACACATACCAGAATCTAATGGGTTGATTTCCATAAAATGTAATAATGACACTGATATTCCTTGGAAGATGAATCCTTTGATTTTTATGAGCCTGTGTCCTTCAACTAATTGAAGGTTGCAGCTTACCCACAAAAAGGAATCATCACAGATTCAGTGCTGCACTGTCATCTTTAGACTTAGACTTAGATTGCTTCTTTGTTGATCCCAATTTGGGAAATTATTTAATTACTTATTTTATCTTTACATGCATGCATAGTGTTAAATGCTGCAATGTCTTTCCAGTAACAACAGGTTTTGAACCTCCTGCTTAGTTTCAGAACTGCCTGATAGCGCCTGCTGCTGCCCTGACCTCAGCGCAGTTTGGCTTCACACTATCAGCCTGGCTAAGACCAGGAAACACAAGCTGTACTGTAGACAGCCTGGATCAGTGTTCCTGCAATTGCAGGCTGGGAGTCAAAATTGTTCGTGTTTCAGGTGGCTTGGAACCCCATATGACAAGAGCAGTGCTGTGTTTTAATGGCAGAGGTTCACAGGCAAGATTCACATAACCCAGTCTGCCTCAATTCCTGTAAGCCTATCACACAACACACTGCATCACAGTTTCTACATCATAGTCACTTGTTGACTGTAGGGCTACAAAAGTTTTTAACTGTTCTGCTAATAAACAGTTTGATAAAGGTGAGGCTTCGTTTACACAAAGCCATTTCATTCTGATTTGAAAATGACGTGTCCACGCCCCTGCTCTCTGTGATCATCTGTACTGTCTGGTAATACAGCTGAATTCACCACTTAGTTGTTCTCATTTACATATTTTTCTGTCTCTGTTGTCAGACAACCGAAGAATATGCAATTTTCCAGAATCTAATGGGTCGACTCAAGTGTTGTGTGATACTGGCAGCGGACCACAGTGTCCACGGTGCTATATTAAATACTAACAATGTTAAAAACCCACTTCATGGAGACAGGAGAACAGATGTGGAAATGACGTGTCTGCTGAATAAAAATAACCAATAAAAATCACTGTGTCAGTGATTATCTTTAACAGGTCAGACAGCATGACTTAAAAAAGATTATCAGTCTGATTTGGACTATAAAACTATGACTCTCTCTCAAACACACTATCTCTCTCTCACTCACACACACAGACACACAGAATCAGACAGCAGCAGTGTGTCAGAATCATTATCTCCAGTGTTTTTCCATCCGTTGTTTGCCAGTTTCTGCAGAATGGACCATACAATCCAGATGTGGTTTGGCCTCAGATATATAGAGCAAATCGGACTTCTGCTTTGTGGTGCTGATCCACAGACAAAACAGACGCTTTCTGGCAGACTGCAGTTATCAAGACAGAAAATACACCTGAGCACTGAAACGCAACGCCGACAACCCATTTAGTTTATAAACACTACTGAGAGCGCTTCCCTTGGATGTAACAGGAGTCAAGACCAAAGCAGGTGCTCCTGATGCTCAGGTGAAGACTGGAGTTCACCACAGCTTCAAGGCAAACTGCTTCGTCCCATGCTGAAAATAACATATATAGCATATAACTATATAGAAGCTGTGTATAGTCAGCTCTGGTTATTAAAACAATAACCAGAGGTGACTGCTGGACACTGCATGGTGAGAATTCACTTGTATGTGTGTGGCTGGATTTGAAAGTTTGATTCAGTCGAATGTCGAAAGACTCAAAGGTCTGCGTGGCTGTGGTTTGATCAGATTTGTCTGACATTGGCATCTCCATGAAGCATGAGCAAACATTCCCACAACTGTAGTAGTAGTAATAAGATTCAGACTGCTAAATGCTGATTAGTAGTAGAAATACATGACATCACCCTTTTCCAGCTAAGCTCCACCCACTTCAAACCAGAAAAAACACACATCCAGAAACTGGCTCTCAGGGCCAAGGGCCAAGAAGCACCAATCCTAACTTGTAGCATACCAGAATGATGGAGAGAAACTCAGCTAAAAGCCTCTACCAAGCACTGCCATCCAAACGAAACACAATTCATACCCCAAGAAATTATATGTGCATGTAACGAAAACATGAAAATAGCACACGTCAAAGGTACTGCATCTGCTGATTTCACCACTTCACACAAACCACAGAAGCCCAGTATCATATGAAAGCAGAGAGTCTGATGATCACGAAGTTGTCTGCCCCCTCACTGTGCGACGAAAACTCGGCGAGCTAGCAGCCAAAGAGTAGCAGAAAAAAAAAGTTTGCTAAATCATAAAGTATGTCTTACCTTTGCTGTTTTGTGGTCAAAAGTTATATTCCAGCCCGAAAAAATACTGCTAATGTCTCCTCCTATGACTCTGTGTTAGTTTGAGAACAATCACGAAGGTCCTGGTTGTTTACATAAAGAGGAGGGGGTTTCTAGAACGGAGGGAGGTTCACCGCTCCGTCTCATGAATGAGCAGAGCGCTCACAGAGGACTCTGCTGAGCAGCCCAAAGTGTTATTTTACTGTTTTATTTGCATTTCGTCCTTTTATGAGAGCTAAGAACAACAGCAAGCAGAAAAAAGGCTGAAAAAGTGTTTTCAACAGAGGAGTTTCTCCATATGCTTGGACGAGATAACGGTACTCTGCCCAGATGCACCTAAACGAGCGCCTGGACACACCTGTGTTAAAACATCTGTAAAACTGCTCAGGTTCATTTTTTTAGCATGCACTTTTGCACAGTCACCTTTTTCTCGAGTAAAAATTCAACCAGATACATTGTACGGAGAGGACTTCATTTTTGTTATGACGATGCTACAATTATGTTAGGCCCCTATAGACCTATATGCGCAGCATTTTTTTTAATGATGGTAATGAAACTGATACCGTTGCTATTTTCAGATACCGCGGGATACCTTATTAGCGGATTACCACCAAACCCTAATTACAGCTCTTTTTATAAACAAATAAAGAAAAGCTGTGGCCTCACCAGACCACAGTGAAAGAAAACAGTTTTCCAAGATGGGGAGCAGGTCAACTAAAGGTCAAACATGACTTCACACCTGAAGTAATAAAAAAATCGGATTAAATATGAAACAGATTCTGTGCTGAAATATAATTTGTAACCCACTGTCTTTGATCACAATGAACATTTTCCCTGTAGTCTAAAGCACCTGGTAGGAGAGAATAGTGACTAAAGGTCCAGACATTAAGGAATAAACCTCAACAGACCAGATTCAGCCCAGGCAGTCTGAACAGCCACAGCAGGATAAAAACAGGTGTAACTAATATTAATGGTGGCTGAGCTCCATTTACAGGTAGGTGTGCCAGTAAGCCAGCACACCTAAATGGAATGCAGCCATGATGAATGTAATGAGTTACACCTGTGCTGGACAAGTCAAAATGTCTGCCGTGAGAAAGGCTTGTTGTTTGTGAGTAAAGGGCAGACAGAGTCAGAACAAGTGGATGTGTGACGGAGGACGTTCAGCTGGTTGACAGCCGTTTGCACTTTGACATCTTCTTCTACTTTCAGAAACACTTGAGCTGAACTAAAAAGACAGATGACAGGAATAATATCTAATCCTGACAGGGATAATATCCAATATTAAATATGTAGAGCTGGACTGAGCATACAGTGTAAATAAAAGGACAAACTGACGGCTGCCAGGTTTCGGTCCAAACACGCCGCTCATAATGTACCAATTAGTTTTCTGAAGTCAACTCCAATCTGATAGCAGATCACATATGACGCACTTCAGTTTATGAGTTTATTTTAAAGACTCCTCCCCTGGTTGCTGACCCATGTGAGGACACACCGTGTGGACAAAAGTATGCAGACACCTGAGCATTACAGCCATATGTGACAGTTGAACATGTGATTGTAAAACCACGGGCATTAATCTGCTGCTGAAAGAGCCTCCACTCTTCAGGTTTCAGGCTGTCCACCAGATTTTGGGAACTGGCTGCAGGGATTTTCTCCCATTCAGCCACAAGAACAAGAAGTCCAACAGTGATGTAGGGTGATAAGGTCTGGCTCACATTAGGCTTTCAAGTTCATCCCAAATGTGTTGGATAGAGTTAAGATCAAGGCTCTGTGCAGACGCGGAAAGCTTTTCCACACCAAACTAGGAAAACCATTTTCCTGTGGGCCTGGTTTTGTGCACAGCAGTACTGTAATGTCCATATACTATCAGCCATATTGTGTCAACCCCATATTTTATCTGATACATTGGCTCGCTATTAAAGGTTGACACACACTATAGCCATGTTCTTTAAATTACTATTAAATAAATAAATAAAAATATTATGTGCAGTCATACCTGCACCAGTTTCAGTGAATATTTTCTCAGTCTCTCATTCACAACAGAAGCCTTCTCCACTGACAGTTTCAAGACTGCATTTCTTGTTTTGGTGTAATCTCCATTTCAGATGTCAAAGTTCAGCTGACTCTGATGTGCAAATTTCAATGTTTAATCAACAGAAACAGTGCTGTCTTGATGCGTCTTGTGTTTGGAAGCAGAGGAATCATAAGTCTAGTGATATGCCATCAGCCAGTCCAGTAAATATTACCCTACCAGACTGCAAACTGCAGCGTCACTGTCACAGACCTTTTAAACTCTGTGATCGCTCGCTTACTATTCATTACCTTCAGTGGACCCCTGACATCACATCAGAGAAATCTAGAAATCCATTGGCAAGAGGTTGATCACTCTGAAAAGGTTTGGTGTTGAGGAAAACGTTCATTCCAGGTACATGTAAGACCTCACAGCACCAAACGATCATTGGTGACAATGCAGCAGAATTCCATAGGGAGGAAGAGTGGGTAAGATTATTTTCAGATGATCGTAAAATCAGTCTGCAATGTTCGTTCTTCGTTATTATTCTTTTAAAGATGTTTTTTGGGACAGATTGGACAGACAGTGAAAGGCAGATGGGAAATTGGGGGGGAGGTACAACATGGAAGAAAGGTTGCCACCTGGAATCAAACGGGCAATGGCTGGGTTAGGGTTAGGGTTAGGGTTAGCATACCCCCCACGCAGCATATGCTGTAACCACTCAGGTACCAAAGCACTCCTGCAGTATTAGTTCTTACCCAGACAGGAAACTGCTGAAGCTCTGCAGGTCACTGTCGTCCATCACCACGTTCAGATCATTGATCATCCTCTTGGAGCCCTGACCCTCCTGCAGAACAAACACACCATCAATTTCTGAGTTAAAAAATTATATATATACACACACACACACACACACACACACACACACACACACACACACACACACATATACACACACACACGTATACGTATATATGGATATATGCAAGCATAGTTGGGACAGGAGCAACTAAAGACTGGGAAAGTTGTGGATTTCTCCAAAAACACCTGTTTGTGACATTCCACAGGTAAACTTCCAAAGGCTCAGTCGTTCACAAGCAAGGATGGAGCGAGGTTCACCACTTTGTGAACACATGAGTGTATAAAGGATATTATTACATTGGCTTGGGATCACTTTGGAAAATCGTTGTCAGTAAACATTGCATTGCATTCTGTTTTTATTTACGTTTTACACAGCGTCCCAAGTTTTTTGGAATCAGGGTTGTAAAAAGTAAGTATTAATCCAACTATAATAAAGGGTAAGAAGAGAGTGCATGTTTACAAAATGACTGTTTCCAAATTACACAGCCAAATAATGAATGTGTTTATTAAAACAAGTTAAAGCTTCAGAAAAAAAACTATCATTTTAATGACACTTCATGAGCCAGGCAGGAGTGATTCAATGAAACCAGCTGTTCTGGGGGTTAGTCCAGTTAGAATGAAAACCAGAAGACTGTCGGACCTACATGAGGCTTTACGGATCACAATAATACAGACTCTCCCTGTAATGTAATTACAATTACTGTTGACTTTACATATACGGTATTGACTGGTGTCGAGGGTCAACCATCACTGCGATGGTCCAAAAGGTGCCTGTAAAGGGCCTGGAGGTAGAGCTGCGTACTGAAGTTCAATACATTTTGGACCAAAATGTGTCTGTGTATCATAAACTGTCAAAAACTGAAAGTTGGCATCAAATGTGCTGCTTGTATTTAGACAAAATTTAACAAAAGATTGTTCTGTAGAAAAACATGTTTGCAGCTCTCAAAGTAAGGTATGGCTAAAATGGTCATTTTAGTATGATTACTGAAACCCGGGCATCATATCAGCACTAGAATTGTAAGATTTCAAAGGACACCCAGTTCCACCTGGAGGAAAGTTCTATCATATTTCTTGTGCATGAACTGCTTGTGTACCAGGACATGTAAAATGTCTAATTTAGACAGTTCTCCAATTTGAACTTTCAATTAGAGGAAGCAATCATAACATAAAAAATACAGCTTCTATTTTGAAGAGATTACATATAAACCTGAATTGTTATTGCTGCCAGTGACATGACTTTACCCAACACCGCCTGAAACTGTCCTTTCCTCTGACGCAGTTTGGTCTGATGGATGATTGGATGAGACTAAAGACCTTACAGTGATATTTCCTCGTTCTCAAGTGTGTTGCATGTCTGACAGCCGTTTCTGAGGTCTAAAGAGATGGTAAAATCTAAATTGTGCACATGATGTCTCATCAGTCAGCTCAGTCAAACACTAAGCATGGCCCGCCGCTGCCCTCTGCTGGCTGCACCCAGCACTAGCACCTGGTCTGTGTGGAAGACCATAGTCCCACAACAACGGAGAGAAACAGACTGAATTCACAAACACTTTTACATAACTTGCAATGAGATCACCTACAGCATATACGGAAACTAGAAAAGACAGTTTCTGAAGACATTTCACTGATCTCACTTTACATTCAGAAAGGCTAAAAGCCCCAATAAACCAACTCCACTTGCTTAAGTAAGGAGATGACAAAGGGAGTATCTTCAGCAACCTACAGGAATGGTGACCACAGAGGGGTTTGGAACAGAGACCCTCTGTCTCTTCAGCAGATTAATTAAACAATGAAATGACTCACATTGACCTCTGACAGCAGGAACTCCACCTGAAAGACCAGTTCAGAGCAGTGACCTGATACACAGAGCTGCTGGACCAGCTTACTGCCACCTAGTGCGCACACACACACACACACACAAACACAAACACGCACACACATTACACTAGTGTAATTACATTAGTACATCGCAAGAGATAGATTTAAAAGGTGCTCTGAGTTTTCTTGTAAAAAGACAAAGGTTAGGTTTAGATTCAGTCGGTTTTTCGCCAAAATAGATTGTGTGTGTATAAATATTTCAAATCTTGTATTGTTTACAACCACGTTTACATGCTAGCAGCCTTCTTCTTCCCTGTTTTCATTGGCACATCGCAATGTTTCTTGGCATGTTACTGCTGCCAAATGTCAATCAGTGGAATAGTGTGAAACCAGCAGGTTGTGCAAGACTTGCACATGATACAAATAAAATGTGGGCCGACTCTTCAACCCAAGCACTACTCGTGGTCAAAAACTCAAATTTGTTTCTGATGTGTGGTCATGATAATACTACATTGGTTATTTTTCTCATTCATCTACAAAATGACAGGACACAGAGAAGGTTGTGAATTTGGACGCCGCTGTACTCTTACTGCTTTGCAGAGTCTTTGTGGTGCAGCTGTTCAAACTGATGCCATTCATTCGTGTCTGCCACTTCAGATCCTCCTCCAGCTCCTCCACCTCTTCCTTCAGCTTGGACAGCACCTTCTCCTTCCCTCCTCCTTGTTTCTGTCCACACATATATGACCTGAGGAGACAGACAACATGCTGTTCATTTACTGTCATGACAGTTCAGCAGTCCCAGTCACCATTACCCACACACCTCTGCATCACCTGGGTGTATTTAAAAGTAGGTTTAAAAGGAAAAGTAGATTTGATGTGTACAGACAAATGTGGGAAAATTCTACATGTTTAAAAGTGAATGAGAGTGTGACAGAAACTTAAAATAAACGTTGAATTTAAAATGAAACTGACATGGCATCCTGCATTTGTCCTCTGAGGTGGAGCGTGATGTCCATGTTGTTGTCCTGCTGTTGACCCTGCAACGCTGCCACTTCAGCCTGGAGACGCTCAATCTGAGCCTCGAGCACCTTCACCTCCTCAATGTTCTCCTCGCTCATCCTCTCCTCCATCCTGAAGGACAAACACTAACTGACTACTCAATGAGAAAAAAACATTTCTAAATTTCAGCGGGTGAAGAGGGCAGCTTAAAACACTGGTGCACCAATACATACAATACAAACAACAAGCTAATAAGACAACTGTTACATAAAGGCACCAATAATATACAATATGCAGCAGGTGAAAGGACACTACCTGAGACTGTCAGAAGACCAAATATTGAAATAGCCTGAAGAAGAAATGCGAGCGAAGCGTAACAGAGAGGTTATGGGACCATTCAGCATTAAAATGGTTGTAATATTAGCCTGGTAAACTAAACAGTAAGACCGTTTTTCCGTTGTGTTTTAGTGCGAATGCATTTCCCACCCCAAAACACGTCCCTGATAGTATAAATTATAAAAGAAATACACTGTCACAAGGGTTCATTTGGGTTACGTTAATTTTATTGGCAGTAGTGAAATCTAGTAGTGAAAGCTAGCTAAGATGACGACGATGACTTTAGCAAAAACATTGCAGTAGCTAAGTGAAGCTGTCGTGTCAAGTTAACTTACCGTATTCGTGTCCGTTATAATGTCGAAATATTTAGATAAAAGTCACTTTATAGCGATTAATCAACAGGTTAGAAAAGATTCGCTGTAACGCGACAGTAAAATGCAGTCCTTAATTTCACCTGACTGATTCTCGTTCACACTCACCCTGACAACCAAAACAGTTTGGAGCCTCGCGCCCTCTGGACTGTACCACTTTTCACGTGTCGGAGGGAGGGAGCGAGAAACTGTTTCTGTGAAAAAGGGTCAGACAGCGTGCCTCTCTGACATACGAGTAGAAAAACACTTATTGTTGTGCATTTTAAAAGTACACCTAAGCACTTTATTATTGTTAATAGGCACGGAACGAGAACATTTCCGATCTGGATGTTGTGAAAGTCCCCTCTACATGGAAAGCCCAATGAGACGCAAATGTAGGTAATATAGAATTGCTGATTAATCAAGAGAAAATTATTATTTCTTCGTTGATTCACGGATATAACTATACATTTTCATAAGCCATTGTGCTAACATCTATTTTCTGGTTTTATCTGTGGTTTTATAAAGCGGTTGTTTAATCACATTGTAAATAAACCACAACGGAACGTTTCAATTCTGCGGAAACAACTGCGGAGGAGGAAGTCGACGGGAATACAGCCCCGGACAGAATTAATGGTGACACTATCTGGATACATGTGAGGTAAACATTTACTGGTTTTCTTGTCGATATGTTAATAATGTAGTTTGATCGTCATAACTCTTTCAGCTCAGTTACTAGTGAATTTATTTTAGAGGTATTCGTTTATTTACACTCTTGCGTGTCGTTGTTTTAGTTGCTCCTAAGATTCAGTGAAGATACTCAGTCTCAGCTGGATGGAGACAAACTCCACTTATCATCAAGAAACAGCATTAGTTTTAATTGACACTCTTATTATTTTTCCCTCTTAGCGTAGTCTGTCTATCTGGCTAGCATGGTTGTTAGCATGTGAATCTTATCAATTGACATTTCTCGTTTAATTTTTGTCACACGTTTGCTAGGTCCAGCTAGCCACAGATAATGTAGTCCAACAGCAACTCTGCAGTAAACCTGCCTTCATCAAGGTTATAATGATCAGTTGTTGTTAAAGCTGTCTTAGAGAGGGGTTGATTCAACTTCATGGTAATTTAGCAGGCTGTTTGTGGTGTAATCACCATTTACAAGGGCTTTATGAATATAAAGAGTGTAGATTTCTCCTAGCTGAAGGGAGCCAACTTAAACTGCTATACAAGACTTAGTGATGAATCCTAAAGCTGCCACAAGTTATGAATCTCAGTAGCTGTGTGTGATCAGAAACAGGTTTATTGGCAAGTAAGTTTAAAGTACTGTGAAAGACATGAATCAAATTAACAATATAAACATGGGAAATATATTTGTTTTAAAATGTAAAGAGCTGTACGGTGTTTAAATAGGCAAAATATTCAGTATTCAGTGTTTCCTAAGTGAAGACCTGAAGACAGTGATGTATTATCAAAAAAGCCAATGAATACATTTTGGATATATCAACTAAGCATTGATTACTTAAACATCATTGGAACTGCTCAGGTTCAAGTACTCACACTGAAGCCTCATGGTTCATCAGTCAGAACATACCCATCGTCTAATGATAAGTGGACAGGCAGTTAGATGGCTGACCCTGATGTTGATTGTTTGTACAGCGGCAGTGTCATCGTGCATACGGAGCGATGCGGCGGCTGTACATCGGTGGGTTGAGCCACTCGGTCACCCAGAAGGATCTGAAGGATCGATTCGGAAAATTTGGAGACGTGGAGGATGTAGAGCTGCGGACCAGGAGGGACGAGGAGGGTGAGGAATCCAGTACACACTCTGACATTATTACTGATAACAATAAATGTTCGATTTTTAAGTTCATTTTATTCTGTTTATTTTTAGCTATGTTGAATGTTTTATAAATGAAACTTGAGATACATTTATACATAATTATCATGGTCAACATCGTCAGTATGATGTGAGACGGTTAAATAAAATCCCTCTGTTGCATTCAAGGAATCACCTGCTGAACAGCAACTTTACTAATACAAGAAATCTAAAGTTTTAAGTAGTTTTTCTTGTTGTTTGTCTTTTAAATGTCAGACACTGTAGCTTGACAGTGTGGAGTCTGGAGCGTACCACTTGAAATATTACTGGAATTACAGTTTTTGATTAAGATCTGATATTAATTTGGTCAGTTTGAAAACATATGTCACAACAAAATACAGCAGAGTTCCGAGTCTCTGTAGATACATTCACTGCTACACACTCCTAGTGTGTGATGATTGAGAGGGATTACTTTTGTGTGGGTCTATACATTGTTCAATAGGAAAATCCCACTCGTTCTGCCTCTAAATTCAATTATTATTTCCTAATTCAAAGACCGAATAAATTTTGATTGTTCCAGTAGCACGGTCCAGGATGTTTTAGTGTTTTCCAACAGCAGTTACACAAATTCAATTATGTGCATTTTGTAGTTAATGGAGTAAATATCTAAAGTAGAGTCATATTTCATTGTTTACATGTTTTTAGTTCAGAGATCTGCCTCAGTCACCTGCACGTGTTCTGACTCTTGCTGTTCTCCTGCAGGTGTTCCTTACAAAACCTTCGGCTACATTAACATGAATATTTCAGACGCCGATCTGAAGAAATGTAAGAGACCTGAGCTGCTGCATGAACTCAACAATTTGTTCTATTATTTGTTCTGTTTAGATGGTTATTCAGACTGTGAGTGTGTCACTTTAGCTGTCACAAGACAAAAACCTTCAACCTGAGCATGTCATTTCATGTCATTCAACCATCAAGTCTTATTTTACTTAAACAAAAGAAAATACTGTTTCTCTTGTTTACATGAGTGCCTGTATCTTGAAGCTAAACAGAAACAAGAACATCACTGCTCTGGAAAGTTATTCAAACGTGGTGACTGCTTTTGTGTGTCTCTTATCTTTTGTTTACCATAACTGACATCAGAGCTTGTGTTGTATCATCAGTATGAGATCGATGCGTGTCCTCTGCAGGTTTGACGGTGCTGAACAAGTCGAAATGGAAAGGAGGAACTCTGCAGATTGAAACAGCCAAAGAGAGTTTCCTGCACAGGTACAGTTATGTTCACCACAGCATGAACAATTTATTGCAATTTATCAATTTGATTTTAAAAATGGCTGCAACTAACAGTTATTTGGCAAAGCTACTGTTTGGCTATTTGGCAACTATTGGCAAAGCTAAAACCTCTTTTAGCTTTGCTAATACAAAATGATAGCAGGTCAGGAAGTATGATACAACCACCTGTGCTTTAGAAATATTGAAAAGGCTTCTGTGGGATGAAAGCATTCAAATGGTCCCAGCCTGTTCGCATTCAAATAGATTCCAGTGATTCTTGGGGGAAAAGGGGCTCTTTACAGCAGCAGAGTGTATATTTAGATAATAAACTACCTGCCTGAACAGCACACTGATAATCTATAATGATAGATACAAGTTTATGGTATTTGTGTCTTAGGCTGGCTGAGGAGCGGCAGGAGGCAGCAGAGGAGCGCCACCAGAAGCCTGCAGCTGAAGACGAGAGACTGAAGATGCTGGATTCCCTGAGCAAAGCCGGCGTGGACAACTTCACCATGAAGGCTGCGGTGCCGGGGACCGAAGTACCAGGACACAAGGTTTGATAATCTCGCCATTTTTTCAGTTGATGGTAACTGCTGTCACTGAGACGCTTCCTGGAGATTTTTCCCATTAAAAGCTTACAAACAACAGGGAGGCTGGAAAACTTTCAACGTGAAAAATCTGGAACTGTTGGTTTGAGATTGGAATCAAGTGGTGAATGAAAACGGCGTGTTGTTGAAGAGATAGAAAGAACAGTGTTGAGTATGACATGACTGCTGTACTGACAGAATTAATGCTGTGGAAATGTACGTGATGCAGAATTGATCAAAACAACCGATGAACACAGAGAAGTGTTGAGTTGCAATAATTAGAAATGAGGTGAAATTAGGAATAAAAGCCTGTCTCTAATATAAAGTCCTCGTCCACTATTGGAGAATTTACAGTAATCATCTGTATTGTGACACACAGCTTCATGTGCAGGGGCGTTGACTGTCCTCTGTGCACTCTGGTTTCAGGACTGGGTGGTCAGTAAATTCGGGCGAGTCCTCCCCGTCCTGCAGCTCCGGTGCCAGAAAGGCAGCAAAGCTCGAATCCTGAAGTACGACCCCTCCAAATATAGCCACAACATCCGCAAGCTGGACCGGTCCAACACAGACCAGTACACACCTGTCACCCAGCTCACCTGGGAGGTACAGGGAGGGGACAATGACATCAGCAAGAAGAGGCGGGGAGAGTTCCCCCCATATGAGCCATCGAGACCCAAGAAGAGTCGGACAGACACGGTTAACTGTCATAATGCCATGGGCAGAAATAGGTAACCATGTGATGTTTCTGCTGCTAAAGTCTGACCCAAAAGTTCCACTGAGATTCCTACAAGATCCAGTTTCTGTAATTCCCAAACCTTCCTGCTGGGTTTCTTGGTTTCTCAGATTTTCCCAGTGGTAGTTAATTTCTTCCTTGGGTTCTTAAAAGTTTGAGATCTCTAGCAAACTTTTATTCTCTGGGAAATCTTCCTGATGGTTTTTGGAATTCTTATTATTCGATTCCCAAATTTCTTTGTATCAAAACATTTTCTTTGGTTTTTGATTTATCACCTTAAATATGTTTTGTGTAATAGATACAGTGTTATGTATATTTAATGCAAGATGGGGAAAATACAGCATGATTTACTTCATTTACATTCGGTCAACTAATTCACAATTACTCTGTTGATATCTATAAGTTGAGGTTATTTTTTAAATTTGCTGAAGAATCTTTTAGGTCACAAAAATCAAAGTTAAAGGCTTAAGATATTCATGAACTTGATTCTGCTTCTGGGGTCTCCACCAGGTTTTACTCTGCTCCTTCTTATTGTTCTCCTCTTAGATTTAAAGAGACAGTTAATTCTGTTGATCACACTGAGGACCATCAGTTCACCAACGGATATGAACGACCAACCAACCACCGACTGGCTCAGAGGAACAGGGCAGTGACTGACAGTGATTTAGATTCAGATGAGGAAATCCGTAGACTGGTGGCGGCTCAGAGCACCTCCCATGTTGCAATGCAGCAGGAAGTGGACGAGGATAACCTGGAAGTGGTCGGCCTCGACTACTTAGTGAAGCCTGGAAGCTCCCGCCAGCACCAGAGAGGTAACAGATGTTTTCCTTTAGTCCACAATGAATCAGATGTCAGCTGATATATCATAAAACTTGATTTATTGGTCTAGCTGTAGTAATAACCAAGAGGAATTATGTGTAAAAGAATTAAAACAAGAGAACATTTTCATTACATGATATGTCTAAAAACCAGGTAAAATCGCTTTTAAATATGCTGTAAAAATCTGATAAACGGTGCATGAAGAGTTTTTCGTTGGGATTTCAGGTGGTCCTGATGATGAAGAAGAGAATGACTATGACTCAGCAGACACGGATGAACTCCTCGCCTCCAGGAAACCTCCTCCTCCACCTCAGGAGAGAGTGAGTCCACCTGCTGCACAGCGCCTTTCAGGAAATGACAGAGACAGGAAGAGAAAAGTAAAAAGGAAAAGTAAAGCTGCAGAGGAAGAGGACGATTCAGCAGATGAAGATCTCACCTCCAGGAAACCCTCCTCTACACAGCAGAGGGGGGATTCTGGGAAACCGAGTAAAAGTAAGAAGATGATTGTCCTCCCTGTTGTAAAACCCCCTTGCTTAGAATCAGATAGTGATGATGAGGATGAAGATGATGAAGAGGAGCAGTTAGAATCAGCAGATTGCTGTTCAGATTCTGATTATGAGGCCATGTTTTCTAACGTCACCCATCTGGAGATCTCCCTGGCTGATCTACAGAGGCTAGCTGAAGAATCCCAGCAGGCCTCTGAGTCGACAGCTCCCAGCACACCCAGCGCCTCCTCTGAACAAGAAGCTAAACTCGCACCCCGTCCTCCACCAAAGAAAGGCACCTCACCAGAGGAGATCCTCGCCGCCCTCATGGAGGAGGACAGCAGCGAGGACGAGCAGAGGAAGAAAAAGAAGAGAAGAAAAGTCGTCACGTCAACGCAGCTGCCTGCCTTCCAGGGGACGAGAGAGCTGAGCGAGGGATCGGAAACACAGGAGTGTCAGAGGAGACAGAAGGAGGTGAAGGAGGAGGGAGGAGTGGGTGAGGTTAAGAAACAGAAGCTGGAGTCTGAAGCTCCTCAGCTGAACCACAGAGCAACAGACAGCAAAACCAGCAGGACTCTGAGCATACAGAAACACACAGAAACAGAGAGGAAGACTTCAGAGACCAGTGAGGAGGAAGAGGAAGAGGAAGAGGAGGAGGATGAGGAGGATGAAGAAGAAGAGGAGGAAGTAGAAGATGAAGAAGAGGAGGACATGGCTGGTCCACAAGTTTTAAAAGTGGTTCCAACTAAAGCTGCAGTAAATGCTCAGAAAACTGAGACTGGTTCCTCCTCTAGCAGTGATGAGGAGGAGGAGGAGGAGGAGGACGACGAGGAGGAGGAAGAGGAGAGGAAAGAGGCCAGTCAGACTGTTCTTACAGCTAAAGATGCAGCAAAGGCTTTACCTTCATCCTCCAGCTCCTCCAGTGAGGAAGAAGAGGATGAGCAAGAGTCCTCCTCCAGCGAAGAGGAGAAGGAAAGGCTCGCTCCTCCCCGGCCGCTGTTAGGAGCTGAGGAGGAAGAGGAGCGGCAGAGGAAGGCCAATATGAGGAGGCTGGCTGCCATCCAGCAGAGACAGAAAGAGGCCGAAGAACACAAGAAGCTCATCCAGGGAGCTCTGGCTAAACTGGTGAGTGAAGAGTGTGTCGTCGGTTTAGGTCAGATTAGATCAAATGAGGCCAGATTAGATGAGATTAGACTTTTGAGTGTTTGGAAAGTCAAGAGGAAAATGTTTTTAGACTTTTACAGTGTTAAACTATAAAAAAATGATGACTGGATGGATATAAAAAGACATTATAAACTGATTAATTAAACTTTGTAAGTCTTGGATCTTGGAAACAAATTAAGAAAAAAACATGTGATGCGTCTTACACCTCTGATTGGCCAGCCAGTTTGGCCACTTGAACGCTGACATATTTTTACCTTTAACGCTGATACGGTGTGTTACGTTTACACGTGCAGGACACGCGGAGCATTGCTGGCACTCGTTTGTACTCGTGTTTGAGGCAGAATGTGTATCTTCATCAGGATGCTCCGACAGCAGGAGCCGGGAAACACATCGTGTTTGGCTCTGATGATGAGGACGATGATGAAGATAAGCAGCAGACAACCTCAGAGGTCACGACGTCAAAGAAGACACTGTTCCAGGACAGCCAATCAGAGGGCGGGGCCACAGGTGATGAAGCATCGGCCAATGAGAACGACACGAGAAAAGCAAAGGTGAGCGAAGAGTGACTGATCTGAGAGCGAGGTCAGGTGGGAATTTATGTAAATGACTGGATTTATTCATCATTATTCAACTAAAATATTAAGTCATTCATTTGTATTTGTGTGTGTGTGTGTGTGTGTGTGTGTGTGTGTGTGTGTGTGCGTGCGTGTGTGCATCTGAAGGCATCAGGTCCTCAGCTGTTCGGCAGCAGTGAGGATGAGCAGGATGTTGATGAAGAGGAGGATGGCAGCAGGTTTGACATCAGGCCTCAGTTTGAAGGTCCAGCAGGACAGAAGGTGAGAAAAGGAGTTTCACACAGTGCTGCGTCACGTTTACTCATCTGTCTCCTCATTTTCTTTATCATTTGGAATTATGTCATTTATTCTAGTGGATTCTTAGAATCTGCTGGATGAAAAGTCAGAGGATCACCTCTTCATCCTCTGGATACTCGACATGTCTGAACCAGACTTCTGACCTTTGGGTTAAACTCTTGATGGAGGAGCTCAGCGCTGTGATTGGACGCCCGCCTCTGATGTCGTTTGTTTGTTTGTTGTCCAGCTGATGGAGCTGCAGTCTCGCTTCGGGACAGATGAGCGTTTCCGGATGGACTCTCGCTTCCTGGAGGAGGACGCGGCTCAGGAGGAGGAGTCAGGTGAGGCTGTGGGTGGAGGTGCTGTCTGGTCACAGACTGTCATGAGGAAAGGATGATGTTTCCTCGACAGTGACGCAGAGGTCTGGTTGCTTTTATCCATCGTTTGGGTAAAACCAGCAACAGGTCAAACAGCTGCATCAGAAAATTCACATTCATGCTCTGTTCTTTGTTACTNCAGAGCGATTCTTCTTCTACACTGAAGACAGCAGACTGACAGGTAGGATGAAGGCAAGAGAAGTCAGTAAAATAAAAGTGTATTACGTCTCTCTTTGCCTCTTTAGTGCCCTCAGCTCTCTGTGCTTTCCGTCTTCAAATATAATGTCATGATCCCATTTCATGTCAAAACGTCACCTCATGACTGATGATATTTGTCTTTTGTGTGCGTGATCTGAACCCCTCTCTCTACTCCATCAGAGGGTCCCAGGTCGTTCTGTCGGCCCTCTCGCCTGGAGGAGCAGAGGGAGCACTGGGAGGAGAGGAGGAGCGCGCTCAGAGAGGTACACATCATGGACTTTTCTGTGGAACAGCCTCACCATGTTTACCATGTCCATCTCTTGATCCACAGCCATCTTGATGCCTTTGCAGAGTCTTCTTCACTTCTACAAATCTCATGCACTTTTACAGATTCCTCCACACGTCCACAAATCTGAATAATCACATGTTTCTCAGGAAACACAGCGATATCACTACACACAAACTGAAGTGGGGGAAGATTAAATAAAGATTTCTTCTTTCCTCTTTCTATCCACAGGAGTACCGAAAGAAACACAAGGATGCCCGAAGGAAGCTGAAGTCCTCCCAGAAGAGCTGAGGATTGTGGGAAGTGAAGTCTTTGTGTGTCAGTTTGCAGTCACTGGTCTGGACTTCAGAATCAGGATGTGACATTATTCCTCCCTCTCGGTGCCTCAGACTGATTTAACAGTCAGCAGGTGGAGACACTGAAGATCATCAGAGGATCAGGTTTATTTTTTATTTTAGTAAAAACTGAGAAATATTTTGAGGTAAGAGCTTCCTGTTGAAGCATCCTCTGGTTTGGTCTTCTCGTTAGTTGCCATGGAAATGATGCTGCAAATGAAGTTCTGGACAGTCAGCAGCAGCCAATCGCAGTGTCAGGGGACCAGACCTGTTATTAAAAAATATAAATAAACAAACTTGGCGAGTTTATTCATTCTTTTTATTGTTATTAGTCAGTTCGGGTGGTGTTAAAAACTGTAAAATGAGGTTTTGTTCATTTTAAAGTGAAGAATCGTTTAGTTTGTGGGAATAAACTCAGTGTCCACTTTATTCAGTGTCAGCTGGCAAAAACTACTGTACTCAGTACAACTGCTGTTCAACTCCACCACTAACATGTGACAAAATGCTGTTTTCTAAGAGCTCATCCATGAACAAAATTCTGGTTAAGAAATCTGTGAAATGTTGTATTTTTAATCAATTCCTTAGTTTATTCATGGCCTAAAATTCATACCATGCAGTGAACCCAGGCTCTCTGGGGGTCTGGGGCAGTTTCCTGGTTTGTCCAGTTGATAATCTAGCTTTTTTTTTTAACTGATGCCAAACATTAAAATCAGATTATTTTACTGTTTAGTGTCAGGCATCCAATTCAAAGGGAAGTATGAAAAGTTAAAATTTGACTGAAACAGTACAACACATGATCTACTTCCGTTTACAGACTGAAGACCTTAGCGGTTTATTTGTGTACAGTTTTGTACAGTGAAGTGTTGATGCATAGCAACGTTGTCAAAATAGTTTAAAAACTAAACTTTAAACAGGCACCATATGTAGCATCTCCATGCGGAGAAGCGCAAGCCTCACTTTATCTCACGCATTGTTTTCCCCTTATTCTGAAACGAGTAACCGGAAGTAGCTCCCTGTTGTATTCAGTCTGTCTTGATCTTGGTGAATAACAAGTGCTGAAGTGCGCCGCAGACTCTGAACTTCTCATCAGGACCAGAGTCGCGCCGGACTGCGAAACAAAGTGTTTTATGGACGTTTCTACATCAGGAGTCAAATGTTTGTTCCGGCACATGTCTGTGAGAGAGACACATAAGACGGACCAGTTAGTTCAACGGTAAAAATGAGCCCGATTCTGCTTCTTTTGTTCCTCTTTCTGCGGACCGCAGAGCTTCGTCACGTCCACGCAGCCCGGGAGCTTCACCCCGGGTCCTCGCTGAGGGTGCAGAGGGCGGAGGATGGTGGCCCGCCGGCTGCGGACACAAAGGAGTCTCTCTCCTCTGAAAGGACTTATCTGGACCGGGTCGAAAGCGCAAAAGTTCACGACCTGAAACGAGTCGCCCGTGGGGCCAAAGATAGGAATGTCGGGAAAAAGGACCCGCACCCATCGAGCAGTTTCGGGCATCCTCGGCGGTACGACGACCCGAGCGGTTACTTCACCACACCGCGGGCCGGTCGGGACGCCTCCGCCCCGCCGGGTAACTCCTCGTCAGGCGCCGGGTCGGGGCTCCTCAACCCGCTGTTCCCGGTCACCGACGGCTCCTACTGGGCGTACGCGGTCATGCTGCTCGCGCTGGTGCTGTTCGCGGCGGGCATCGTGGGGAACCTCGCGCTCATGTGCATCGTTTGGCATAACTTCTACCTGAAGAGCGCGTGGAACTGCATCCTGGCGGGGCTCGCGTTCTGGGATTTCCTCGTGCTGTTCTTCTGCCTTCCTGTGGTCGTCTTCCACGAGCTCACCTTGAAGAGGTTGCTAGGAGACCTGTCCTGTCGGCTCGTGCCCTATCTGGAGGTGAGGAGAAATTGGTGATGGAGCGCGAGAAGATAAAATATTTTACTTAACTAAAGTTCCTTTTTTACTATTCTACTAAAACGAAAAATGTTATTGTTAAAATTACTGAAGTTTTTGTATCATTTAATACATTTTATACTATGAAAATACCACGGAAATCGGCATTCTAGTAAAATCCAATGAAGTAAAATAAATGAATAAATAAAATCGATATAAAATAAAGAAAAATAACACAAATACAGGCAAATACGTTTTAATTTTAAAAAAGGTTTAACTACAAAGTGCAATGTTTTTGTTGGTTTGCTTTGTTTATTAAATAAAGTTTCAGTCAACACCTTAAAGTTTTACCAGTTAATTCCAGTGTTTATTCCAATTATCTTTTTTGATTTATTGCTTTTATTTTAGGCTGTAGGCTAAAATGTGGGAGGGAAAAAAAGTAGTTAAAAATAACAGAGTATCCTAAAATGTAAGATGATGTCAGTAAATATTATGTCTTTTCACACCAACCATCCAAAACCCAAATATATTGTTTTCATTTGTTAAAGAGCTAAAAGCATCAAATCCTCACGCTGCAGCCAGAGACTGCTGGTGTTTGTGACTGATAAGAGACTTGATTGATTAACCAATTAAAGGCAAAAACCACTTTGAGAAAGCATTTGATCTACTATATATTAGCACTGGTTTGCTCAGAATATACAGGAAGCAAACTGAGTAAAACTAATAGCTACTAAAAGTCGTTGAAGTGTTCTGTATCAGAAGTCTGATATCATCCAGCCATAGTGAGATGTCAACCAAGTCACCACTTAAACAAACAACTTAATGTGATGGTAATTAATCGGTCCGCTGTGCTGCCTTCACACTGTCAGCGCTGTGTTTACACGCTCATCTTAAACTCACTGGAAATGTTTTACAGTCTAACAGAGAGGCGTCCAGGCTCGTGATGAATGGCCTGTTTGTGTCGTGTTGCGGCTCAGTTTCAGCCTCAGAGCTGTCTTTACTTTCAACAAACGTGCTGTTATGGTCTGTTGGGCTTCTTCAGCCGTCTGTAATGAACCATCAGGGGACGCCGACGGGGGCCCCACATGAAGGGACTCCTCTTCTTCAGCTCAGAGAACCCAACAAGGAAGCATGGAGACGAAGTTATCAGGAAGTGGCCTGTTTATGTGCAGGTTCAGAGTGTAGACATCCAAAACTAATGTGAGAGCCGCTGATCAATACATTATTAGTTTAAAATATCAGTTCAGGACGAAGCAGCAGCTGAATATAAAGACGAGGGAGGGAGGGAGGACTTCCAGCCCACGTTTAAGTCGTAGGCTACACAGTTATTTTGAGTTTCTGCTCTTGAATTTCGTTCCTAGTAACACAAAGAAGGCTTGGAAACAACGCGGATGGTTATTTTGTTTATGGATTAAACTGCTGGTTATTTTAAGAAGAAGAAGAATCAGAGGGACAGTACCCTTTATTTGTCACACATTTACAGACACGCTGAACACGCCATGCAATTTGTGATTTAATGACTGAATGATTCATCGATTAATCATTTTTTCTATAAAATGTCAGAAAAAGTGAAAAATACGTCTTCGGTTTACAGTAATATAAAACACAGAAGAGCAGGAAATCCTAATATTTGAGTGCTGAAAGAGGAATTTTCTTTTATATTTGCACGTTATCTATTACCAAAATACTTGCCTTTTATTTTCCTGTCAATCAACTGATCGATCTATCCTCAAATTGTTAAAGCTCAGCCGATTGATAGCTTTATTCAGAGGGTGAGGGACCTTCACAGACTTATAATGTGGAGCTCTTCAGCCTCTCGGTTGCCCCGTGTGGGGTTTCCATTGGCTTCATCAGTCTCGTGTCTTCACACAGACTCTGCCGGCCTGTGGAGTCCTTGTTCCTGTCTCTGAACCAGCTCCGTACGCCTGCAGAGCTTTAAATCACTGAAGTGGAGTTTGCACTAATTTGTAATAACCGCGTGTGTGAAGCAGTCTTTTACAAGGTCAAGCTGCCGGCCTCTTCTGTTCTTCACTGCTTCACCTATTTTTATGCTAATCAACGTATGCATTTCTTGCTAATTAATTAATGTTTTTTAAAGTGCTATTGAGCAGTTTGTTCTCTGAACGTCGCACTGAGCGGAGCTGAAAGCAGGTCAGGCTGCCAGCTGCCCCTGTGCTCTGTTAGTTAAACTATTTTCATGCTAATTAGAGCTCTGTGTTAATTATCTAGAGTTGTGTCTTAACCGTTTGAGGTCATTAAGCACCCACAGAGGGAGGACAAGTCTCAGTAATGATAATCTGTGTTTTTGGCCAAAACCGCAGACTTAAATGTGCACGAGGCACCAATAACTGTCCTCAGTCTGTAGGCTAAGAGCTGTTGGAACATAATGGCTCTCTGTTCCCTCCGTAGCTCCTTTTATCTGCCTGTTTCTGTATTCCAAAGCAGTTTTGTTCACATCCGAGGCTTTTTACTCAGTATAAACTACAGTTATACTGTAGGTTTGACAACTTCGCCTATAGGTTTTAGGCATAACAAGGCAGAGGAGAGCCTTAAATCTGTTCTTTAAGCAGCAAAACACCTTCCTGTGTTCATTTTAGAGCGTCTGCGTGAAGTCTTGTTTCGTCCTCTCAGTTGTGCTAACAGGTCACGTCTGACTGGGATCAGCAGCATGAATGAGTGCGAGGAGCAACCTGCATGTTAAACCTGGAAGCAGCTCTGCAATGCTAAAAATAGTCAGAGCGTTAGATTTTCTTCATGCCAATGCAGAGTTTGCAGGTGCCAAACATTTCATAATAAGGCAGCCTTTATAAAAGGAGTTTTGGCTTTAACTAATGGCTTTAGACAATGTTTGTGATTCACAGTCGAAGTGAATCAGTCAGAAGTTGTTCTAATGAATTTGTCTGATCTATTAAACAGTTTTCTTGAAAGTCGTGTGATTAACCTTCATTTCCTGCCCCTCTGTCAGGTGACCTCTCTGGGCGTGGCCACATTCAGCCTCTGTGCTCTGAGTATTGATCGCTTCCATGCAGCCACCGGCCCTGGGTCCCTTCAGACGCCCAAGGTGGAGCCCTGCCAGTCCATCCTGTCCAAGCTGTCCGTCATCTGGGTGGGCTCCATGGTGCTGGCCGCCCCGGAGCTGCTGCTCTGGCAGCTCCTCCAGGAAACCGTCAGCCTGCCGACCCTCCCCACCGACCTGCAGCAGAGCCAGCCGGGAGGCTCACTGATGGCCGCCTTCAGGGCCCGAACAGACAAATTTAAGGTGGATATCTGTGTGCGTGAGCCGTCCGTGGAGCTCCCGGACAGCATCTACTCTCTGGTGCTGACCTACCACGAGGCCCGCATGTGGTGGTTCTTTGGGTGCTACATCTGTTTGCCTCTGCTCTTCACTCTGGCCTGCGACCTGGTGACGAGGCAAGTGTTAGCCCAGCGTCTGCCGCAGAAACCCGGCGGCGAAAAGGTGACCAGCAGATGCTCCTCCTCCTCTTCGTCCTCCTCCTCGACAAAGAAAAAGCAGCAGGTGAGAGAGCAGAGGCTGCGCTCCACCGTGATGGCGCTCACCATCTTGTACATCACGTGCAACCTGCCCGAGAGCATTTGTAACATCACCCTGGCGTACGTCTCCGACCAGGTGTCCGCCGCGCTCCCGGCTCTGGCTCTGCCAGCTCTGGGTCTGATTGGACAGTTTCTGCTGTTCATGCGTTGCTCGGCGACACCGGTGTTGCTGCTGTTCCTGTGCCGCTCGCTGGGTCAGGCCTTCATGGACTGCTGCTGCTGCTGCTGTGAAGAGTGCCTCCCCGACGGCAACTCCTCTTCATCCTCCTCCGCTTCAACCACCGCCACCTCCAACCTGTCCTCGCCCACATCGCCGTCTCCGTCCTCCCTGTCTCCTTCCAGCAAAGAGGAGATGAAGAGCATGTTGGCGGCGGAACCAGCAGTCTGCTACGACAGAGCAAAGGACTCGCCGCCGGCTCTCGGGACGCCCTGCTGAGGTCCAGAACTGCATTTCACCACACCCACCTTTAAAGGATCATTTAGGTTTATCACAACTTGGCTTTTATTTTCATAGTTCTGTCAAACATTTCTATCAGTTACCATAATGTTGAGCTCACCAGCTCTGGAGACACAGTGATTTCACAAAGAGCAGTCAGACGGTCAGACATGTTGGAAACAAACCCCAGTTAATCCCAATATGGCCAAAAGTATGTGGACGCCCCTCTTTCAGTATGCGTTTCCTGGTTTGGTCTCTTACTTCCTATGAAAGGAAATCTTTATGCTACACCACACAGTGATGTTTTAGACTGTTGTGTGCTTCTGACAGGTCATGTTTGTCCATATCCTGTCTCAACATGACGATGCCCCTGTGCACAAAGCCGGGTCCATAAAGACACAGTTTGCCCAGTTTGGTGTGGAAGAACTTGACTTGACAGACTTCAGCTACATCCAACACCTCTGGGATGAGGACCGTGAGCCAGACCTGATCCCCCAGCGTCAGTGCTGGACCTCATTAATGTTCTTGTGGCTGAATGAGAGAAAATCCCTGCATCCAGGTTCCAAACTCTGGTGGAAAGACTGAAACCAGAGGAGTGGAGTTTCATGGTATATGTGGTAATGTTCACATGTCCACATACTGTTGGGTTTTTCAGATGTTCTGTATCTAAATCACAGTTTTACTGGAGGTTAAATTACTACTACGTTAAGTCCACTAGGTCAACGTTGAAGCAGGTGTGATGGATATTGACATCTCTGACTTTGTTGTCTTTTCCAAATGATGTTTATCCAACCTACAGGTTTGTTTCCAACCTGTCCAGTCCTCTGACCTCTGTGTTTCTTCACCAGTCAGACTTGTTTCCAGTAAAATCACAGTTAGTATTACAGACAGAGATGATATACAAATCTAGCAAAATAAAGCCCGGGTTGTGATAAACTGGAATAATCCTTTAATCTCAGTCCGTATGAACTGATGTTGTGGAGCCGCTGTAGGAGCAGAAATCTGTCTCGTTAGAATTAGAGGATGATAAACAATATAGAGAATATTTTATTTTTAAAAAGGAGTTTAGCGTTGTCCACCTGAGATGGATTTAATCTGATTATTGTAGGACACATCATTTTGCATTTTTTTTAGATACATTTGACATTTTATAGATACTAATGCGTTTCTAATGCTCATCAGGACATTAGTACAATCTGCTCTAAGTACTGTATCAGAGAGAAACACTGGATCATCTGAGTGTGAAGATGCTTCATCTGGAAATGTAGACACACTGAGACTTTTGTCAGCAGACTGCTGTGAACTTTGTGAGCTGTTTTTTTTTTTTTTTTGTAGACATGATGTTGCTGTTGCTGCTCATTCGCCTCACTGACGCCGTGTCTGCACAGCATGTGTTGGGTCAGCTGTATGTTGACAAGCTGTCACATACATCCTGTGTAGACAGCAGGTCAAAAATGGGATGAGATATTAGAAATCAATCCAGATTCTGAACAATTCAGTGTGAAGTTTGACTTTTGGTTTAGTAAAGTTTAGATTTTCTTCAAGAGAAACTCCCTCGTGTTTTTTAATGTCTCTTATACACTTTGTTAACTGATACAGGCAGTAGAGCTGTTGATGAATGCTCTCTGTGTTTACAGAGTATTTCATTTCAAGCCTTTATTTCAATAGAAATAAGCCGAGTCACTCTCTCTGAAAGTGCTCTTTTTACTAATTTTAGATAGGAATTTATATTTATATGTATGTTTTTATGATTTTTTTTTATTAGCAAAGCTGGTGGATTTTTGGAGCAGCAGGAATCACATCTTAATGATATTCTGTACTTCTCTTCTCGTAAATTCAGTGTGCAGCCCATACCAACAATGAACTGATCCACTAATAAGTATTGTCTCTGCGTCCGAAGCCTGATGCATCTGATTCCTCTGTGCTACAGCTCCAGCTCCACTGTTGTCCCAGAAACACATCAATGAGCCTCACTGCTGCGCTGGGTAACATGTTCCTTCACTGCCACAAGCACACACACTGTAGTTTATTTTGACAGTCAAACACACACTGTCCTTGCTGCTGGAAATACTCTCTATAGGGCACCAAACGTGGATCAGTCCGCCGCTGAAAATAGTCCCCAACAAATGCTCTTTCTTCCTGTTTGAGCAACGGCTGCAAAAAACTACAGTGACAAGCTGTTACAGGAAAATACTGAACTTTTTTTTTTAACAATGAAACTACATTTATGAGATGTTTTTAGTGATTTGTGTCTTCAGTGGAAACCAGTGGGCTTCAGGCCCTGCAGACGGAGCGGGCAGCCTGAAAGTACTGAGAGACGGACTGACACATTGTTGGTTTTGGTCTGCACATGGGATTTGCTGGCAGTAAGAAAAATACATCAGCTGCATCCCGTAAGTTTGCTTCACTTAACAAATAGCAGTGTCTCTGGGGCTCCTATGAAAAAAGAAAGCGTTAGATTTAAACGTGCAGACGTCAAGTTAGGAGGTAAAACACATTTTAAGCTGCCATGAGTGCAAAGAAGGAAACTCAAACCAGGAGACGGAGACGGGGGAGTCATCTGTTCGTGAGCGTTTGTTCCTGAACTGACTGAACTCTGCACACACTGGAGGATCCTCGTGTGGATTAATCTTATCTGGAAGAAGAGCGATGGCTCATAGTCTGATCTCCAGTGGAAGGAATGCTACGCAGCGGTGCTCCCAACACCCACTGAAGGAGAAAGCTGTTCATGCCTGACTGTGACGCTCCTTTTTGTCATTATTCAATTATTGAAGGTCACAGCTTCACAATAACAGTTGGCCTTTGAGTTTCTGCAGACATAATACACAGTCGCTCTGTGACCAGTTGCTGGGAGAGCAGACAAGAATTCCTCGCTTATCCAAGTATTTTCAGGCGTTTCTCAGCTTTTTTTTTCCTTCTTTTTATTGCCAATCTTTTTATTATTGTCTTCAGTTTCTTCTAGCGAAATGTCTTTGTCGCCTTGGTGAATACGTTGTCATGTAAAGGCAGAAATTTATCTTGCTTATTTAGAAATTAAAAACCTGGTAGACACGTAAAGGAAATTCAAACATGTTGTCTTCTACGGAAGCTCGGAAGTTCCAAAATATATGATTTTCTTTAATATTGTTATAATATCTTGTGTCCATGAGAACCATATCTTGATCTATATATCTTATTATAACCTGATTCATCTCTTTAGAGAGGAGATTCTGTCTGTGCGAGATAACAAGTGGATGCAGATATGGATCGGGTGTGAGACGATTTATTATTCTGTGTGATAATATTATCTTTTACGCACAAGATGTGGTCGACTCGGAAAATGCCGCCTTGTGCATGCAAGATAATGTCCTGTGCACCATATATGGATCAGGATAATAATAATTTGTGTGTTTAAGAGACCTCAAGAAAATAGAAATTGAGGTTCTAACTGCTGCTAAAACTCCTTCTCACATATCTTCTCTGTGTAAATCCTGCTTTATCTCAGCAGTTTTAGAAGGTGTTTTTTTTTTCTCATCTGAGAGCATTTGGCTTACAGGCTAACACAAACGCTAAACGCTGTAACATGTTTCTGTTGTTAATTGTTAATCCCAAATGTCAGACTGATGTCTAACTTAAATGTTAAATTGTAAATTAGGAAAACTCAAAGCAAAGTAAGCTGCTGCACACCTCAGCAGAACACCTGAGCTTTGTGGAAGAATTTTAACATTTGAGAAAATTCAGCAATCGATGAACCAGCAGGAATAAACGAGGAACTCAGTGACCTCTAGAAACTCTTCTCTTCGCTGGTTCCACCTGCTTTTTGTCAGCTGTCAGCAGGTGATGTTGGAAACAACAACAGACAGCTAAAACAGATGTTACTTTGCTCCCATTTTAAAAATTGTGAATTAGGAACAAGAGCAGAATATGAAGAGGGAATAAAAGGATTTAACAAAACATGACCCGACGTCTCCATCGCAGCTTCATCATTTACACGGACCCTTTTCACGAGCACAATAAAGACATCACCATCAGAGGGCACCTTGGCATGGCTGGTAGCTGTAATCAGTCCAATTAAGGTCACATGGTCTGATTCCAGAGTGCCGCTGCAAACAGGAGCCGAGTCTCAGCCCAAATCTGCCCAAGTCAACTCCCCTCGACCTGAGCCAAAGCTGGCAGCTGTGGTTGGACCAGAGCCGGCTCATGTTTGGCGCTCTGGGACCAGAAAGCAGTCAAGTGTCCCGGCGGTCTGCAGGAAATCTGGCACAGGTATTCCTTCTTAATTAGTCTATGAGTGGGGAGCTTAGTTTTTCTTTTTTTGTGCAGTTTTTTCCTCTGAGATTAATCCAAAACTGGCCTAACTCAATACGACATATCTTTATGAAAGCAGCTCATCTCGCTGTACTCGATGCACAGAGGTGAAACTGATATCCATCATCTCATCTGAAAACAGGGAGGACAAAGAAAACAGTATTTCAGGACAATGTTCCTTTAAAAGACTTGGAGATTTTAGCTTGATATTGACTGTATGTTGAATTTTATGCTTTTTACTTAATAAACTGTTGAAGTTCAGTGTCGGTTCCTGGTTTCCACAACTAAAGTAAGTAAGTAGGTAACTGATTGAGTCAAGCCAGAAGCAGCAGATCCCTGAACACAGCACACAGGGTCAGGGGTGGGAGGGGTGGGGGGGGGGTGGGGGGGGTGGGGGGGTTCACCATGTCTAATATCACAGACCCCAAATCCCAAAGACACACATTTAATCAGATGAAGATTTTACATGTAGATTTCAGTGGGTTGATCACTTTGAGTGAATTAAGAGGAGGCTCACAGCACACTGACGCTTCTCTTTCCACACGGTGAAGGCCCAACACAATCATTTTTCTGGGGGCACCTGGGGGCCCTTCACACATGCCGGCAGGCCCCGGGTTACACTCTCTGGACCGCTGTTGTCAGTTTGAGTCTCGGTTCCTTTGAGTTGAAATATTTGTCCTCCCACGTCGTTGTGCCTGGGCAAAGAGAAGGAGGAGGGGAAGCTCCAATAAGGCCTGCTTTGTTCAGGCGTCCCCCTCTCTGGCTCAGAGAGAGACACTCGAACAAAGCTGCATATCAATCGCCATCCACCAAGGGAGTTGCTAAGCTACACGACTCCCACCACCTCCCACCAGCTGCCCCAGTCACTGAAGAGAGAGAGAAGAAAGAGGGCAGAGATGCAGGGGAGGAAAAGCTGCTGCGCTCCACCCGGATAAGCCAAAACCCAAACTCCTCTGGTCTCGGCTGCCTTGACAACCAGCTGAGACGCAGCAGCATGGTGGCCTTAAGTTAGCAATACGGTCTAAAACCAACAAGGCTGTGGGCTTGATCCTGACTGGGGCCTGTGTGGACCCTCAGGTGCTCCAAAGGTTTCCCCCTAACACAAAGACAGACACATTTCAGTCTGAGGAATTCTGGTAATGTGATTACTTTCATCAGTTTATAAGTAATGATGTGAAGGTTACAGAGACGCTGCTCTCTGCTGAGTGTCTGTTACATGTGTGTCTTATCAATACACAACCACAGATCTGAACTGATTCATACTGATCCTCACTGATAAGAAAGACCCATTTATCCCAAATACTTTGAAATGATTGTAAAGGACCATACCAGTGTTTTTAATGTCTTAACCTGCTTCCTGCATAAACCCTCCATCTAACACACGTTAACTTTTTATGAGCTAAGAAAAAAGTTTTTAGCCGTGACGAATAAAATAACTCCTGATCCTTAAATAAAATTCAAAATCACCAACACTGGAGATACATGGTTGTCAGCTGACACTGACGATAGGCCTTATATTGTTGTACATTTGCAAGTGTTTACATTTCAGAAACCATTGGTTTCCATTCATTCTTTTACGTATGCAAAACAGCTTGCATAGAGAGTCTTTGGAAACATTTTATGATAAAGTTAAAATGCATAATTAATGCAAAATCATAAACACTCAGTTTGATCATTTGTTGACAGTGAGCAGTACTCAAACATGACTTCTGTATCCATATTAGAAACTTTTATGGACATTTGTCACTCCAGTCACTGTCTCCTTTTACTGTTGTCAAAGTCACGTTAGCTTAGCATGATAATTCATTCATTGTATAACTACAGAAGACTGCTCTGAAACATATGATATGCAGTAAACGTGCTAAAACATGCAAAACACAGGTACAACAGGTTAGCAAAATAAAATGTGATGAAATATCTAAACGTCTTGTTGTAGAACATGGAAAAATCACGTAACATTTCAAAATAAAAGTGCAGGCCCTCATGCGTTTGCACTTCATTGTGTTGATGTCCAGGCTCTCCTCTGCGCTCTGACAGTCTGCCTCCAGCCTCAGCAGGATCAGGAAATCTGTTAGCAGCGGCCATTACCAAGACGACAGCCCACTGCTAATCAGCAATGCTAACAGAGTCCCGTCCACCAGTGGAGCTCTGTGTTGACTTGATGCAGAGCCAGCACGAGGCATCAGTGAACCAAGTGGTTGCTCAGGACCCCACAGACGCCCGGGGGGGGGGGGGGGGGGGGGTTCTGGTTGGTTGTGCCCATAATTTAAACAATAAAGGGGG
>JBBMOE010000018.1:2198655-2543655 GCA_037975065.1 Chaetodon trifasciatus
GGGGGGGGGGGCTTCTGTTTGTTTGTGCCAATATTTAAAGCATTAAAGGTGTAGTTGCTGATCTTGTTATCATGTCCTTCAGTGCCCACAAAATGTCTTACCATCTTAAGACAGCTTGAGATTTGGGGACTCTATTTGGTTTGGTTCCACTAGCTGGTTTCATTTTGGATCCAAGCGGGTGAAATATCCTGATTTTCTAAACTAATGAAATGTTATCTAATGTTTGATGCTCTGTGGTGGATACGTGTCAAAAGCAGGAGATCAAGAAACACTGACAGACAGGCAGGGGAATCCAAAATCCAAGGGTCAGGCATAATATAAAAAAAACAGGCACATCAGACAAACAGAAGGCTGGAAAGTTCAGCGCTGCACCGACGATCTGGGCTGGTATACACAGTGAGTGGCTGATGAAGGAATAAGGTGCAGGTGGTCGAGGAGTCTCAGGTGAGGGGAATGAGGTGATTGCAGGGCAGGTGGGAATTAGATCTGATCTGAAATGATATGAGAAGAAAGCAGACAAAAAAAAAAAAGAAAATGACGGATTAGTTCAGAATGATTTCACTGATATTTAGAGTTCACAAGGATTCATGGAAATTTACACTTTCTACAACATGTGGAAATCAAGTTATCACAACATGTACAAAAACACAGATGGACTGCATTGAGCTGGGACATGAAAAGTGTTCTGCATCATCTGTTGTTGACTTGTGCACATGATACCAGTGTTTTAAAGAGACAAGTGCTGCACTTCAGTACAACTTTGAGGTAGCTGCTTGAATATTTCCATTTTATTCTTGAACATTTCAGAGAAAAACATTTCTTCAGTACATTTATTTGACAGCTTAGCTGCTTGGCAGGTTAAAATTTTACACATAAAACATACAATCAACAAATACAATTATGAATTTTAATACGTTAAACTACACAACAGGTTATTTAGTAATTCCACTTAGCCAAACCTCAACCAGTCACAGCCTTAAAATTCTACTAACACACTGATGCACCAATAATAATAATAATAATGATACAACATTATGATAAATAACACTCTAAAATCCACTTGTAACGAGTATTTGTACACTTTGGCACTAACAGTTCTTCTGTGTGCACCGTAGGTCCCACAAAAGGCCGAGTCCGTCCCTGTTTGATGCTGGACTCCTGCAGAGACTTCTGGGCTCTGAGCTTCCCACCAGGACCAGAGGTTCCGGATGCTTCCATGTCCCCCGTCACCAGAATACAGACGTGGTTTGTTCTGTGGCCACGTCAATGTGAGACAGCGGGCATTGGAGCCCCACCAGCGGGCTGGGGGTGGACTGCCCGGACCACTTCCTCATTGAGCTCTTTAAGAGGACATGGGAAACATCAGCGAGGCCCACAAATAAACTCTGGGGTCCCTTTCAATCCTGAGCAAACAGTGCTTTCATTAACTTGGCGAAGCTCAAGCAGGACAAAGCCAAAATCTGAAGGTGGTCTTCAAACGGTTTAACCCAAATTAAATGTTTCTTCAGAATCGTCTTTATTGGCCACATACAAGGAATCTGACTCTGGTTTTGTTGCTCTTAGGGAGATAGAAGCAGCCATACAGCTAAAAACAAGGAGAACAAAGCTGAAAAAAGGTAAAAATCTGTACATAAACACATGTAAAGAGCAACAATATACAATATCTATATGCATTTGTGTGGCTTGACAATACCACAAAATTTGCTTTCAGTCTGACAGCAATTACACCAGGCCAGGAACACCTGATCAGTACTCATACTTTATGTTTTTATAAGCAGTTAATGAGTGTAGGCGAGAGCAAACTGAGTTTTATGGCAAATGAATCCTTAAAAGGTTTTTTGTAAATACTTTTTCTAAACAAAGCGTCTCTCTTTTCTGTTCTCTCTTAATTACTTAATGTCTAAATCACATAGATGTTTTGTAAAAGACCAGTTTTTAATGGTCAGTGGTGGAAGAAGCATTAAGATTTTTTATTCAAGTGAAAGTACTTTTACTTGGTATGAAAGTCCTACATTCAAAATACTCAAGGACTCCTACTCAAATACGCAATGTTTACTGCTTACTTAAGTGAAAAAGTATTAGCATCAAAATGTACCTCAGGTATCACAGGGAAAAGCACTCATTAAGCAAAATTACCCCACTCAGTGTTTTATACTATGTTTGTATTCTATATGCATTATTAGAATATCGTTATTGATGCATTTATGTCAGCAGCGTTTTAATGTTGTCAACGTGAAGCTCATTTTCGCTACATAAGAAACTGTTACGTGGTTCATTTATGAAATGCATCGTGTTTTTTAATCTAATTATATGTTTTACATGAAAAATGTAGCTGAAAAGCGTGCATGACGAGCGTTCATGTGCCGATAATGTGATCCAACATGAGATAATACCTCTTCCAGTATTGATCCTATTGATGCCAGTATCGCAAAACAAGACTAAGTATGTGTGGTATTTATACATCAGGTATTGATCTGCCCACCTCAGTTCAAAACAAGAATTAGTTATACGGGCTTTGGTATTTATGTGTTATGTATGTAGTCTACAGTACTTTGGCTCAAGCCTTAATGAGGCGTCATTATAATGAGAGTTAATGACAGTTACAACCACTTTACTACTGCAGATGTTTGTTAAAGCAACTAAAGAAAGGGATGGGAAACTGTAGTGAAATATATATTTGTTATATATTTGATATAATGATGTGAAGTTCATTGTTAGCAGAGTATTCAAAGTGCTGTATGTCCTTCTTTGGCCGCATGGGGGCAGTGTTGCTTCATGTCAGGAGACCTGGTACCTGTCAGACGGGCACAGTGAGAGGTGGACTCCAGGCAGGGACTCTGGGATGACTGGCAGTCAGATATGGTTCATGTCTGCCTTCCTGTTGTGAAATTATTGGTTTGACCAGAACAATAAGCTGACAGATACAACACTTCTCGTAAAATCTGCCTGTTTAAAGCGTTCTTTCTTGAAATCGTGCAGATATTTGGTTTATTCTGTCATGTTTCAAGGTGCTGACAAGCATCAGAGAAACAGCTGACAAGAGGTTTGGGTTCCTTTTGTTTGCTTATTTGCTTTGAAAGAATGTGACTTTTAAGACAAACAAGATTCATAAAGATGGGAAAGTCTGTAGTGAAACATCAGCGGATGACGATAATATCTGAACACACACACACACACACACACACGCAGTTGGTCCCAGTTTGTTTGGTTAAGCTTGTTTAACGCGGCAGAATCCAGCAGGCCTACAGTAAATCTGCCCACATGAACATGATGCTCAAACTGTTTTAAAGAGGTGTTGATTCAATTTCAGCTTTTTTTTTTCTTTTGCACAGGAATATCTCTCAGATATTAATTCAGACCTTTCGTAAGACGTTTCACTCGACTATGACTTCCTCTGTCACAGCAACAAAATGCACAGCATCTGCAGTTTGCTCATTGTCAGGAGGCCAGAATACATTATTACAGAACATTACTGCTGCGGATTTTCCATCAGCAGTCCTAAACACTGTGCTGTGTCCCTCAGTGCACTGTGTGTGCGTGTGTGTGTGTGTGTGTGGATCTGAAGCCTGGATGTTTGTACAGGAGGCCTGCAGCTTCCTAACAGAGACCAGCTCACGACGTCCATATTTAGACTCTTAGCATGTCCAGCAGCTCCGCTTGTTTATGACAGTGAGACACAAGACACAACCCAGCATTTTATACCCGCATATGGTGTGTGTGTGTGTGTGTGTGCTTGTGTGTGTGTGCATTGACAGTCACTTTGTGGGGACTATGAATATCTTCACAACGTTAACAATAACTTTTAGGGGGCAGATTAAAGGGTTTTTTCAGTTTAGGTTTGGTTCTTTACTTCCATCTCTGTGAGGACCAGTTTGGGTTTTGGAAAGTGGGGAGGACATCTTTGAGAAGTGAGGACATCTTTGTAAAGTGAGGACATCTTTGTAAAGTGAGGACATCTTTGAGAAGTGAGGACAATATTGCAACAGTGGTCCAGCTCTTTATCCTTGTCCAGTTCCTGGAGGGGTCGTGGGGCTTTGTCCATCCAGTCTATGTGTGTTTTAGAGACTCGGAGAAAGCTAGCGACCACGGGCTGCTGGAGCCGTCCGGTCCTTATATAACTGCAGTGAGAGCAGTGGGTGTTGGGCTCTGCCAGGGTTGTCCCTTGTCATAAATTCTGTTTATGATCTTTATCGACGGGATCTGAAGTCACTGGGGGAAGGAGAGCGTCCACGTCTGAACCTGATAGATGTTTTCCTCTGAGTCGCTGCCCCAAGTGAAGGAGTTAAAGTATCTCAGGGCCTTGAGGGTAAAGTAGAAGTGTGAAGTCCACAGATTAGTGCAGCGTCAGCAGTAATGTGGGCGTTGTACAGTCCATGGTACAGCCCTCATATATGGTCGTGCTCTTTGAGCCGTGAGTGAAAGTTTCCTCTGTAGGGGGATCATCTGGGCTCACCCACACGGAGCTCAGGAGGGAGCTCGGAGCAGAAAAGGAGCCTGCTGAGGTGGGTGGGACATCTGATAAGGATGCCTCCCAAAGTCTCCAGAAACACAAGCATCTTTTTCCAGCTTCTGAGCTCAAACAATGTGCACAATGTGAGAGAACCTCCTCACAAACCAGTGACTTCAGCCATCTTACAAGGCAAACAGCTCCAATGTGGCAGAAAAATAGACCCAAACTGACACAAACAACACTCACTACAACAGCACAAAACAAAGCTGCTTCCTCTTTTTTGGCAAAGTGGAAGGTCGAGCCCTAAATTTCTCATCATGACAGAAGAGAGAAGGAGGCAAAGAGGGCTACAGGAAACTGTTAATGCAAAAGAAAGTGTGTTTGTCAGTACAGAAGCTGCGTGTGTGTCTGTGTGTGCGTCAGGAGATGATGCCGAGTCTATCAAAGCAAACAGAGATGGACCGAAGAGATCTTCAACTTATTTCAGAAAGTCTTGATTCAGTTTGTTTTAATTTCATTTGATTCAGCTCAGCAAATCAGAGAAAGACAGAGGCACTGTCTGTCTGTCTGACTGTCTGTCTGTCTGTCTGACTGACTGACTGACTGACTGTCTGTCTGTCTGTCTGTCTGTCTGTCTGTCTGTCTGTCTGACTGACTGACTGACTGACTGACTGACTGTCTGTCTGTCTGTCTGTCTGACTGACTGACTGACTGTCTGTCTGTCTGTCTGTCTGTCTGTCTGTCTGACTGACTGACTGACTGACTGTCTGTCTGTCTGTCTGACTGTCTGTCTGTCTGTCTGTCTGACTGACTGACTCACTGACTGTCTGTCTGTCTGTCTGTCTGTCTGTCTGTCTGTCTATCTGACTGTCTGTCTGTCTGTCTGTCTGACTGACTGACTGTCTGACTGTCTGTCTGTCTGTCCGACTGTCTGTCTGTCTGACTGTCTGTCTGTCTGTCTGTCTGTCTGTCTGACTGTCTGACTGTCTGTCTGTCTGTCTGTCTGTCTGACTGTCTGACTGTCTGTCTGTCTGTCTGTCTGTCTGACGTGCGCGCTGCTTGTTTGTGAAAACAGTAATCACATTACTCTGAAGTGTCGCTGCCCACTGCTCAGGCCATGAGCACGCGTGTGTCTCTGCCCGCGTGTGTGTGTGTGTGTGTGTGGAGGATAATGGTTCATGTTCTTGTTTTTGATTTGCAGGAATCAAACCGAGCAGCTGCTGTAAATCAGCGTCCAAACCTCCACACGGCAGCGACACCAGCTCCCTCTCTCTCCCGTCCGTCCCTCATTCACTCCGTCTGTCTCTCTACCTTTCCGTTTGAAGCCGAGCTCTATTTAATTCCCATTTTCCCTCCCCCTCAGAGACTCAGCACTCCATCCCATCCTGTCCTTCCCTTTGTTTCTCTCTCTTCCTCCTACACCTTCTCCCCCTCTTTCATTCCATCTCTCATCATCCACCGCCTTCAGCTAACCAGCCTCCCAGCAGAGAATTATGAATAGAATTCAAATCAGTTGAGCTTTACTGTCTCCCACCCCCTCTCTACCTGCCCCCTCCGTGTCTGCCTCTACTTTCTAACTTTCTCCAACTGTTTCCTATTGATTA
The DNA here is from genome assembly GCA_037975065.1 of Chaetodon trifasciatus. Classification (NCBI taxonomy): domain Eukaryota; kingdom Metazoa; phylum Chordata; class Actinopteri; order Chaetodontiformes; family Chaetodontidae; genus Chaetodon; species Chaetodon trifasciatus. The sequence continues at coordinate 2,204,710 of JBBMOE010000018.1, forward strand.
TGGCTGTGACCTCACACCCACACTGCTCAGCCTCCTATACATTAACCCTTTCCTCCTCGCTCCATCCTGTCTGCTGTTCACTTCTCGCCTCGGCGCTCAGCCAGTGCTTCAGTGATGGAGAAAAAAAAAGAGAAACACCACCTCCTCCGTGACTGACTGTGGTGATGAAACTCAAACGATGATAAAGTGTTGTGATGCTCACTGGCAGATGCTTTTTGAGGAGTAAGTCGGAGCTGCCCTCTGTCTCCTGCTCTCTTGTCTTTGGACATAGTTCAGCATTAAGACACGGCTGTGTCCAAAGGTCACAAGTACACCTACTAATGCCTTTAAGGTCTCTTTCATCTGCCCAGTCTGCAGAATAACATGTATATGTTAAATTTGTACGTTTCACACGTATCTTATAAATGTTTCTACACTAAGAGACGACCACCCAGCAGCAGACCTGTTTGAGCCGTGTTTGTGGCGACTAAATCAGGTATTTTAAGCCAAAATATGATCTTTTCTTAACCCTTACCAACTGTTTTTGGTGCCTGAACCTAACCAGATGTTGAGCAGAGCGTTGCTACAATATGAAATTGAAAACTGAAATGTAAAATTTGAACATACATTAATTCTGGGTTGATTTCCTGTTGTGTAGTTTGGTTAATTTCATACGGACAAATGAAAAAAAAGATCTGTTGTTGCTTTAAGTTCTGTTTTTTTTTTAGCTCACACCGTGAACATTAAGTCTTACACACAGTGTAGGCCTGTGACATTATCAGCCTAATCAATGCTATTGATTAATCAGCTGGAGCACCTGCTATTGATCAGCTGTTTCCTGACAACTTAACTGACTCCTGCAACAAGGCCTGTTTGAAAGTAACTCTGCTGTCATGTCAGGAATATGAGTGGATCTGCAGGCTTTTATCCACGATGACTGTGCCCGGTGCTGCACAGAGGTAAAGTGTATTTTAATCATCAGACAAATCAATCAATCAATCAATCAAACACGGCAAACAGGATGCTGCTGCTGCACTGTCGCTTCTTGACAAGCAAATTTCATACGACAGAAGAAACTTTCAGAGTTCAGAAATGAACGTTTGACCCAATGAAATCTGTGTCCGACGTCATTCTCCACCTGCCTCCCCCACGACATTTTCAGCCGACTCATTCAGTTGAGTCTTCAGTGGTCTGACAACAGAGGCAGAAAAATATGCAGATGAGAGCAACTACATTGCATACTGATACTTGAACTGCATTAAAATACAGCATAAGTGGGCACGGAGAGCGGGAGAGGTTTAATGGGCCGTCTCCCTCCCTCGCTTTCTCTCTCTCTCTCTGACAAGGACAAACATGAAAAACTAGTTTTGCTGTGTAGACTGACACAGATGAAACACATCATTAAAAATTGATTTTAAGTCCACTGCCAGTAAATGCAGACATTTAGAGTATGTACTGTACACTGGCAAGTGAATTTCATGCTTCAGAGATGTGAGCTGTTCCAGTAAAAATAGACCTGTTGTGTAAAGGTAGCAGCTGTTACGGTATATATCAGCAGCCGGGGAGGCATGACACTTTTAAGCTTTCGGAAAGGAGCAATATCTGAGTCTGCCCTGACGACTGAACGGTGTGCATCAAACAAAGTAGTTCATGAAATGTGGTTCAGCCATACCTGTTCTAAATGTCCAGAGTGAAACACCTGCCGTCTCACAGGGGGACAGGATGTGATGGATCACACAAGTGTAGATAAATGTGCACGCTCTCAGACACTCTCACCTAAAAGACATTTCATGCTGGTGCATATTTTCACACCTCCACACACCTGGTCAGTCGCTGCGTGAAGTGGCCTGATCGTTACAGTTATTGACTGATGTCTTAACACAGAGCTGACATTTTAGCAGCATCGGGCGCTTAGACTATATCAGAGAGTGTATCTTCAAGTGGATGGAAAAGTGATTAATTTTTCCATGTGGAGGTTGATCTGCTAGATTTAGAAGAACAGCCACCAGTTAATCAGTGTCACAGCTTGAGCACCATGACTGCAGCACAGAGCTGGTTATATAATGTATGACTGTGGGATTCCCAGCAGCTCTGCCTCCTCCACTTAGCAGTGCGAGGAGAGGAGGGGGCTGCAGAATCGATGGCAGCAGAGGGAGGAGGGTATTGAGATTGTGATCATGAGTGCGAAGGGCTCAGGTTGGCCACCAGCTCCTCCACTCTTCAATAATCCAATAATTACAGGCAGCTTCTTAACAGGGGGTCCCTCTGCTGCTGCAGCAGCTCAGCTGAACGCAAGTCACATCCGCACTGTGCTGCCTGTTTGCACTGAATCTGAGGGACTGAGACATTATATTAAAGAAATTAGATGGTAAGAGTGTCCCTGTTGCTCTGGATAATCCACAGACACACTGTCATTGGGACTATCGACTGTGCTGAACCCCGTCAGCACAAGCTCACAGGTGGCGTGATATTGATTCCCGTCAATGGCGTCACATTATGCCACTGACCTTAAGGTGGCAGCAGTGCAGCTGGAAACGCAGTAATGCACCAGAAAAGGCAGAGAAGAAGAGGACTGCTCACATTAGGTATGTTTCCACTGCGTGGTACGGCTCGGCTCAGCTCGACTGGACTCACTTTTGTCTCTTAGCCGATCGTCGATGCTGCATGAAACTGTTACGACGTCCTCTTCAACATGGCACAAACAAGCAAACACAGGAACAAAACTTTGTTTCAGAAGAAGCAGAAAAAACAAGACAAAAGACTAAAGCTGAAAAAACAGGAGAGTTTAGGAAGGTCCTTCATCAGCATGATGGTGCAGCTCTCAACAGGGCACCTTTTAATCCGACGTTAGTCTTTTTACAGTATTTCTTAGTCAACAAATCCCAAGAAAAGACCAAAAGCTAAACACGACTTCCTCGCCTTGACTGGTTTCTACTGAAGACATAAATCTTTGACAGCTCAACAGCTCAAAAATATAAAGTTTCATGTGAAAAAAAGGCTATTTAACTTCCTAAAACAGCCGGTCACTGTAGATTTTTTGTAAATGTTGCTCCAACAAGAGGAAATAGTGCATTTGTTGGGACTACTTTCAGTGGCGGATTAATTCACATTTGGTGCTCTAGTGGGTATTTGCAGCAGCAGGACAGTGTGTGTGAGTCAAAATGAACTACAGTGTGTGTGTTTGTGGTCATGAAGGAGCATGTCAGTATGGCTCAGTGATGTTTTTAATAGTTTTTGGACGACAGAGGAAGAAGACGCATCAGGCTCTGATACACAGACAACACTTGAATCAGTTTATTGCTATAACTACAGAATATAACTCGACTCATAGTTTGAAATAGGTCAGAGTGAAGGTTGGGGTTGTAGTTATAAGTAACTACAAACATGATCGTGTTTGTGTGTGTGTGTGTGTGTGTGTGAATGCATACAAACACACATACTGCACGTTGAGTGCTGCGTGCTCTCTCTGCCTCTCAAAAACAGCAGGTTTGGTCAGTATATCATCTCCATAAGAGCAAACCCTTATATGACTTATACATTATTCACACAGTGACATCAGTTTCTCACAGAAGCTCAGAGGAGTTTAAAGACGTCCGCCCTCCATCCTCCACACTCTGCAGCTTCACTGTGAGGCTGAGCAGCAGCAGAACAGACCCACAGCGACTGAATCTACAAAGCTGTACACTGCAGCTTTATCTCTTAAGTTTATCCCTCTACCTTCCCTTTATCCTCCCAGAAGCTCCAGCGTAAAGCAGTTAAACTTCTAAACAATCTTAGAAGAGATAGTAACTTATGAGGAATTTTTCAATAAAAGGCCAAATTAAAGCTTATATGATTATGTTTAAATAGCTTAGCCAACAGTTTTAACCTATAACTAGTGGTGGAATGAGCGCGAACTGTATTTACTTCTACTCAACAAAGGGAGTAACTGTGCTTGTAAAATATGCTGCATCTCACGAGTAAATATTTAAACTGGTTTAAGTTTTGGTCTAAATCCACCTCAACCAGCTACGACATTAAAAAAAGCAACACATGAATGTATCAGTAACAATAATCCAATAGTAATATATGTAACAGCAGTCACAGGGGTCATTTGTGTGCATAACAAATACTTGTACTTAAAGTATTTGTTGATGTTAGCACTTTTTAATGTACTATTTAGAATGTAGGACTTTAGAGTATTTTTCCTCTGTTGTATTGCTACTTTTAAAAGTTCTGAATACATCCACTTCTGTCGATAAGTTGCGTAATAAAACGTTTTGTAACATGACTGTTGTTTATGAGTTAGTCAGACTGCTTGCAATGCAAAGCAGTGTTCTGCTGGGAAACCTGGCATTCATGTGGACGTTACTTTGACACAAACCACCCATCTCAACATTGTTACAGAACATCCACGCCCCCATGTCAACGATGCTCCATGACGGCAGGACAATGCACCCCACCAACCCACAAGGACAGCTCGAGGACAGCTCAAGGACCACAATGAAGAGCCCAAGGTGTTCACCTGAAACCTGACCTCCAGACTCCCCAGATCCCCAATCCAAGCGAGCATTCACAAGGTGAGATCCCCTGAGGATGCTTCCCTCAACCCACAGGACCCAAAGGATCCACTGCCAACATCCCAGTGCCAGACAATACAGGAGACCCCCAGAGGTCCCATGTCCATGTCCTGTATTATGACACTGGGCAGGAATGTTTTGGCTGATTGGTGTAAGTCCTCACTTTGTAAAAATGTCCTCATTCCAGAAAACTAAAACTCAGACTGGTCCTCACAAAGATATACAAACACACACACAGACACTGCACACACATGCACACACAAGGGCACACACACACACACACACACACACACACACACACACACACACACACACAATGGAAGCGCTGTGAGAAACACAATAAGACAGGGATACTACCACAAAGCTCCTCCTCCCCCTCTTTTCCATCAGTTTGACCTCCTTTCCCCTCTTTCATCTCCATCCCTCTCGTCCTCCCTCTCTCCCTGATGACCTGTTTCTCTCTCTCTCTCCCTCTCTCTCTCTCTCTCTCTCTCTCTCTCTCTTTTTGACCTGCTGACTGATATTGCAGCTCAGAATGTTTTACTGGTCCATGGACAGACCATAAACTGGAGATTTACAGCCTCCTTCCCCTCCTCCTCCTCCTCTCTTGCTGTTCGTCTCTGTGTGAATGGGCGTCAGGAGCTGGTTGAATATTTACAGCCTTTAGCGTCTCCGCTCTCAGAAAAACAAACCAGACGAGACTCGGTGCTGAATAACATGTTTGTGTCAGAGACAGGAAGTTTTCATCTGGTGTCCTCTTTGGTTTCACTGTTGGCTCGACAAGATGGCTGCAATCTCATCCACTCACTTATTTGTTCACCTCCATCTACCCACCAACTCACCTCCACCCATCCATCCATCTACCCATTTATTCATCTATCCATCGACCCATCCATCCATTTATTCACCTCCATCCATCCATCCATCCATCCATCCTTTATCCAACCAGCAATTCACCCATCTATCCATCCTTAAACATCCATCATTTCACTTAGCCATCCATCCATCATTTGCTGTAATATTCTCCCCTGCAGTGCATTATATATCTGCCCGTTCATCCGTCCACCAGTGTATTCATTTATTTATTCATCCATCTATTTATTCATCTATCCATTCACTCAACCATCTATCATCCATCTATCTATTCTTGTAACCACCCTGTCGCTTCAATTGATCATCATCCATCTATTATTTATCCTCCATCCATTTCTCATCCATCCATTATCCATTATTGGTTTATCCATCCATCCATCCATCCATCCATCCATCCATCCATCCATCCATCCATCCATCCATCCATTTTCTCCCGCTTCATCCGGGGCCGGGTCGCGGGGGTAGCAGTCTGAGCAGGGACGCCCAAACTTCCCTCTCCCTGGACACTTCCCCCAGCTCTTCCGGGGGGATCCTGAGGCGTTCCCAGGCCAGCTGAGTGATGTAGTCGCTCCAGCGTGTCCTGGGTCTTCCTCGGGGCCTCCTCCCGGTGGGACATGCCTGGAACACCTCCCTAGGGAGGCGTCCAGGGGGCATCCGATAGAGATGCCCGAGCCACCTCAGCTGACTCCTCTCGATGTGGACTCATTTCAACTCATTTCAGCCGCTTGTATCCAGGACCTCGTTCTTTCGGTCATGACCCAAAGTTCATGACCATAGGTGAGGGTAGGAACGTAGATTGACCGGTAAATCGAGAGCTTCGCCTTTCGGGTCAGCTCCTTCTTCACCACGACAGACCGGTACAGCGACCGCATTACTGCTGCCGCTGCACCGATCCGCCTGTCAATCTCACGCTCCATCTATCCCTCACTCGTGAACAGGATCCCGAGATACTTAAACTCCTCCACTTGAGGCAGGAACTCTCCCCCAACCTGGAGGGAGCAAGCCACCTTTTTCCGGTCGAGAACCATGGCCTCGGACTTGGAGGTGCTGACTCTCATCCCAGCTGCTTCACACTCGGCTGTGAACCGCCCCAGTGCATGCTGAAGGGCCTGGCTCGAAGGAAGCCAACAAGACAACATCATCCGCAAAAAGCAGAGACGAAATCTGCCGGCTCCCGAACCGAACCCCCTTTATGGTGGTGTGGTTTATCCATCCACCCTTACATTTATTCACCAATCCATGCACCCATCCATCCATCCATCCATCCAAGAATCTAAGGTGGAGATATTATATATAATAATAACAAACACAGAGGCTGCTTCCTTCATTTTTATACTTTTAACACATTTTGCCAGTGATACTTCTACGTGGATGGAGTTAGGGGATAACCACCTACCAAGACACCACCTCACAACTGCTGACAACACTTCCCATGGACTATTGGTTGAAAATGTTAAAGTATATTTTAATGATTAATTAAAAATTCTTTCTCCACAGATGTGCAGCTAAATTCTGCTCAGATGCTCAGCTGAACTAAACTCCTCGCAACATAAACCCTGATCCTTTTCTGTCAAAGGTACACTCCTTGATTCCGCTACAGTACTCACAAAATCCAAATCCCTAAACCTCCACCCAGCTCTCTGCTGATGTATTCAGACTGAACACTTTCACAAACAAAGAAGCTGTCAGAAAGACACTCTGAGACACAAACATCAGCTGATGGACACAACGGCCCTGAGTGTTTCCCTCCTGGGAGCTGTTTCCTCTCTACACCATGAATCAATGTGGATTATAGGAGCTGAGCCCTGACACACGCAGCAGCATGCAGTCCTGATCGCATGACCGTGTGCTCTAACAAGGGACTCTATGTGTGTGTGTGTGTGTGTGTGTTTTGGAGAGGGTTGTGTTTCCATCACTTCAGAGGACATTGCACTGACTTACATTAATTTCCTGTAGACTTACTGTAACCTTAACTGCCACTTGCCTAACTTACCCAAATCTTAACTAAACAGATGAATGTACACACACACACACACACACACACACACACACACACACACACACACACACACACACACACACACACACAGAGGCAGGAATCCCCCTTGTGCAACACTCCTGCAGCACAGCTGAATGAAGCATGTGGGCTTGTTTCAGTGCTGCATGCTGGTGCTTGGGCAGTGATGTAATGGCTGAATGTTGCTCTGCAGACTGTTTCAATGAGAGTTCAATGAGAGCTTGAACAGCAGGCGTAAAATGCTGCTCACTGAGAGACAAACTCACAGGTGAGTTCAGCCGAGCTAACCTCAGTTGTATTTTATTTCAGAGTCAGCAAAAAGCAAAAAGTTTTCCATCTGTAATGTAAAATCCACAGATTTAGCACAGTAACACACATTTGCAAGGGTGTCATTTCCACCGGGGATGATGTCACCCTCGCTTCTCAAAATCCTATTTTTGTCCACCTCACTTTTATTGTTTCAGGTTTTATTCTTTCTGAAATCTCTCTGAACACGGTCGTATTTTCGTCCTGCCACCTTAATCCAGACGAGAGAAGATCTGAGGTGATAAAAATGTTGATATTTTCATCCGAGTTATTCAGCCCTCAGTTATTGCTGTGTGCTCAGAGCAATAAGCTTATCGAGCAGGAGCGAGCGGAGCAGCGAGTTCTTTGTTGACTTATTTTGCTCTTTGTTTCCCCTGTAAGGCTATTTTCCCTCTATAGGAGGTTTCTGGGCCTATATGCAGCCTGAAAAAGGACCTGCAGACACAACTCAGGGATGAGAACGTTAAATAAAAAGTGACAGCCTCAAAGCCTTCCTCCACATCTGCCATTGATTTTCAGATTATTCCATTTTGGGATTTCATGAGCATAATTTCAGGCTCCTCAGTTAATTAATTCTGAACTATTGTACAATTACTCTCTTTTAGAAAGTGACATGTTAAGATTGATGTCAGTCTCGTGTTTGTGTCTTCGGTATGTATATATGTTTATATGTACACAGGCAAACACTGTGGGAACCCTGGGAAAGCCCTGACCTAATCCTTCTAAGAGCACAGTCAGCAGTTTTCAGTTCCTTTGTTTTTGACTCTGACCTGAAAACAGCTGAAGGGTTCATTCTCACAAACCGAAGAGGAGGCACGACGAAGGAAGGAGGCAGCAATCAGTTATCCAAAGGAGTGAAGTGAATGTGAAACACGTCTCTTGTAACAGCTTCTAATAAGCATAGCAGGATCTAATAGTTCCAGTTTTCTCATAAAAATATTTCTATGGCATGTAGTATTTCTATAATCTGTACATAATGTACACCGTTGATTTTAGAAATAGAAAACAGTCGCTATACAACAGTTGAGTCTGGCTTTGAATGCACTTTTTAATTTGAGAAGGGCTTTTTTAAAGTGAAGTTGCTCTTTAATCCATCTGTGTGTAATCACATGACCACATACCAACCTGCACAGGGACGTCGGGGTGGCTGAATTGTGGCCCACGGCTCCTTCTCGGCCCTAACAGGTTGGTCTTGCCCTTTGTGGGTCCGTCTCCACAATATACCGGCACTTACAAGAACACGTGCCACAGAAGCAGCAACGTTCTCGACACATCATAGCCCTGATGTTTCCACCCGTGTAAATGTGAATTCGTTATGAGAAGGAGAGAGAGAGCATGGTGGGAGAGAAGAGTGAGGAGTGGGTGATGGAGACAGAGCAATGGAACCAGAGAGCAGTGACATGAGGGGGGAGGGACGGATGAAATGTTGTCCTGCCGCTGGAAGAGTTATGGCTGCCAGTCAGCATTTCATTGCAGGCTGCAGTCAATGAGCGCAGAGAGAGAAACACATCAACATACACACACATCAACACACACGTACACACATACTGTCCACACACATACTGTACGTTTCCAAGAATTTAATAATAAAGGCTCCTCTCGGTCCTGGATTCCTCCCTCCGATGGTGTTTGGAGATCAGCTTCTTCATCTCTGACGCAACATGTTCATCAGCGTGCATCCGCCTGCTGAGAGGTTCCTGCAGAATTATGCTTTGTTTTCATTATGGCTCCCCGGTGGTTTCTGACTCTATCAATATCATCACCGCTCGCAAAGTCTTACCAATTTAGCCAGTGACCTTGCATGTGTCCCATTATACTCCTCCCCTGGTGGCTGTAAAGAAGATCCTCAGCTCGTTCGTCTCACTGTGGTCAAATCAGACAGAAGATAATGACTTCTTCTTCAGCCGCTGTCCTCAGATACGAAGCTTCCCTGTATGTTTGTTGAAAGCTCTGCTTCATCTGTCAAGCATCTGATCTTTTTCCATAATAATAATAATAATAATAATAAGATAAGATAAGATTTCCTTTATTCGTCACAATTTTACACACAACATGCAGAGTTGAGGAGGGAAACTGCACACGCCATGCATTTGTGAAATTCTATCTCCGCTTTTGACCCATCCATGGTCAAACCTTCCTCCGCGGCAGACCAGGAGCGGTGGGCTACCAGTCGACCGGCGCCTGGGGACCAGTTCCTTCGTTGTCACCATTGGTCAGGTGGTGATCTTCTTGCATGTTTTTTAGTGGGGGTATTTTTATGGAGGATACCCCAGGTGAGCACAGGGAGAACATGCAAACTCGCACTGAAGGTATGGTGGAGGACGCGCCCCCGGCACCCACAGCGGGATTTGAACTGGGACCTTCTAGCTGTGAGGCGACAGTGTTACCACCTGTGCCACCGTGCCACCAATAATAATAATAATAATAAAAACTTTACCGATGTAGCAAAGTGCTTTACAGTAAAAACATGTAAAAAAAAGAACTGAAGAAGAATAAACGGGATAAAATAATTTCAGTAATTACAGCAAATACCATCAGTTTTTTCTTAAAAAGCTGTGTGATGAGTCTTCAGAGGAGAATTAAAGGAGGATACTGAGTTTGGCTGCCTGAGATTCTGTATTCTGCAGCTGAGGGGCCGGGACAGTAAATGTCAGGTTGGCTTTTAGTGAACCATCATTGGACCCTGCCAGAGGGTCTCCAGCAGCGATCAGGCTCACAGAGAGTTGGCGGATCACAGGTATCTACTGGAGCCAGTCTGTTCTTTTGATACACGTTAAAAGCCGAACAGCAGTGTTTTCAATCAGCTGCAGTCTTTGGATGTTACTGCCATACTGACGGTTGTAGGCTTCATGCATTTTGTCCCTCGCAGCTTCTGAACTTTACTCTGAACTATCTGTACCACTACTATCCGTCATTGCTGGTCATCTATTATTGAACAGCCTCAGCATTTAATTATAAATGACTGTGTCCCTTTGAGAGGGCTAATGAATCCCCTCTCACACAGCATATTCCCACTGGCTAACTTCGTTCACCCGTCAGTCAAGCGGTGTGCCCGCCCCTGCAGAGTTAAAAATAAAGCCTCGTTACTCATGGAAAAATATATCTCTTTACTTTGAGTGGTCTGCAAAAGATTAAAAAGTTAAGTGGAGTTAAAATGTGTTAGAGTGTGTTAGGGTGGTGAGTTCAGGGTCCTTACTGCTGTGGAAAAAACATTGCTTTTAATATGAGAGGATCTGCTGGAGGAGAGTTATAAAAGTTTTAAAATCTGCACTCTCAGCTTTGCATTCTGGGACTTCCTGATGCTGTTTTAACAGTGGAAACTGTTGAGCGAGCGAAAATGATTATTTTAAAATTGACGCAGAAGACCATCGTTCTCGCTTGTCTCTCAGCGTGCAGATCTCCTGGGCAGCTGCAAATCCACGGCGGCATGATTTTCCACCATGCAAAAATGAGACTGGGTGGAAAAGAAGCCGACCTCCGCAATACATGGGTTCATCTGCAGTTTCATTGTGCTGCAGAGTGGAAGTTAATTGAACTATACAGAATTATGCAGAGAACATGAATCTGCAGCTCCCTTCGGCTTTACGGAGCCTTATAGCCAGTTTCAGCTCATTGTTTAGCTTTTCTCTTCACTCTCAGCGCTCTAATAGCCACAGCAGGCAGCAGTGAAACTCTAAAAACACTGTACACTGCCTGCTCAGCGGCAAACAGAGGACAGACACAGTTAGAGAGCAGCTGGTGAACACAGTGGAGCATTAAGCAGAGCTGGAAGAGAGTGAATATCGGAGATGCGTTCGCTTAGCGTGACATGAATCTGATGGAATAAATACTGTGGTAAATGTAAATTTAGCAAGAGGTCAACATGGAAGAAGTGATTATTAAAACTAGAACAGAAAATATGATGACACAAAAATCTGATTAAAAATGTCTCCATATAACAAATGTGGAAATTTGAAATAAAGGCCTGATTCTTTCTGTATTTGAGATAAATGAGAATTTACTGTGTTTTCAAGGAATTTAAACAGTTAAACTGCTCTAAGAATGTGATTTAGAGTTTAATTTCACCTCATAACTCTGTTCATAAAGTTAAAACCTAAGTGTGTAATTTAAGCTCCATTAATGGCGGTGAGACGCTCCCTGACACGCAGAATAAGTCCGCATGTCTGGAAGGGCACTTCTGTCTTTTCTTATGCTTTTTTACTGCTTTTTCTTTCTTTCCGTACTCCCCCACTCCTCCTCCCTCCTCACCCCCTCAGCTCCCTTGATCTCTCTTTAGTCTCTCTTTCCTTCATCCAGAGAGAATCATTAAAGCTCAGATATGATAGTTGGGATACATCAGAGGGAAGCTGTACCCCCACGTTCTGCTGCTTCACCTCTTCTTTTCAACTCTTCCTCTGCCTTTTCTAATCTCATTAACAATTGACATTTACATTCCCCCTTCATCCTCCATCACTGAGCAGCTCTGTCTGCACCGTCCCATCTCACTTTCTGTAGCTTGAATCCACGAATCCAACAGAAAACCTAGACAAACTTTTCACTCCGACATGAACAACTGCTTTAATATTCACTCGGCTTTGATCCTGATGTTTTGCTCTTTTTGCTGGTTGGGTGGAGAATAAAATATATGAGCTCGGAAAGCTGAAAATATTTTGCACTGCTTCTAGCTCATTATATATTAGGAGCATCTAAAGTGCAGCCCCTGCATGTTGTGATTCAATAGCAATTATTTTATGAATCTGAATCTGCCACAAACATGTGCAAACACTGTTCTCAAGGATGAACTGACTACAATTAGTCAAAAATCAAAGGTCATAAAAACACATTTTTGGCCGTAAGTCAAGAATTCATGCACTCATTAGGACAAATTTTCACACAAATGTCTCAGAGGATAAAATAATGAAGTGATGACATTTTAAATCCAAACGGTCAAAGGTCAACTTCACTGTGACATCAAAATGTTCTGCAGAAACACTTTTCTGATCATTATTAAGCACCATAATTCAGGAACAGAAGGAGAGATCGTGACCGTACTTCACATTTGGTCAGATGCTGAATTGGTGACACTAATTCCGGGCGTCCACCTTCAAACTGTGCTGATTGTTTAGATCTTCTGTGCTGCAATGCTGAAGATGTATGTGACGCTTTCACGTTTTATAATTTATAGCCTCTTCGCAGCAACATCCATATTTGAAGCATCGTCGTCGACCACAAGCTGATTGGTTCTGCTGATATTGATCTTCTTGTGATTGTTGTTGCACCAGGCACTTAGTCTCTAAGTGAAGGCAGCCTGTTTCTCACTGGGTGGCCTAAAACCTAACCCCAACCTAATAACCCTGACCCTTAAAACTATCTGCAGGCATGTCTCCTGTAAAATATTTAGCTCCAGAGATGGTGTCGTCTCAGGTGTATTTTCAGCAACACAGATTGAACATATAGAGATATTGAAGGAATATTATAGGCAGCAGTGTGTCTCTATGATCCTCTGGCTCTTCCACGACTACACGCTGCTGTTTACCTCTTTGATCATAAAGGTGACTCTACTCTATAGAGTATGAAGGTATTTATAGGTAGAGTGCTGAAGCCTAGTCCACACGTAAATGGGTATTTTTTCTTTTAAAAAAACAGTTTCTTTGTCCATCCCACCCCCAGCATGAGAAGGTGGGGGCCCTAAGCAGCTCCTTCGGCTGCAGACTGCTGCATCCACTTCATTCTAACTGCGACCGACTGTTGCACTACTGTGTCAATCTTGTGTTTTTGCGTTTTCATATGGATGGAGGTTTTTCTTAAATCAGTGTTTGTGTGGACATGAAGGAGAAAAACCCCGTTTTTAAGAATGCCCGTGCATGTGTGGACTTGGCCTGAGAGAAAAATACAAATCCGTCTGCCGCTTCAGCACCACGAGCTGCAGCCTGGTTTCATCAATATGCAGCACAGTCAGGCTGCTGATGTTTCACAGCCATGGTCGGGGCCATAAACACTCTCTCTCTGAAATGACCTGTGATTGGCCAAAGCCAGTCTAATTTAATCTAATTTTCTAAAGCCTAAAGCAGAGCCAGGCGGAGGTGCAGAAGTCTAGTTTTCTCTCAAATTACTTCAGTTACAATATTCTGAGACCTTATTATGGGATTGTTGCCCAATGACACCAAAACATTACTGCTTACCTTATCTTTAAATGTAATTCTCGGCAGGTTGATAAATTTAGTCTGTGGTTTTTTTTTAATCCCCTACCCTGATTAACAACAAGTTTCTAGATTAAACGACATTTAAGACATCAGATTACTGCAGAAAGGCGCCATTTACTGAAGTGCAGGTAAACACACTGAATCTAACATTAATACACCAACAGTAAGAGCGCACTGATTCCACATTTAACACCAGGTTTGACGATGATCAGCAATCCCAGCACTCTGTGGATGTGTGTGAGAGTGTGTATGTGCACACACAGAGTGGTACATTCTGCACTCTATGGCACGCTCCAGTGGTACTCCCCCACCCCCACTGGGTCAACAGTCCCATTGTAAATCCATGCAACCAAAGCCTCTTCCCCCCACTGCTGCCTGCTCATTGATTACCTGTCAGATAGAGAGAGAGGGAGAAGAGGGCGAGGGAGAGGCGGCCTGGGCGAGAGACAGAGAGGAACACTGACAGAGAGAGAGAGAGAGAGAGAGAGAGCTGACAGGACGAAGCAGAATGTGGAAGAAGAGGAAGAGTCCAGCAAAGTGAAACCGGGAGATGGTGTGAATGACAAGAGGTGGAGACAGATGAGAGGATGAAACCAGCAGGGAGAACCTAAACCTGAACCACAGCTCTCTCTCTCTCTCTCTCTCTCTCTCTCTCTCTCTCTCTCTCTCTTTATCTCTGTTTGTTATTGTGCCCATATAGTGACCAAAGTCCCCAAACCTTAACAAAATAGTTCATTTGAACCCAAAGCACCATCTTTCCCCAGACCTCACCAAACCTTTACCATAGTAAGGTCAAGCTTTCTAAGACTTCTTTTCCATTATTGATTTGTGACGTTTTGGAGGGCACAGACAAACTACATCGTCCTGCGGCGTGAACATCAGCGGTACCCCGGACCCTCTCACTGAGACTCTTCTCCCTCTCAAAGACGCCCCTCCAGGGCTTCATGGCCCCAAGGCAGAGCGCCCCGGGCTTCAGAGGCAGCTGCAAAGCATTTAACAGTGAGATGAGAGGCTAGTACACCACACACACACACACACACACACACACACACACACACACACACCACTACCCCTCTTCAAAAGTTATTCCCCACTGTTTGTCATCATGCCTGTTTTCCACTCATCAATATGAGCGCCGTGGCATCGAACATAATGAACCTGAAGCTCCGTGTGGAGGACTGGAACTAGATACTGGAAGTTTATCACAAGCTGCAGGATTTTCCACCATCTGAGGCGACGTGCACGTGTATCTGCGTTTTTAGCCAATAGGAGGACCCTCTCTCTGAAACGACCTGTGATTGGCCAGAGTCTCCCATCATGGGCTTGATTTTCTGCAGCCTGGAAGTCTAGTTTTCTCGCAGACCACTTGAATTATGGCAGTGAATAGTGAAGTGGTGAAGATTAAGAGTTTGGGTGTTTTCCTGAGCTTGAAATTTGCTGTGTGATATGATATGATTTGTGTGGTTTTCTGGTGCTAAGCACAGAGCACACAGTGCACATGTGGTACTTTCATTCAAACGAGGCGGTGCACAGTGAGTTGTTGGTGTTTTGGTGGAAAAAGCTGTCAGACTTTGTGCCGATAATAGATTTCTCAGAATTCTCTCTGTTTTCTGCTACGACGTCGGTCTGCTGCCAATTTGATTTTGTCTACAAGACAAACTAAAAACTTGCAGCAGCATCAACCAGTAGATCCATTCAAAATCTGCATCAAAATAATGTTTTCTGTGGTTAAAGCTTTACCTCGGGTTTCTGGTCAGTCTGCACTGATCTATAAATTAAAACGGGAGATTCTTACTATTGTCCTCGGCTGCCTCACGCTGTATGAAAAGCTTCTCCTTCAGTTCATCAAATCATCCCTGCAGCCATCTGAAGGCAGCAGGACAGAAATGTTGATAAATCTAAAGCCTCTGATTCCTCCCAGCGCAGTATTATGCATGACCGTCCACTGTGTTAACTTTGATTCAGTTATATGGAAATGACACCAGGCTGCAACAAAGAGAGAGATATGATGCAACAACTTAATGCTGAAATGCTGAAACTGACACAGTCACATGAACGACTTCACTAAACTACATTTTTATTGATTGCTTCTATCATCATTGTACTAATTATTTAAAAAACACACTATCTGTCTCTCCACATCACCTGAGTACTCCACCCACCTACACACCTGTTCCCACTTCCCTCATCTGCCCTGCAGTTGCATGGCCTTCATTGTCCTTTTGTGTCTCCTTCAGCGTAGGACACACAGGAGATAATTCTGTCCTATAATTCCAACATTCAAAGCCATGCACCATTTGGCTGAAAGCAAATCAAGTAAACATTTCAAGGTGTTTACTGAGCTGTGGTTCTTAAGCTATTGTATGCACAGGCTAACAATACAGTACAATGATGCTAATTCAAGAACCTTTTACACTGCAGCAGACAGCAAACATGAACACCGACATACTGTTTGTCACAGCAGCCACGCGGTCAACGACATGCATGAAATGCAAAAGAACTGCAAGGAGGTGATCATGGTTTATGATAGAGTTGAAAATACAGATGAAAATCAGGGGGAATGCATGTAAACATGGTTTTCACTGGAGCCTGAGGCCTGAGCTATGATGCAGGATTTGGGGTTAGCGAGGTAACTCCAGGTTCAACCCTGGATTTTCAGGGTTATGATGATGTTTCGAAACAATCGGGCTGAAACTGTGAACATGCCGTAAGATCACACTGAAGCAACACATTAACTTAATGAAAACATAAATGTGATTATACTCAGACCTGCTTGTGCCCTAATGAGGGGGCAGTGATATTATAAGCCTGTTAACTTACGCATTCATACAGTCTGCAGGTTTTTTTTGCCAGCTGTCCTTCCTGTTGCTTTTAGCCTGGATTATGTAACTTCTAGTGTTTGTCTAATATTAAAGTTTGCTCTTTGTTTGTAAAACATGCTGCTCGCCTGCCAGCAGACTTGTCCATGTTTGCGAGTGGTCATGTGCTGCAAACACTGGCTCCTTTATGTGAATGTGCTGGTGGTTTGACTGGGAAAACCCGGGCTGATTTGCCGACTTGATAACCGCCGTCGTATGACTGCTTAGTGCGATTGCAGCAGTTATCTTGTTTAGTGAAGCCAGATTACGAAAAGAGTGCGTTGAACGTCCTTCAGGTTACTACAGCCAACGTCAGTCTGAGTCCCTGTGTCACCTAATTTCTCAATACTAACCTTTCATTTACAGCAATAACTAAAAAGTCAATGCTAGCGGCCCCTAGAGGCTGCAGTCTTCATTAATAAAGTTTTGGACAGAAAAGACAACATACAGATGATCGAGCTTTTCTGACTGAGGTGGCCCTCAGTAATTATTACACCTCCTTTCCGAGGATGCTTCCTTTATTTGAATAATGTTTAAAAATCCCAGCAATGATTTAGCTGTTTGTTTCAGTTTCACCTGCTGGACATTTAAACAGACAGAGCTGTCGCAGCTGCAGTCAATTTAGACTAATTAGTGAGCAGAGAGAAGAGTGAGCTGCTGCGCCTGCAGGTTCTGGTCTTTTCTTCATTGTTTTCCTCGCTCTGAATGTTCAATATGCCGATGCCTGCAGCTAACAGCGAGGAACTGACATTTAGTGACAGAGTTACCAGATTTTATTTGTTATTTTAGAGTTTAATTAGCCACTGTCACTGATTAGCATCATGTAATGCTTCTATCTGCTGTATGTTTAGATGAAATAATTAAAACTGCCATTCATTTCAGTCCACAAATAATTACACAGTTAGCCAACCGTAACCAGGCACAGTGATTCTGTCAGTCTTTGGATTTCTCCTCCAGCTGAAGTGGTGTTCAGGGAGCTGTAGCGAGAGAAATACTGTTTAAAAAGGTTGTATCATGCTTTTGTCTGCTGCAAACGTTTGCATGGCTGGCTAACTAGCTTGCCACCTTCAGCAGAAACCAATCCTTCAGGTGGCTTCAGAAAAATCTCCCTTCAGGACTAACATTAGTGGCCGTCCTGAGCCACACTTCATAAAACCAGATTACGAGGTTCACTTCACTGGATCAGGCTCACTTTCAGGGATTCGTGCTTCACAATGGAGGTTTTACTGAGTCTAGCTTTCATTTCTTTTCAGGCTGAGCTTCACCTTAAGCTCCAGCAAGGATTCATTAAGTGCTTTCTTAAGTTCTTACTGTTTACTCAGACAGAATGCAAAGGCTGCATGATTGCACAATTCGATTGAGCAAAACTTAAGCTAACTTAAGCTTTTTAAGAACATCCTGGAGTTCTTACAGCTAACGTCAAATATGTACAAATAACACAAGATGAACAATTCCTTCTGTCTGAACACACCTTTAGTGTTTTTCTTTCCGGACAGTTTGTCTTTACTGACGTGGACCTGAGTCAGTTTGCAGCTCATGTCTCATTCATCACATTTTGTCTTGGACTGCACCTAAATCTGAGCTCATATGTTTTTAAGTAGCTGCACAGTATTTATTTAACATGTGATTTTAAATGTTAAATTGGGGCTAAGCAATAACTTTGACCCATGATTGTAGCCTCATAGTCAGAAAACATTTTCAGTTTGTTCAAGATTTCTAACGGTAAAACAACGGTAAAACTTTCAGCTCTACAATGGCCTGAACAATCACTGAAAGAGGAGGCACTCAGCAGCAGGTAAACAGGTAAACTGGCTTTGGCATTTTTGCTTTGAATTTAAGATTAAGATTAAGATCCATACTTTTATTAATCACCACACAACATGCCATGCATCGGTGAACACAATAACAAATTATTCCTCCTCGTTTGACCCATCCTGGTAAGTCCTTCCTCCACGGCAGACCAGGAGCGGTGTGCTGCCAGCCGACAGTGGCGCCTGGGGACCCAGTTCCTTGTTGTCACCATTGGTGCATGTTTTTAGTGGATACCCCAGGTGAACACGGGCAGAACATGCAATCTTCACACAGAAAGGCCCCTTTCCTTGAACAGCAGGCACCGTGTCCTCCACTGGCATGGTGGAGGACACGCCCCCGATGCCCACAGCGCCCCAGGTGGGAATCAAACCGGGACCTTCTAGCTGTGAGGCGACAGTGTTACCACTTGTGCCATCACCAAACGTAGTCTCTGCGAAGGCAACCACAGGTCTCTGAATAGCCATCATGAAACTCAGTGTTGGCTAATCCAAAAATGGGCAAAGAGGTGGAGTCAGGGTGGAGCTGAGGTGGGTTGAATGAAGCCTGTTTGCTGGAATCTAGCCGCTAGCTGTCACTCAAAGCAGGTATGTTCACAATTAAGCATAAGTTTAAGCTTTAAAATAGTTTAATATAAAAATTCACCTCTGTACAGTTAGTCATGTACCGGGAAATTGGTGTCCACAGCGCCCACAGCGCCCCAGGCGGGAAACAAACCCAGGACCTTCTAGCTGTGAGGTGACAGCGTTACCACCGTTCCACCGTGCCACCTAATTTGAGTTTGGTTTGCTTGTTTGATTGTCATTTATGACCTGTTTCTGCATTTTTGGAATATAATTACCAAATATTATACATTTAGGTTTACTTAAAGTCAGTGATAGTTATAGTCACTGATCCGTTGAATTGGTTTCTAACCAACCAAGTTTCTTCTCATGTCACTTGAATATAGTCATTTCATGGACAGTCTGAACTGTTTATTCAACTGGAAACACATAATAACAACTCCAAGAACAAAATCCCTCTTTTTCATGGAAGGCTTTTAATGTCAAACATCTGCCTCAAGTGTTGAGTTGAGATTGAAAAAAAAAAAAGAAAAAACAGCAATCTGGAGGCAACTGGATGGCTCTGAATTATTATTTGACCAGCAGCTTTTATGGAAGAATTGGCAGATTGGAAGGAAATTCATCTACCAAGATTTCATGTGATATAAACTAATCCAAAAAGCTGAATGGGATCAGTTTGCTTCATGCGGGATCACACAGTTCTGTGCTGAGGGCAGAAACAGCGTGATCGTGATTCGCTGTGGCACCGAGATTTAACGGGCGTGTTACCGGGCAGATGTGGCAGGATGCGGATCGGCTGCCCCTGCGAGACCGGAGCCGGAGGAGGTGACGTGAGGTCATCCTTCACTGCATGTGAGTTGTCCAACGTGACATGTTGCTGTTTTAAGTTGCCGAATGTAAGAAGATGCCGAGTCAGCTGCTGTGAGCGTTTCAGGCCTGCAGAGCCTGATGGAGGTCGAAGGCTGTCTGATGTACACGTCAACACCTTCGTCATATTTCTGTAAGTGTGATGAAGCGGCTCAGAGCTCCGTCACACAGCTGACGGTGTTCTTTCAAATATCTACAAGACCAAAGTCGAGGACAACAGAAGCTGTGGAGAAGCTCATTATTGTAGTTTGTACGACTCTTTGCCTCCAAGCTGACAAAGAAAAAATGTGGAGGAAGTTGTAAACCAGCATTTGCTAACAGTGATGTCACCATAACTGAGGACACTGCGGTCATATTGGGTGATTTGTTTTATCAGTCTGTTACTATGTGTAATCTTTAATTTCAGAGGAAATCTGGGGTGGAAAAATTGATCAGGACTGCATCAACTTCTACTGATTAAAGAAAAAGGAGAAACCTTTTGGCAGTACGTCAACTTCAGGGCTGGAGATGCTGGAAAACAGCCAGAAAAATACTTCCCAGGTGTCTTTTTCTGATGGTAAACTCAGCTCATTAGTCACTTGCGTCCCACTCACATGACTTAATTCTATTGTACATTTTATTTATAGTGTTTGTTTCTTAGGTTCTTGAGATCCTCGTTGATCTTTTGATCCATGGTGGACATTTTCTTTGAGGAGACCTCGCTGAATAATTTGTCCTTTCTTAACTGTGTTGCCTTCACTCAGACATCTCTCCATACATTCAGGGGCGGGGCTTGCGGACAGGCAAGCTAGGCAGTTGCTTGGAGCCCCCGGCCACTTATTAACAACAGTGATTATTGATAGGCCTGGGCTCTCAGGGACCTCTGTTGGTCCCTGGACCACACTTTGAGAACCACTTATCTATTTTCAGTGTTCATCTCAAATGTCCCGGAAATTGTGCATTTTTGTGTGCAACAACCAAATTTTTGCAGCGTGCACGGGTGGGATGGGGGCCCCAGGGACTTCTTACTTGGAACCCCAAGAGACCTTAGCAATGCCATTGCATACATTAATGCAGGTCCTGTGTAATATAGCAACAGCCTGTCTCCTAAAAGGATTAATAAAGTATTTCTTCTTCTTTTGCAGCTTCTTGTGTGTTTTTAGCTTGCTCATTGACCAATTGCAGGAAATCTGCTGAACACTGATTCAGTACCTGCTTCGATTTCCCAAAGAGTGTCAGCTAATCTCTGTCAAACACAGGATTTTTGTTCTGCTGTTGTCCCCTTGGTACCCCTTTATTTCCACAATATTCTGTGAGTGTCACTTTTGTCGAATTGCTTTCTCGTTCAGATTAGTTTTGCCTCAGAGCCCTCCAGAAAAATGATGTGTGGTTTGTTGAGTGTCGTGACCGCTGGGAGTTGATGTTTGCTCGGTCATTGCTGATTGACAGACTCTGGGCTGCATTCCATCGCTGGAGGATTCATTACACTGGAATGTGTGTGCAGCAGAAGCGTGAGATTATCTTTCAGACTTTCAAACAAATGAGAATGACAGAGAATAAAAGCTTTGTCCTCAGTGTGTACTGAAGTGCTGGAGGTGCTGGCAACTGTAAGATCAACATGTAGTCAGAAACAGGCCTAATGCCGAGTCCCAAATCCATACAACATACCAAGTACATACAGTTTGCACTACATACTAATCATATATGGTCATATAATACTGGTCAAGCAGTTAGAGTACAAAATCTATGGTCTTTGCAGTGTTTCACTTATTCTGAACTTTTAGTCTATCAGGCTTTCATCAGAGCAGACGTGATTCAAGCCTGAATATAAGATATTAGAACACCGTTTCATACTAAGAAGAAATGACACAGTAAGTGTGAAGATGGCTGTCAATCAAACAGCATCTGAGGGAAGCTGCTGCCAATTACAAAAGTAATTTCAAAGACATTTCATTTGGTCGTCTGTCAGTGGCTTCATTTCCCCTTTAACCTCCAGTTTCTATAACTTTTAGGGAAACACTGCACGCGTGATACATCAGAGAGTGGAAGTTGGAAAACGTGACTAAATGTGACGTGAATAAAACTTTAACAATGAGGACAATAACTCCCATGATCCCGTGTTACTTCACCACATCATCAAATATTGTCCTTTGATGTTGTTTTGATTGAGAGACCCCTGGCTTGAGACAGTACAGAGCCTACTGCTCATTGTAATGTCTAATGACTGTAAACTTGTCTTTCGCAGCTGTTTCACCACCACCCACAATTAAATATTTTCTTTCCCAGCTGTGAGTAGCTCCTCCATTTCCTTTGTTATTATGTTTTGGCGGAAACATGCATCAACAGCTCAGTCAAAAATTGAACTATAACTAAAAACTACATTTTGTCACTTTTCTAGTGTGAATACATGATGTACTTCGTAAAAACCTGGTCAAAATCAGAGCATAGAATGGATTTGGGACACAATCTCAGAGTCCATGCTGGCAGCTTAATGTGGCTGAGTGGTGCTTAGAAGAAAATGCTAACATCAGCATGCTAACATTCTCACAATGGCAGTGCTAGCTTGCTGATGTCAAGCAGCTATAATGTTATCCATGTTCACCATCTTAGTTTAGCATCTTAGCATGCTGGAATTTGCAAATTAGCAGATAAGCACAATGTTCCCTCTGCCCTGCTGCCTCTCTTTACAGACATCTGAAGGCAGCAGGTATCTTCGACGCTGACTTTCAATGCAAACTACAGTTTTGTTCAACCAACGCCAGACTGAAGCCACAATAACCACGAAAAAAAGCTCACATGCACATCAAACTTGGTGGTTATAATTGATTATTTGACACAGTTTCTGCTGCAGTCTAATTCCTCAGGTGTGTTGAACACAGGTCACACAGTCCCATGAAAATTATAGATGAGTTATAACTTTTCTATCCATGAATAACCTCCATAGGACCATCTGCCCCACCTCTCATGTGTCTCCATCCAAAGACACCAGCAGGATCGTCACAGGACACGTGTAGAATACCGTCTACTTGTTCCATGATTAAGAAATGAAAACTGGAAAGAACCAAAAGCAGACTGAAGGTGAGTAAGAGCATGGCCAAAAAAATTAGTTGTTTATGTAAAACAAAAATGGACCAAATGTTGACCCCTGTGGCACCTCGTTATGATGGCGTTGATGATTCAGCACCATCAGTCATACCTGTCTGAATTCTCCCTGTAACAACACTTGATACTGAGAATATTGCAGTTCAGTACCAATTACTGATCATCAGTGTGTTTGTTCTGCTCAGCTCTCTCATAATGTGGCTGTAATGAGCGCCGTCTCCTCTAGGGGACACTAGCAGGACTTCAGACTCATATTGTTGCTTCACCTGACTCACTGCCTGAGGGAGATGTTTGTGTGAATGAGACCCTGAAACTGAATGGTGCTCGTTCCAGAAAGTTTACACACACGCACGCACGCACGCACGCACGCACGCACGCACGCACGCACACACACACACACACACACACACACACACACACACACACACACACAAACTCTTGACAAACTTCCTCATCGCTGCAGAGTGCTGATATGATTTCTCTCAGCCTCACTCCTCTGTCAGCTCCTCCGGCTGTGGTTGGGTCTAGTGGGCGTTATCGATCGGAGGAGCATCATCACCCACACTCGCCAACGTGTTCACCAAAGGTCAGCAAAGGTCACAGAGTCAGCGGTGATCCCTGCATACTTCCTCCTTTCACTGACTTCCACTCTCGTCTCTCACTCTTCACATAGGTCAGTTCACATTCAGATTGAGATGTTCTGCAGGAGTCAGCAGCATCGCAGTCACGTGGGGAGGAAATGCTTCAGGCGATCTGGGGCGTAGTATTGATGGATTAATGATTTAAAGGTCGTTTAGTTACAACAGTATAAAAACTCTAACAGGGCTGCAGCACTAGAGACCAGTCTCAGTGTGGAGATGTTTTATTTCTCTCATCTCAGACTTGTCTGGGTCTCATGGTGTTTTGACTTGTTTTCTTGGACTTGTTTCAGCCTTTCATGAGTGTTTTGGTTCTGAGTTGGTATTTTGACTTTGACTCATTTCTGTCTCACAGCTGTTTGACTCAGACTTGCTCAGCTTCTGTCTATGTCTTGCAGGTGATTTGACTCGGACTTGTCTTGGCCTTATGGGATTTTTGGATCGGACTCATCTCAGTTTCAGGGATGTTTTAACTGACTTGTTGACTTGGACGTGTCGCTGTAACATTAATGTTTTAGCTCTTACCTGTCTTGGTCTTGTAGTTGTCTTGACTTGGACTTGTTCCCATCTCACAGGTGTTTTATCTCTGACTTGTCTCAGCCTTGCAAGTGCTCGACTTGGATTTGTCTCAGTCTCAGATGTGTTTTCACTCTGACTTGTTGACTCGAATATTGTTATTTTCATAAAACTAAGGGTTTGTTATAAACACCAACAAAATTATATAAACAGGACCATTTTTTCTCTTCCGTGAATCTAAATAGTTAAAAAAAACAACTGTCAACTTGTGGGTGTTTTTTCGCTCAGACTGGCGCTCGAGTTGTCTTGACTACGGCACTGCGTTATAAAAACATCCTGAATAAAACACTGACGGCTGACACTTTCCTCCTCTCTCTGCATAAAGTGCTAAAAGGACAAACTGGAAAGAAAAAAAATCATGTGCTAGGATTGGACGATGGACTTACTCATATGTGTATGCTAATATACAGCTGGAACTGAATCCCAGAGGCCACACAGGGAATATATTTATTTATTTATCTTTATTTTGGAGCGGAGCTTTGATAAATTCTCCTTCAGTGGCAGTGAACTCTGTAGGAGAATAGGAGATGTCTGTTTTAGCTCGGGGGGATGAAGCAGCAGCATCATCCGGATGGCTGTGGACCCCTGAGACGGTAGAAAGCGAGCGGCTGCAGAGACTGCTGGGCAAAATGCTGTTCGTAAACAAGCAAACGGCATAATCAGGCCAGCTCCCAGGGTCTGTACACAGCAAAAGTGTTTGAGAGTTTGGAAAGTGTAAAATAATTATTCATGAGTTCTTCCCTGGAAGCAGGTGAGTGTGTTTGGATGCATGCTGTGAAAAGCAGGACTTACATATAAATGTTCCCGAATAAACGCAGAAGCCAAACACTTTGACTTCTGGTACGAACTAAGATTTTGTCATAAATCTCTATTGTTCTGTTAGAGCAAATGTAGCAAGGCAGCTTTAAGGCACAGTAAAAACATGGTATTGTATTGGTGTGAGCATTAAAATGAGTTTCCCAACAGGAAGTGAAATCCCTCTGTCACGAGTTAAAACGTACTCGCTGAGAAAGGCCTCCAGTCTCTGCTGCCCTTTATGATATATGCCTCAGTTCACATCAAAGCTCAATTTCTCGTCAATACAAGAACAGAAGTACAATGTGTCACTCTGAAATACTTATAGTCCTCCACTTCTTGCCCTTTAAAGACTAACTACACCCACAAAGCATTCTTTTGATCAGTAAATGTCCATTAATTTCTCGTCAAGTTCAATTGGAAGTTGCTTTTTAAAGACACAATTTAACTGAAGTTCAATGGCTCAAATATTATTTCCTGTTCGTATAAAACAGTTAAGTGTGTTTAGTTTTTGGATACTAACTGCAACACTGGTATAGTATACTGATGTTACAGTTAGTATATGTACTATATGTACATGCAAATACTAATTAGTATGTAATATACACTGTAAACAATTAGTATATAGTATGAAAATGGGACACAATGACTAATGGGTGGAATAGACAGAAGTAACAGCTAATGATAATGGCCTCCAGCTGGTTAAGTACCTGTTAGGCCGATAGAAGTGAAGTGAACAAACTGTTTTTAAAGCCCGCCCACACAGACGCAGCCTTGCACCAATCGAATTACACTTCCAACATCATCAGCAGGTGTTAAAAATTCATGTCGACTGGAAAACATTGATGTAGAGGGCGCAGTCACTGCAGAAACAGGCAAACAATAAACGTTTTCTTTGGGATAATTAATTATATAATTATGATGTAACCATGGGCGGCACGGTGGAGCAGCAAGTAGTGCGCGTGCCTCACAGCAAGAAGGTTGCCGGTTTGATCCCCGGGTCAGGCGGAGGCCTTTCTGTGTGAAGTTTGCATGTTCTTCCCGAGCATGCGTGGGTTCTCTCCGGGCACTTCCTCCCACAGACCAAAAACATGCTCACTAGGTTAATTGGCGACTCTAAATTGTCCCTAGGTGTGAATGAGAGTGAATGCTTGTGTGTGTGTTGCCCTGCAGTCGGCTGGCGACCGGCTCAGGGTGTACCTGCCTCTCGCCCATTGACAGCTGGGATAGGCTCCAGCCCCCCCCCAACCCCGAAAGGGATAATCAGGGGTATAGAAGATGAATGAATGAATGAATGATGTAACCATGTGAGAACACAAGTAAACATCACAGAAATATTAACTGATTTCTGAGCAAAAATCTGCTTTAATGTTTAAGGTTTTGCTGTCTACCATGTTCTGAAGGAAACGTCTGACTCTTTGGCTGCTTAAGGCTCCGCTTTGTGCACAAGCTAGTCGCTAACTGTGTCTGTGTTTTGTTTGATCGGTGCCCAGCAGGTCTGTGTGCAGGTAGGTCTTTGCTTGCTGCCTGGTGCAGCTGAAAGTGACTGTAAACAGCAGAGCTGTGGGCTGGGACTTAAAACAAAGCTGGGGTGAAGCTGCAGATTCAGGTGATTATTCTCTGCACGTCCATCACCGCAAACAACACCTTCCACATCGACATCGACGGACATTTGGTGTCATTTTGGAGATTCTATAGATTAACTGAAGAGTCAGATATCTGCAGTCATTTGTGGACTCGTGTTGTTTATGCTTGGGTCACAGCCCAGAAACTGTACAGCACATTACTGGGTCAGATTTTTGGCTGTTTCCTAACATTTAATTAAATTTTCAGTAGTGATTAAGTCCCATCACTGTTTATGTGTACGGCTCATTACACTGAAGGGGTACATTTAATTTGTGAATGAGAGGCTGACAAACAGTCCTGTTCTAAAGATAGAGAGGAATTTGGGTGATTGGGGGACATTTGGACCAACAATAACGAAACCATCGTTTTGGAGCACTCATCAAGCACTGTGCTTCATGCGGAAACACACAGTTTAATTTCCCTTTGTCGCAGGCCTTGTCTCATTTTTATGAGACGCTTACTGAAGTATTTCTATATAATCCCCTCATCATACTCTGGTCCTTTTAAAAATGAGTATGTGATAGCATCCATCCATCTGGAGGCAGGACAGTCTCACTGTCAGGCACCTTCAGTGACTCATATCCTGTCTCATCCATCAAGTGGGTGTTTTCTTTTTCAATATTAAGAGCACATTACTGAACACATTCGAAGTGAACATATCAGAGCTTGAAATGGCACTTTACAGCACTTCTTTCTGCAGAACATTTGGCCGTGACTGTTTTAATGTTTGTCAAGGGGAAGCTAAGGCAAATCATGAAATAAAAACACCTCTTAAGAGACACATGTCCAAATCTGAGCGACTTGCATTTAAAATAAAAATCAAGATTTCAGACAGCTGGTCAATAACAGGGTTCAGGACAGTCGTCTGAGCCACGAGAAACTGCGCTCAGATTTCTTGGTAAAAGTTAAGATTGATGTGCTTGGGGGCGTTCAGACTCATGTTGTTTTGAAACAACAGGAAGTCTGGTTTGAGTGACAGATCCATGAGCTTAATGTTCATCAGACAACAAAACATAAAAGCAACATATTCAGATACAGAATCTGGAAAGTTGTCACAGTGACAACCATTTTATCCCGCAATCATGAGGTAAACAGTGGAAATACTCTGCTCTCATTCGCATTCCACCAGGAACGTGCATTTGCTTTTATTTGATTGGTCACAGCGGCACCTGGTCGGATGATGTCATACCTTTGGCAGGTCTGACATCAGCATCGCTGGAGTGGGCTCATTGAAGTGAACGTGGGAGCAGCGTTTCTTCACACAGGGGTAAAATCAGTGCGAAGGAGCCTTCGAGGTGGCTCTCACCAACTGTTGTAAGATCCTGCAACTTTTTACGCAACCTGCTAGCCGTACTTGTTCCTAGTGTTGTCACTATGGCAACAGTCTGTTAGAACCAATGAGATGGGCCGATTTTTCTGCCTACAGCACAGCATCGAAGTCCACGTACTTTTCTGGGAGCTTGGTGCTCAGTAAACTAAATTCTGGAGGATGTAGTCCTCCTCCTCCTCCACCGCTAGTCGGTCGCACAGAAGACGATTGCTGAGCGGGCGATGCTCGCCCCCCCCCCGTCACGGCCTTCGCTTATCCCACCATCACTGATGTACACCTGGAGTTGTCACCTTGCTGCTGTCGAGTGGGTCCAAATTCAGGCGCCACCTGAGGAGCAAAGAGAGCTCTCATGAGGTAGAGGTTGTTTTGCAGGTGGGACTGTGAAGCAGATATCTCACTATTCATTTCAGAGGCAGGCGATGTGATGATTGACAGCTGGAAAATCAAATCA
This sequence comes from Chaetodon trifasciatus, assembly GCA_037975065.1. Taxonomy (NCBI): domain Eukaryota; kingdom Metazoa; phylum Chordata; class Actinopteri; order Chaetodontiformes; family Chaetodontidae; genus Chaetodon; species Chaetodon trifasciatus. The sequence continues at coordinate 2,233,220 of JBBMOE010000018.1, forward strand.
CCCACAATGCATTGTGCGACAGGCTACTTAAGTCAGTCTTCCATTAGTCACTCATAGGGAAGCTTTAATCAACAGGTAAGTGAACAGTAACAGGTCTGACCGGGTCTATTTCTATGCAGCTGACCCCAGATGAGGAGACTGCGTCCACAGACCACCTGCTGACGTAGTTACACTCTGTAATGTAAAGATTACAAAAACACCTTGCAAAGACAGATGCATTTACATCTTCAAACATGTGGCTACAATACACACATGCATTTCATTCTGTATAATGCTTCTTGGATGCACTCGACTTTTTGAACATCGTATCGACACACAAAGCGGCTGAATGCGGTTTAAGTCCAGATCGGTTCACACCAGATCGGTTCGGATCAGATGAAGGGGGCAGCTCCTCAGGTGAGTCTCCGTCTGTTTTTGATCAGTTTGTCTTTTCAGTCTGAAACTCTGATCGCCTTTATGTAACCACACAGCTTTGTGTTGTTGCCATGGCGTCGATATCTGACACTCTGCTGCAGCGCCTACATGATTTAGGTGGCACAGTCACATCTGAATCAAACGCACACACACACGCACACACACACACACACACACACACACACACTGTATAACTGAAGTGTGTGTGTCACAGTTAGGGAGGAAAGACAGAACACAGTATTTAGTATCAGCTGCCTTTGTGAGCTGGCTGCATGTGAAATGGTTCCACTTCTTTCACACACATACATCCACATGTATATTCACACATACATCCACATATACATCCACACATACATCCACATGTACACCCACACATACACCCACACATACATCCATATATACATCCACACATACACATACACCCACACATACATCCATATATACATCCACACATACATATACATGCACACATACACCCACATATACATCCACACATACATCCACACACACACACACACACACACACACACACATACACCCACACATACACCCACATATACACCCACACATACATCCATACATACATCCACACATACATCCACATCTTTATAGAAAACACATCGTGTTTTGCAGCCTGTAGACAAAAGCTATGCATATGTTTTCTGTGTCCTTGTTTCAGATGGTTGTGCTCTAATTTCTATTAAATCAAAACATGTGTTTGGCTTTTACTTAGATAAGTATTGGATAATAATTATTCAGATCTGCAGCCTGTCTGACGTGTGTGACGTGTGCAGCTTTAGGAACTGATGTTGCAGGTTGCTGTTGGAGTCGGGTCAGTTAAAAAGGGGCACGTTGACTTTTAGCTGAACGCTAACAGCTCTGTTTCAGTGTTACTGTGATAAATGTGAGTGAATAGTTCAAAAGGCAGTTATCGGTCCCCTAGCTTTGTCTCATAAAGTCTGACGCTGCTTGTGACTAGCCTTATGCGGTATTATTGGATTGTGTTGCTATGGAAACAGCTTGGGTCCAAGTTCACTTGCTGCCAGCTGTTGACAACAAACACTCAAACATTTAGAAAGTGGATCCTTGTGTTTGAAAGAGTGAAATGATGCACAGTTTCCAGCCGTTTCTGTCAGACGCTCACTCACAGACCTGTCGCATGAGCTCATCGACACCATCCATCATGTTCCAAATATGTGACGAAGTGGCTAATGTTAGAATATTTTTCATGCAAAACGTGATGGTCCGTGAATAGTTGATGTGGAGGTTTGATCTCTTCTTCATCACGTCTGTTTTGTCTTCGTATTGTTATCATTAAAAGTGTAATGAACTCGACTATTCATCAGAACTTTTCTTCTTTGAGTAAAGGTGTGAACTGGGCCAAGCTATTCCACCTTTAGTTCTGGAGAAGTCCCATTCATTTTTCACAGCTTGGACCAGCATCAAACTCTCCTGATTAAACCATCAGTCATGAAAGTCAAAGATACGACTGGTGGACATTAATACTTTGGTTGAGAAGTAAACTACAACTCCCTAGATGCACTTTGTGAAGAAACATCACCCAGCTCTGTGACGTGCACCGCTAACCACAGGCAGACGCTCAAGAGTGAGCGAGGAAACTACTGAATGCGATCTGCATCTTAAATCAGTTCACTTCTGGGTCGACTTTCAGCGCCGTCTCTCCGGAATGAAGCTGAACTAATTAAAACTGACTTCACTGACGTTACCATACAGAATTGTTACATCATCACAGATTTTTTTTGTGCGTGTTTCTGGGTCTTTCGGTCTCGGTGTGAAGACAAAAAGTGAAAAAAGGGGTAAAAACTCCCTTTGACAGTTTTGTATTATCTACATCCTGAGCTCCGCTGCTGCAGACTTCAAGTCAAACCACCTCAGCACCGTGTCACCCTCGTCTAATTTCAGCTCCTGCAGGAAATAAATAAAACGTCTGCTGCTCTGGATCCTTGTTGCCTGCAGAAAAACCAGAAACCAGAGGCAAGAACAGCTCGTTTGCGTGACGTCAGCGAGTGAAAGATTATCACTGAGCAATTACGCTGATGTGGTCATGAACATACAAGCACGGAAACATAAAGACACACAGTTAGACTCATCAAGCCTGCTCTGGTCTGCAGCTCTGGATCTTATTTCATTAAAAGAGCAGCTTCCATCTGAACATCTCTGCTAATTATTACGCTCTGCTCATGTTCCCACCAACCCCCCAAATCTTGTGAATGTGTAATTAGAAACTACCATCTGTGTTGAAGCAGAGATCAGTCCTGAGGTCACTCATGGATGAATCCATGGATTTTACATGATGATCAACAAACTGCAGACTAATTTGCATCGTACAGGTTCTCATCCCATTGTTGCAAATCTCATCCAATCACTGTTATACTGTAGCTCGGGAGACGCTTGATTGGCTGCTATAGCAAATTAGCATGTAGCTGTTATCAAGGGTTTCACTTATGTTTCTACTGCCTGTTTCAGAGACGAGTGCTTGGAACTACATTTGGGCAGGAAGACATACTGAAGCAAAGTTCCAGGTGCCCTCTGGGGGGACAAGCGTTGCAATCACCAGACTACTGTGTAGATATGAATCACACAGAGCGTGTGTTTCAGTACACAGCTTATACTGTGATTCAGTGCGTGTTTTGCTGCCTTGTCCTTTATTTGACGTGTAAACTGTAGATTGTTTGCGCAGTTACACTTCTTGTTTCATTACATTTCCCACCAACGTTCGGGTAGATCGTGTATCGTTTCCAGGAGTGAGCTGGTTTTTCCACTGAGAAGCAGTGCCGAGTGACAAAACACTTCATCACTGCGTTTTTATCGTCTCTTGAAGAAAATGACTTCTCTGCATGCTGCAGTCTTTCCTCCCTCCTGCTCCTTCAGAATCAACTGGCCGACCTGTCATGAATGATGCAGCCAGCTCTGGAGAGCTGGTCAGCGGGGTGGGAGCTCGTATGGAGCAGGTCTTGTGTGTCTTCTTTGCTCCATTGTGTCGATCTCCGACTGTGAGTGAGGCCCTTCTATTATTTTAATATCAGCGTTTCAGTCTCACATCTATGTCAGTGCCACTTCTTCAGTTGTCTGTTCGACAGCTGAACTACATTCGCCTCCCAAGCAGCACATATTAATGATGACGTTTCATCTGCTGTAACCTGGTTTGTAAAACACAGTGGAAATGCAAGGCAGAAGCTAGAACTCAAGCCTTCTAGGTGGCCTAAAAGACGGAGAATGTGAATAGAAACCATTGGAAACATCTGCAATGTGATATCACTGGGATTTTTATGATGTATTGATTCCCCCGGTTCATTGTGTACAGCACACTGACACCCTGAGCTTCTACCTGCACTGCCCAGCAGCATCACAGAGCCCTTGTTTGATTACATGTCGGGTCGAGTCATATATTAATGGGCAGGATTGGGTCCAGAATTGATTTTGAGATAATTGTGGGTAACAGATGGCTTCGTGTTTGTTTGGTTCATGTTGAGCTTTGCACTGCAGGACTTTAGTCGGGAGATAAAAATCCTGCTCATTGGTTTTAAAATGTTTTCAGTAACATGTTTTGTTCATGGCATACAGGCTGGATAGCTGTGTGGTTTCAGACTCAGCTCAGAAGGCTGTGGCTATTTCCTGGAAGCAGTACGTGCCGCTGCAGACCTGAAACATACCAAAGATTTATCCATTCATTTTTTTTTTTTTTGCTTCTCTCTAGAGTCCCAGTGTGTAGTTACATTTTTGAGGAGGTGCGAGTCGGCTCCGGTGGAGGTTGTGATGTAGCTGCAGAGGCTCCTGGTCTCTGTTGCTATGTTCTAACCTCCTAATGCACAAGTTTAAATCCAGCTCAACACTCAGACTGAAGCTGATTGAATTTGTACTTTGGAAGGAAAGTGAAGAAACAAGAAAACATCCTGAACAGCTGAAAGGGTTCTGCAGGTTAGCAGTGTGAGAGTGTGTGTGTGTGTGTGTGTCCACGCGCAGGTGTGTGTGTGTGTGTGTGTGTGTGTGTGTGCAGAGCTCATACTGTGTGGGCTGTTAGCTGTGTGTGTGTGTGTGTGTCACTTGCTGCGTGGGCTGAATGTCAAATGAATACATCTCATTGACATGTACAAAGTGCTTTTTCTTTACTGTTGTGATATATGAACTGTACTACATGGTCATAGTGTGATGCTGTGTGTGTGTGTGTGTGTGTGTGTGTGTGTGTGTCTGTATGCGTGTGCGTGTGTGTGCCTGTGCGTATATGTGTGTGTGGGAGCTGAGGTTGTGCTGCTGTTTGAAGTGAGCAATGGGGTGCAGCGCTGCAGCTGCTGTTTGCATGCTAATGCTGCGGCAGAGCTGGAGGACGTGGGAGAGGAGGGGAAAAGGCCAGAGCCCGCCCACACACACACACACACACACACACACACACACACACACACACAATCCCAACCTGCCATTTCACACTTATCCTGGTGGAGAATCAGAGAACAGGCTGGATGTGTTGATGTGTTGCTGCCTCACTGCAGATCATCAGGAGGATCAGACCCACAAACACATCAGCCTTAAACCCAGACCAATTAAAACCTCCATCAGCCGTCACTGGACAATTGCAGCAGAATAAAAAGACGTAGTAATGAGGGATTACTTCAGAACTGCTCGGTCTCTGTAGGTTTTACAGTGTCTGGATGATTTGCTCTTGATCAGCGAACATTTGCGAAGAAGGGTCCAACTGTAGACCTTCTTTCTGTGGACCCCTGGTCTGCAAGACGATGGGACAAGTTAATTAATAACAGTAATGATAATTTTATTCTTTTCAAAGCGAAAATTAATGAGTGCTTTACAAATTACAGCACCAAGAAATGTATAATGTAAAATAAATATGATCAAATGATGGAGAGTTCACGGCAATCGAAATTAAGCCAGATACGAAACATACGTTATTTTATCACACACACAACAACATGCACAATGCACACGCCATGCTTTGTGAAATTATGTCTCCGCATTTGACCCATTCATCATCCATCCTTCCTCCACGGCAGACAAGGAGTGGTGGGCTGCCAGCCGACAGCGGTGCCTGGGGACCCAGTTCTCCTTCGTCACCATTGGTCAGGTGGTGATCTTCTTGCATGTTTTTAGTGGGGCTGCATTTTATGGAGGATACACCAGGTGAACACGGGGAGAACATGCAAACTCCACACAGAAAGGCCCCTTTTTCCTCGAGCAGCAGGCACCGAAGGCATGGTGGAGGACACGCCACCAGCGCCCACAGCGGGATTCAAACCAGGACCTTCTAGCTGTGAGGCGACAGTGTTACCACTTGTTCCACCGTGCCACCAAACGTAGTCTCTGTGAAGGCAACCACAGGTCTCTGAAGAGCCATCGTGAAACTCAGCGTCGGCTAATCCAAAAATGGGCAAAGAGGTGGAGTCAGGGTGGAGCTGAGGTGGGTTGAATGAAGCCTGTTTGCTGGAATCTAGCCACTAGCTGTCATTCAAAGCAGGCATGTTCACAATTAAGCATAAGTTTAAGCCTTAAAATAGTTTAATATAAAAATTCACCTCTGTACAGTTAGTCATGTACTGGGAAATTAGCCAAAGAGACCAAAACCGTTTCTTTTACCAGACTGTAAACATGATTATTTTTGGGCATTTTAATATGGGGGGTCTATGGGGATTGACTCGCTTTTGAAGCCAGCCTCAAGTGGCCATTGAAGGAACTGCAGAGTGTGGTACTTTATTTTCAGCGTCTCGCAAACACAATTTGCTCACTAAAAGATTTGATCCCTCAGTGAAATGTCTGCTGCAGTCCAGAACCAGCTGACTGATGGGAGCCTTTAAAGTAAAAAAGAGATGAAACAAAGACAAACTTAGCTCATCCTTGATCTCATAACATCTTTAAAAGATTTTAATTGGCCACAGGTCGGATGCATCTGTAACCACAGTGATGCGAGTGCATCAGTGCAGCACAGTGAGTTAAACCATGTGAGGTCAACAAAAACAAGATTTTAAGGGAGTATAAATCAGATCTGTGCACAGCTCGGAGACATCAAGCATGTGTACATACTGTGTGTGGTGCTAATGTGACAGATTCTACTTGCCATGTATCGAATAATGCAGATGTGTTGGCTCAGAAACTAACATTTAGCTCGTCAGACTGCTTGTAGTCGTGTAGTCTTGCCCTTTGATTACATGTCAAGTCATATATTAATGGGCAGGATTGGGCCCAGAATTGATTTCGAGATAATTGCGGGTTGTTGGCCATAGCTGGCCACCATGAGGGCACATTATGTCAATAAGTACAAGTGCACTTATTAATCTATACAAAACTAAACTGACATCTCTTTTACACAAGTCTGACAGCTTCTGGAATTAAACCAAACTTTCTCCTATTTCATTAGCAAGGGCCAAATGAAATGAGGAGTACTGGATGCAGAGGATGGATGAATAGATGTGAGGAAGGAGGTGAACGTGGGGGAGGAAGCTGTCTGTTTAGGCTGGCCTGGGACAGATATGCTGAAGGCCGGGGAGGAGGAGACTCAGCGTGGGGGAGTTGAGTCATCTGAGCCAATTACGCGCTCCAGACAGGACCCGGGAAAGGAGAGATGGGAGAGGTATGCACAGGAGTGAACAAGAGGATATGAGAGGAGGGAAGAGAGAGAGTGGATGGATAAACAGGGATGGGCAGAAAACATAGATACAAGCCTCCGTCGAGCATTCCTCCACCTAAAACAACACAATGCAATGAGTCATCGGGGCGCTTAACTGGCTGCTTACACCAGCAGGTGAAAAGCCTTGATGGTGTTCGTAAATTATCTTTCAAGATCTGGGTGGCGGAGCACACTGCAGAGTAAATTTGATTTCAAAGCTGGAGCTGCTGATGAAAAGTTAATGGTATCAGTGAGCGGCGCCTCCCCCCCGGGCAGAGGTAATGACAGGGTTGGACTCCATGTCAGGGACCACCAGCAGAACTCCAGTCCAGGAGGGAGGCCTCACCCCGCTGCCCAGGGCGGGGAGTCCCCCGCCTGCGTATCCATCAACTGACAGCTGGCTGCAGGAGCCGCGGCGCAGAGGATGATGGGAAACTCCCTGAGCAGGTGACAGGGATTTATGTTCCATCTGGACCAGCGTCAGCTCGAATGGATCCTCTCCTGACCTTTAACCTCGGCCGGTGAAGGCCATATTTCTTCTTCATCAAGCGTGAAAACTGCTGATGCCGTGATTATACTGTATGTATGTTTTTATTTCACTGATAATCAACAGGAGATACTGGTCATGACAATGTGCATCAAACTGTGTGACAAGTCTGGAGATTCTGGTGTTTCTACAAAGACATCAGCGATGGTTTGACCAGAGCTGCAGCCAGAACAGTTTAAGTCTCTAATGTTCTGTTTCAGAATAATCAGAATTTATCAACGAATGGACACAAAGCTGATGAAAGTAAGATTTGACACAAAAACCATAAAACTACAAATGAAAACTGGATTTTATTAAAGGGTTGATCAGAAATCCTGCTGAATGGCCTTCTCTGTGTGGGGACATAAAATCAACATAAAGATCCTCATATGTGGAAAAATTTGGGTATTTTCTAAATAAATATAAACCAAATGCAATGAGCCTGAAACCTGCTAAACACCAGGTTTGAATCTTCAGTATTTCTCAATAACATTAAATATCCATGACTAAATAAGCAACAGTTTAGCAGTTTGGTGGAAAAAAACACCCTTATGTATTATTTATTAACAGTTTGAGACTGAAAAACTCACCAAATCTGCTTCATCAGGACTTTGAGGCTGTGTCTCTCAAATTTAACTCTCAAAACTGTTCGTACTTTGGTAGAAAATGTCAAAGATAGAGATAGAGGTGATGGAAAATTTACACAAATAAACCAGAATTGTCCTTTAATATCACTGTATGAGATTAAACAGCAGCTCCTTGAAGTGCCATCATGTGGTCTGTTTGTACCCTTGCTCTAACTTGAACTTTAAAGAATCTTGCGAGTCTTTGGTATGAGCTTCTTCCTGTGTTTCCACTGTGTTTAATAAAGTGGGATTTCTCAGATATAACTTATTAAAAACACAGTGGGGTCACTGCAGCATTTCTGTGGTCTGCTTGGCAGCGAAGTCAGTGTTTGTGGGACGGACAAAAATGGATGAAGTAGTGCTGATATTGTTAGATTTTCTTTCCAGGTCTCTGCTGGAGATGTGTAAAGGCTCAGTGAAAACAGGTTTGAGTCCAAAAACAAAACTCTGGGGACCAAACTGATAAAATAAAAAGTTTACTCAAGGTCGAAAACAGGAAAAAGTCAAAACCAGGCAGGCAGGGGAGATGATGCAAGCTTATCCAACAGGGGCTCAGGCTGGAGAGCAGGGGCCAATGTATAAAACTGTGGATAATTAAGTGTAGAAATCTGTGTGCACACAATACAGGAAACACACATACACAGTCTTCACATCTCTTCACATGTGTGGCCATGCACATAATTCACTATAACTGGCTTCAAACACAGGCCCAAGTACCTGGTTTGCATACAAAGGACCAGCATTTAGTTTAGTTTTAAGGAGAAATGGCAGCTGAAGAAGAAGAAGAGGAAGTGCAATTTTTATGTTATCTTACATCCTAACAGTGCAGTGACACAAAACTCTAAATAAAAGTCACCCAAATTCACACTTTCATCCTTTTTTACCAACTTGTAACATCATATTAATCAGACTCAAAAGACTGTGTATATGGTACAGCACATTCTCACCACCCATGGATTTTTATACAGTGGTATAAGTACACTTTCCCATGTACTCATAGTTTGTACATTTGGCCCCAGGTGTCCAGAAGGCAGGCAGAGACAATGGCTGACTGAGTGCTGGATATTCTACTGGTCTGATGGGAAGAGGGAACAGGTGTGCTCTGGGCAGGGGAGGTCAGGTGATGGAGAATGGCGGGAACACAGGGGTCACTGCAGGGCAGGATCTGAAGCAGGAGAGTTAGCATGAGGCAGGAGAAAAAAGTGGAAAATGTGAGAATTGGCCAACACTGTGACAAGCTGGCACAAGCTGGTCCTGAGCCAAAACAGCATCCAGGGACAAAGTGTTTTGGTTGGCTCTGCTGCAGCACTGTGATCATCTATTTTACTGTAATGTTCTTTGATCCTTTCACTTTTTCCTGCTTTGATTGATTGTGGGTTGTGTTGCTGAGAAATGTTCTTGTCCACCTTTGGGTTTGTAACCACTAACTGCAGTCTCCTCTGACTGTCCTCCTCTCAACAAACACTAATGAGGGCCTGGACATGTTGGTTTGTCCAATGTGTTTTCTCCACTACATAAGGAAAAGAGTAGACTGGCTGCTCGATATAATCCAACACAGGTGCTCTTGGAAAATCAGGAAAAAAACAGACTATTTTAAACAAGAAGGCAATCCAGGCACTCCAAAAACACTCAGGAAATGCTACAAATAAGGACAGAATCATTAAAAATGTTTCTTTCAGTCATAATAATAATAATAATAAGAAGAAGAAATTTTATCTATATGGTACCTTTCATACAGTAACTGCAGCTCAAAGTGCTTTACAAGAAAGAAATCACATGCATCAAGTGGGTGCTTCACATAGAAAAGACAGAATGGACATAAAAACAGATTAAAAAAATGACTGAATGTTAGCAGCGTGGCTCTATGGATCACAGTGTCAGTCACTAGGATGGTCCACCGCTGGTGTCCAGGCTGAATTAACTCATTGATTATGACCATGAAGCTCAGAAGAGGAATGCGAGCGACTCTGGTGATTCCCCGACTTTTCATCTCGCTTCACCGCGAGGTTCATATTTCTGGTTATTGGTGAAATATCTCGACATCCACTGGATGGACTCCCATTAAATTCAGCACACACAACCACATCCACCTCTGGATGAACTGCAATCACTTTGATGATCATCTGGCTTTTCCTCTAGCGCCACCATCAGGCCAAAATCCCAGTTTGGTCAACAATTAGTGGTGATTAATCACCTGCAACAATGGCATTCCCATCAGCCTCAGCTGTACTCTGTGTTTTGAGCTCATGTCAAATGAAGATGGTGAACATGGTGAGCACTGCCCCTGCTTCATATCAGCATGTTAGCATTAGCTCCAAGCATTGTTGTGCCTAAGTTCAGCATCACGTAGCTGCAAACATGGCTGCAGACCTGTAGTCCCGTTTAGTGGATAAGTTGCCCTGCTCCAGTCAGATACAGCTGTAAAATGATGGGGACTGACTAAAATGCCATGCAGGCAAAGAGCAGTTTAAACAGATGCTCTGCTCCACTCTATGTCTGCCTATCTTCATCACATCTGCTACCAGACAGAACATTGGAAATCTCTGACTTGTACACCAGTTTAAGTCAGATGGACTCCAGTTTGTTTATACTGCAGTCAATAAAAACCTCTCTCTGCCTTATGGAGCCAGTTTGGTTTCAGTTCCTTCACATATAGAACTAAATCTGTGTATATCATGTTAGCAGGAGGCTCGGGAGAAAAAACAGAAAAGCCTTTGTGATAAAAATAATACAGATTACGTGAGAAGGTAGCCATGGATACAACATCCAGTCACCCTTGTCAGTGCATATATGGAGAGATTTATGTGTTTCCACCTCAAGTAGTTGTCTAAATGCTGTGTGTTGTCAGATAGCTGCAGTGTAGGTGGATCCTGACCCCAGGAAGTCACAGCGTTACATAAGCCTGATGGATTTGAATCACAGCTTCCATTTCATAATTAACATTAATACTGAAAACTTTCTCTGGAAAACTGCGCTGCGTTCGAGCAGAACTGCTGATCAATGACTTCAGGATTAAATCACTGATTTCAGCTGGCTCCTGCTCTTTTCACAGATAACTCCCACATATCATGAAAGCCTCCCGTTGACGTGTTAACATGTTATTTTAAAATCACAATGAAACATTAAAGGACAGTTCTGCTTTTCACAACGCTTCAGAGGTTTGGGAATCATTACTATCCTTTCTGAAAGGCTTTTACTCACCAAGGCTGTGTTTGAAATCGCTCCGTCATTCACTCGTTCACCACCTCTGCATAATGAACTCCCAGTAGTTCTTTAGTGAGCAGTAAACTGAAATTTGGGACAATGAATCATCATCATAACATCATCACTGAGAGAGAGTACATGCCAAGGGCACTACTTGTTTCAATCCATTGAGAGAATTTTTGAGGGCACTACTGCTGTTAACTGCTGAGGATGAAGCGATGTAGCTGATAATTGAAAATCATTTTGATGATTCTTACTGTTCAGCGTGTTACTTTGCTACCTCTATGAGCCATGAACTCAGCATTCATAGCACTGTGGCTACCTGATAATCTGCCTGTTGTTGCTGGTTTAAACTTAATATTGGGCTTATCGTCCGCTCTGTGTGTAAGTTATCATCATGATTGTGTCTGGAAATCGTGCTCATCCTGTCAGCCTTTACCTTGGCAGCAGTAATGTTCTGTATATCACGGCTGACTCGACAGTGGCAATTCAGGAAGTTCAGTCTTGAGATTTGGTGTTAAAGATTATTAACTATATGTGCTGAACCTCCAGATGTCACTTCAACAGAGTCAAGACGACTTGAGCAAACGCAACTCAAATCCCCATTTTATCCCAATGATCTAACTTCTTGTCTTGGAGATGAAGCTGGAAGTGAGCGCACCTGAAATGTTTTAAATGGTTTTATCCCTCATCACACAGAGACACTGCTCACATACATCCAAGCTAAGAAGACAAAACCTATCTAAGTTTCAAGACTCAAAACTGTGTCGCAGAAGGAAGTTGGAAATCCTGAAATATGTATTTTTCACACGTGTTGAACTATTTCTTTGTGTTCTTTCTGAGGGTCAGATGGTCACATGAGCATCATTCTCATGTCTGTGTACAGCTTGAGTCAGGATGTGGCTAGCTAGCTTAGCACAAAGACTGAAACCAGGAGGAAACTGCTAGCCTTGCTCTGTCGAGTGTTAAAACACACACCTGGAAACACCTCTAAACATGTCAGCCTTCTTTTTCCTAAACTAATCAATGCTATATTTAAATATATGATTTAAAGGTCCAGAGTGTATGATTTAGGGGGATCTATTGGCAGGAATTAAATAAAATATTCTAAGTGTGTTTTCATTAGTGTTCAGTCATCTGAAAATGAGAATCCTCTTTTTGTTTCCTTAGAATGAGTTCTTTATATCTACAGAGGGAGCAGGTCCTCTTCCACCACCATGTTTCTACAGCGGCCCAGAATGGACAAACCAAACACTGGTTCAAAAGAGTGCCTTTTATATTTCTCATGATTTTCACAGCCACTGTAGGTTCTCCTACACACTTGGAAGGGGAGGGCTGAGGCGAGAGGTATTCACTTGGTCACAGTGTACATCTTCAGTGCTCGATGCCACAAAAGCCTCCAAACTGAACCTTTTCAATACACCAAGTCACATAAATTCAAAACAGTTTTTTGTAAGATACACATTTCTATAGCATAATTATTTCTATGTCATGGAACAAGTCAAAAAGTGTACGTAAAGTATCCTGAGAGAGGACCCAGACACCACCCCGGTGGCAATGCTCCCTTGTCCACCCAGTTGAATCTGCCTGTGCAGTATGGTCGGTAAAGGTAAACCAAGAAGACAGTCTGAAAAGAATAAAGGACTTAAAAACAGTGACGATTTCTCCCCTGAGGACCCTGATGTCCGTCTGACAGTCATGGGCATGTTTCACTCTGGACCAGTGTTCACAGCCAAGCAGCTAAATATCAAACAGAAAATGTAAAGTCGTGTTTCCATGAAATTCAGCCTCAGCTGCTCAGTGCTGCAGTAAGTCTGAGCTGCAGGTGGAATCAGTCTTTCGTATCTGTGAAACTGCAGGGCAGAAGCACCAATAACACATCACACGGTGATGTATGATGCTATTACATTGCAGACAACAAGATCAGTCAGCAGCCTTTCTTCAGTCCGTGCTGCACCAAGCATATATTTAACAAACACAGCTTACAGCAGCGATTCTACCATTAACACTTTTTCTTTAATGAAATTCTCCGTACATGTCTATAAATATTCTGGTAATACTGTTGGTGTTGAAGGATGAGTTCAAGCCACAAGTTGCATTTCCTTTTGAAGGAATAAAAAGGGAGGAACTGAATTAAAGACAGAAAAACTTAAAAGATAGATCTGATAAAGCAAACTGCGTCATACAGTACTTGCATGAGACTGGTGGGACTGGTCACATGTACTGGTCGTGCAGGAATCCTTTGCATGACAAGTGGTCCAGGAAATGTCCCAGCTGCTTTTTCACTGCAGTTGGTTCCAACGCCTCCATCTCATAAAATGGATGTGAGACTCAGAGATGCTGTGGCTACTGTGGCTGTCAAAAAGACACGTTAGGAAAATAAAAGTATCCAGTCTCCTTTGCCTCTTTGTGTGTGTGTGTGTGTGTGTGTGTGTGTGTGTGTGTGTGTGTGTGTGTGTGTGTGTGTGTGTGTGTGTGTGTTCTCCTGCTGCCTTTGAAGCCATGAACAGATGGATAGGTGACTTCTTTGACCTGAACTCCGTCTCTCAGGACACTCTCCATCCAGGCTTTGGAGCGCCTCCAGCAACTGAATAAATGCTTTGGATGCTTTGGGTTATGGATCAGGGCCCCATTCACAAAAACATCTTTTGGCAAGAAGTAGCTGTAACATGTCAAGTTAAGAGAACCCCCTCTCCCCCCCAAAATGTGTCAATGTCAGTCACAGGTAAGACTTTTATGTGTAAAATCGTGGTCAGTCTGACTATGGTTCATGATGACTTTACACTCGCCAACTCCTTTTAACAGATTCAGGAATCAACATGTGTGATGGCAAACAGCGCGAGCCACCTGAAGCGTTCAATAAATCTGGAAAATTGTATATGAATCACTTTGAACGCTAAAACCAGTTTGTTTACATGTGTGAGGCTGTGTGTCGCTGCTGATTTAGCACTTGCTCATGCTACAGAAGTCGTAGCAAACAAGAGAAGTTTTGCTCGTGTATTCATCTTGTCAGGATACTCAAGAAAACTAAGGATATCCTCCGTAATGCTAGAGAGCAGCTCAATAAGCTTTGAATCAGTCGGACCAGGAGCGCTGGGTTGTGAGCCAGTTCCATCTTGGATTGACAGGATTCGTTAAGCTCGGCTGCTAACAAATCTCTCATTGAACACTTTTTCTCTCCTTGTTCTTTTTATTAGCACAAAGTGCAAAATGTTCTAGTAACTTTAGCTCATTTTTTGTCAGTACTGATGGTCTTTCACCAGTTAATATGACAAACTGGTCCTGAATCATGTTAATTCCATAAAATTAAACTCTTCAGTTGTCTCTGCAAAACGGTATCTGCACTCAGCCAAAGATAAACTTGTGACTGAAGACAAACATCAATCTGTGACACAACTCTTCAACCGTGAGTGGTGTGGCTGTCTTTGTAGTTCAACGAAGCTGCCAGAGTGGCTCCTGATGTCATTTCAGTGTGCCAGACGCACATCTGCTCACATTTCATAGTTTGTTTTGCCTATTTCATTTTCAGACTATGATAAGATAAGCCTTTATTGATCTGCGGAGGGGAAATTCAGGTGTTGCAGCAGCCAAGGACAGAAATAAGTACAGATGAATAGAGGATAAAAAATAAGCAATTAGAAGTATATAGAATAGAAATAAAAATAGAAACTACTGAAGAGCAGTTAAACTCAAAATTACAAGGAGAGCAGTCCTCTTACATACAGTAATCATGACCACAGTAATCAACTTAATATCAGTATATGTAGAGTAATCTGACACCATACCTTAACAGTGTATACCAGAAAAATATATAATATGACTGATTTATGACACTTAGCATTTTCCTGTGTTAATACAGAAATACAACAGAAATGGGATGTAGTTTATTATGTAATAAAACAGCATAACATCAAAGCTAGCAGTTCAGAGTGACTGAGTCTGTGGTCTCCTCCGCTGTCGTGCAGTCTGATGACAGTGGGCACAAATGAGCACCTGAGGCACTTGTTGTGCATCTAGGTGGGACGATCCGGAGGATGAATGAGCTGCACTTCTGCCACAGCACGTCGTGCAGAGGGTGAGAGCGGTTATCTGGCTTTGATTCCGTCCTTCAGCCTCCTCTCCACAACTCGTTTTCATCCCCTCCTGAAGAGGGCATCAGTGTCATGTGTCCAGTCCAGTTTTTGATTGATTTGGACCCCAGGGTACTTGTATGAGTCCACCCTCTCCACTTCCTCTCCTTGGATGATAATCGCAGTGGGGGGCTATCAGTGTCTCCATCACCTGCTCTTTGGTCTTACTGTTGAGCTTCAAGTGATTGTTGTTGCTCTCTCAGTCAGTCCTCTGCACACCTCCTGTCCATCTTTATTGATGCGTCCTAAAATGGAAGAGTCATCAAAGACTTTGAGGTGGTGTGAACAGAGAGTCTGAGGTGAAAAGTGTGAAGAGGAATGGTGCCAGTACAGTTCCTTGAGGTGCACCAGCGTTGCTTATGAGAGCCTCAGCTGCACTGCCATCCACTCTGACATCTGTACAATATGTGAGGTAACAATGGGCTGCTGCTGATAATGTGCTTCCTTCTGCCCGTGAAAAAGAGCTTTCAGGAAGGTAGCGGCTTAACTGTGAGAATATTTTGATGGTGGTGGAGTTTCAATCACTTCATCAACAGACTGAAACAATCCAGCAGCACAGTGCTCGATGTTCCACGACTGTGCAGCTGCAGACATGAATTTATGCAGCAAGGATGGAAGTGGAGTACTTCAGCCGTTTGTGGAATTATTCATCAAACCAGAGCCACCGATGTTCAACGGTTCATTAAGTTTCCATTAAATAATTCCCAACTACAATAAATGAGTAAATAAAGATGATTTCACAGCCGTCACTGGGTTACCTGGTGTTGCTGTATATATGGAACTCCCCAAATGTTAAATTTTGATGGTTACATACGTCTCCCACATTTCAGTCTCAGTGTCCTCCTCGGCTTCACAGATGCTGGGCTTTGCGGTCAGACTCTCTTCAGATTAAATGTTCGGCTCTCCTCCCACCTGTCCTGCCTCCGACAGGATGTATTGACAATAGATACACAGGTGTGTTGTGGCAACAGTGTGTTCAGGAGGGGAGGAGAAGCACTGCAGCGAATCAGGCAGGTGAGTCCTGACACAGCACATTCCTCTGATCTGAACCACAGCGGGGGGGATGGAGGGGTCCAACACCAGCATTCAGATGTTACATAAACATAATAAGAATCGAGACACACATCAAAACGGCCGACCAAGCAGTCAACAGCACTAACGGGTGACTTTGAAAGTTCATCAAATTCACAACTTTCAACAATACACATGAGGAAAATCTCTTTGTGAGCTGACTGTAAAATCTGTGCAACCAATTCAAACTGTAAGTTTGTTCACATTTGACCAGAATAGAGGGTCAACAGTCAGGTTTAGACTGCAGACTGTTGACTCTGCATGGGCAAAGATTCTTAACTTACTTCTAGAAGTCCTCCTAAATGGGGCTAAAGCTTTGTAGCTCAGGTCATGTTCACATCAACATTAGTGAACAGTGGGGGTCCAGACACAGAGGCCTATAAAGGCTGAGCTGCCTGAACAGCACAGCCTCAGTCAGATGTTTGTTAAACTCGCTGCACACTACCTGCCTGCACCAAACTACAGACAGTTAGAGGCTAGCTGGTGAACATAGTGGAGCATTTCGCTGCCAACACGTCAGATATTTCTGATTATATAGCATTTCTGTTTTTTGCTAGAATATCTTTATTATGAAAAGCACCATAATCACTTCTTATTTTATTTGTATTTACTCATTTTATGCCTCTGTGCCGGCGCCAGCGGTGGCTGGAGGCACGATGTGTTCAGGTTGTCTGTACATATGTACGTCTGTCCCATTCTCATGAATGCAATATATCAGGGACGCCTTGAGGGAATTTCTGCAGATTTGGCACAAATGTTGACTTGGACCTGAGGGTGAATTAGATTTTGGAGGTCAAAGGTCAAAAGTTACTGCTGGATCACAAAAAAAAACACATTTTTGACCATAACTCATATGTTAGCTATGACAGGATTTCACACAAAGGTCTCATAGGATGAAATGATGAAATGGTGACATTTTATATCCAAAAGGCCAAAGGTCAGCTTCACTGTGTCATAATGATGTTCTGCAGAAACTCATTTCTGCCCATTATTCAACACCATAACTCAAGAACAGAAGAGGACATTGTGACCATATTTCACATTTGGTCAGATGCTGAATTGGTGACTCTAATCTTTGGCATCCACCTTGAACCTGTGCTGACTGTTTAGCTCCTCTGTGCTGCAGGGTCCTCTGGAAAAACAGTCTCTGAGTGAAGACAGCATGTTTCTGGTATTCACTGGAATCACACATGTCAATGCAGTGAGAACTTCAGTTTCACCAAAAGATACACCCAGTGCCTTTTAGAAAATTCCTTCAAAGTCATCACTGCATGTATTTTATGAGTTTGGAGTGACATGTGTGTAAACTATGTCCTGACTGGTTGGCAGAGGAATTCAACCATGAGGCAGTAATTCTGGTTTTCTTTTTTTCTCAGTGAAAGTACTTATGACTCCATTGTGTTCCCACACTTAAGGAACTTCTAAGAACAAAGCATCTGTATAAACAACAACAAAGAAGGAAGGAAATCTAAAACAGATATGAACATAATTAAGGTCGCAATTAAATTCCCTGTATATAGTGGATGTGGCATACTCGTGGCAGTTTGTCAGCACGTCGCACTTGTTCAGCGTTGTCACATATTCTTCATGTTTACAAGTTATCTATAACTTTGTCACCCTGATTGTCAATACAGCAATTATACTTAAGTGATCTATTCTGTACACACAACATCTATTGCTTGTCTGTCATGGAACAGGGATCCCTCCTCTGTTGCTCTTCTGGAGGTTTCTTCCATTTTTTACCCATAAAAGGTTTCTTGGAGGAGTTTTTCCTGATCTGAATCGAGGGTCTAAGGCAGTGGGTGTCATATGATGTACAGATTGTAAAAACCCTTGAGGAAAATTTGTGATATTGGGCTATACAAATAAATAAAACTGAATACAGAACTGAGATCAGGACTCAGCACCGTCAGACACACAGTCAGGATGAGGAGCTGTGGTGGTGACTGATGGTGACTCCTGGGAACAGTTATGAGAATCAGTAGCTCTCCTTCATCTGCAGTCAGTTTTTATTGAGAGTGAAGCAGTGTACTGTACTGTTAAATGGCAGCTTTAACCACCTCTCTGCCTCTCTGTCATTAGCATAGCGTAGGAGGCAGAGCTGATTGAGTGGCCATTTGGCAGTCACAGAGAATTTTCTTTTCAGATTCTTTGTTCATGTTCTGTGCTTGGACCAGAAATATTCACCACATGAGCACAGTTTCATCAGTGCACATCTCCATCTCTTATTTATAATGATGTGATCTCTTTTCATAAGTATATACCAAGCAGATGTGCATTGGGGCTCAGAGGCTTTAAAATGAGCAAAAAGCAGCTTAAAAAGCATCAAATAATGTTAAACATAACTGTCAACCCCCCTAATAGCTTTGAAAAGATGAGTACCTGTTCCTCTCCAAAGGATAAACACATATCAAATACACTGAAACATTTTTTTTCTAATTTGAACAGTATTTTACTGCAATATAATATAACAAAATGTGTATAGGAAGTGGTGGTAAATGGACAAAACAGAGCAGTAACTCAGCGAAATTATAAGTATATTATTTCTATTACTATTTAATGTAAAAGTACTTGTTACCTGGGTATAAATCCAGTTCTATGAGTACATGAGTAGCCCTCTAACAGGCTTTGCTATTGGTTTACCCTCTTGAGTCTCAGCCTCAGCACCTCACGGTCGGTGAGTACCTCTTTGTACTCACCAACCAGACAGGGGGTAGTATCCTCCCCCTATAAAACCCATCGCTCATCGCCCTCAAACAACTAGGCCAGTTGGCTAGTGCGCACAAAATCATTGAACTGGAGTTACATCCAGGTAACTACTTTTTCTATTTCGTACATGTACAGCACTCAAGTGGGCGTGGTTGAGTGGCTGTCAGACTAAAAAAGTACTATGTATAAATACAGTCCATTTACCATTATTTAAATATTACACTGTTCTAATCATTTTTGTTTCTTAATGTTATTGGTCGTTTCATCCTCTTGTACAACATTAGTGTAAAACACATAAATCTTGAAGTGTTGATGACTGTATGTTCCTCTGCTTTGCCTCTGTGTAAATTAGCTAATTCAAAGGAGCCTGCTAATGTTAACAGCAAACTAACATGAGCGACTGGAACAAAGCTAGTTTGGCAGCACCTTTGATAAACACTGATTTTGTTAAGCAATACTTTTAAGTGCAGCTTTTGTTTTTTATTGTCAAGTTTAAGTTTGTGGTCGGAGTCGTGGTCCAGATCGCTGGGGGGGTCTGCTGTTGTAACAACTGGTGAGCTAACATCAACTAAATTACCCAAAGCAACGTTACACCCTATAGTTAAATAGACATAGGATAAATAAAATGGTGATACAAACCACATTATTTGACTCTAATGTTAACATTTAAATCAGCAGTCTCTCCTCGTAGATAACGTTATCCACCGTAACCATGTCGACACGCTGGAGATATTCACAGTTGATGGTTAATATTTATCAAGGAACTAGTTAGTGACAAATGTGTAAATCATCTGTACGACTGCTTTCTAGATTTTACCACGGTATAAATAGTCTGGCTGTGATTTGCTGACATGCCCTTGCAGTTTTCAGTCACCACGTGCACTTAAGCTCAGTCCTACATGTGTCAGAAGCGCATACAGCCACATAAACCTAATGTTAGCTGCAGACCTGCTCAAATGGATGCAGAGATTTGTCATGTTGACGGCTGCGAGCATACATCTCCTAGTTTGCCATTTAAAATGGCACGTAAGAGTTGGGGAAAAGGTTACCTGCCCCTCTCCCACCTCTAAAAACACATTTTCATGTCAATCATCCTTCACAGGAAACACAGACTCTTTGGAGGACCCTGCACAAGCAGATAATGCTGCATCAAGCTGTAGGCATTCCATTTACATACATGCTGACAGTCATATGCATAATGAGATTAAAAATGATCATGGCAAAGATGTAGAAGATACTTTTTTCAACCAATTTGGCACTGTTATATTTGCTGCTACCAGCCCCCACTCTCCAGAGTTTAATAGAAGAATTCCAGGTGGTGCATAACAGCAACACATCTTTTCAAAAGTGAGACTTGAATTTGAATCAACAAAGCTGCAATATGTCAGTTATTGATAAGGATAACATCATAGCCGGCATAGCATAGTTTAAACAAGAGCAGTGTTTTGAGGTTGTATAATGAAGCAGTATTTAGGTCTGATGAAACCTTGAAGACAAATTTTAAGAGGAATTTTAACTGTATGGCACCTAAAAAAAGTGCATCTGAGTAGAAATCCTAAAGGGAAGGACTGCTTCTTGAAGCATGTTCTGGTAAGCAAGACCCTCAAAGTGCTTTTGATCCATAAGTCAGTCAAAGCACAGTAGGCACACGGATCAGATAATCCACATTTGCTGGAGGATGTAAGGGATGGCAGGAATTTTAAAGACAAGGATATTTGTCAGCAGTGCATGTCTTCAGTGTCCATTATCTTGTACCAGGATTCCTTTGAAGTGGTAAATCCCCTTGGCTCAGCAGTAACTTGCTGTTTCTATGCCCCTGTCGGAAGTCTCTCCGCATAATAGGTCCTCTGTAGACTTCATACAGGTTGTTATGCAGTGCAAGGAAAAGGCTGAAAGTTTATTAGGGGGAGAAAGTGTTAAGTCCTCTTGTAAAAGATTTGAGGGATCTTAAAGAGGCAGGGGTTGAGCTGGACACCGGTCAAACAACAGTGTGCTTGGAAGATAACCCTGGGTCAAACATGATTAGTGGCCTCACAGAAATCTTGAAGGTTTCCCTCTTTCCCTAGCTTTACTCACTTTAGTGACATTTCAGTAGTCGTATAAATTTTACATCTCAGTTCATGTGCTGATCATGTGACTTCTTTATATTCCTCACCAGAGTAACTTCAAGTCACTTCATAACTGATGACGGTGTTTGGATGAACACCAAAACATCCTGGTGATTGTTCTTTTAATTGTCCAGTGATTTCAATAAACCTTTTTAACAGTTTACAACCTGGATATCTCAGGAGATTAACGAACATCCCCAACCCCGAAAGGGGTGGTCGGGGTATAGAAGATGAATGAATGAATGAATGAATGATTAACGAACATTGTTGTTAAGATTTGTCCTGTATGCAACATTAATGTCCCTTGCCTGTTACATGCCCATTTAAGTGATGAACTTTACTACCTGTGGGTTTCTTTTAGAGATGTTTTTGTGCCACAATTTTGTGGCCTGTGTTAAAAGACTTTGGACCTCTGTGGCATCAGCGCTATGTCCAAAAAAACTTTATTTACAGCCCTGGGCAGTAACGGCATTTAAGAAAAAAAAATAAAAAAAATAATAACAATAATAATAATTAAAAAAAACTGCTTTGTTCAAATTATTAAAAGCAAAATAAACTTAAATGCATCAATAATAGTACACAACCAACAATAATATTCTGCCCAGAATTTGTCTGGAGTATCTCTATAAGGGCTGTGTCACAGAAGCATTTCTAGCAGCAAAATTATTGACCTAAATCAATCAATTTAAATGGAATCAATGAGTTGATTTACTAGCGCGGACAATGGTATGAATTCATTATTGTGACTTTGTCAAAATTAGAGACATAATCACAATCATAAGATAAAATCTCATAGTTTAATTTACTGCATGAAACATATGTCAGATTTCACTAATGAAATTAACATTTATGAGTTACTTTAACCGTTCCTAACTTTTCATCTGTTGATTTATTTTTCTGGCATGAATGGGCTTCCATACATATCCACTGCCTTTGTGTGTCACAGCTCACCACTCACTAAATATTACAACTTTAATGTCAAAATATTACAACTTCGCTATGACTTCTAGATTTAGATCATCTCAACATATCATGACTTGATTTTCTAAATATTACAACTTTTTTCTCAAAGTATTACAACCTTCCTCTTGAAATATTATTGTTGTATGTATTTCAACGTTATTCTCAAAAGTCTCTTTTTTTTCTCCCTATCTCCTATCTCCTGTCTCTTCATATTATGATATGTATTCTCTAATTTTTATTACTTTTATGACCGTTTTTTTTATTTGGGCTACATTTCTCAAAACATTACATGTAAACAGCTTGTTTACATGTTGATTTAATCTAGAAATATTATCACTTGTTTCTTTAAATGCTACTTTTCTCCATAAATAATACGACTCTTTTCTTGGAATATGACATTATTCTTGAAGTTTTATCAGTTTGAATCTTGAAATATGATGACTTTATTCACAACATACTACAACTTTATTCTCGAAATATTATAATATTATGAAGTTCCTTCAATGCATTTCGACTTCATTCTCAACATCTAATTTTTTTTTCCCTACCAGCAGCAATCCTCCCTCTTAATATTGTATTTTAGGAAATAAGATAGAAGATGCTCTGCAATAATAAAATGAGATAGCATCTCATCATTTGATTCTCTGCATGGGCGGAAATGAGCCTCCATACAGGCTTCAGAGTAGATCCAGATGTGGATTTCTTCTTCCTCTCCGATGACTCTTCCTCTCAAGTTTCCAGGGCTTCAGCCCGGCTCCTCACCCCGGGGCTGATGTTCTCGATAGCGGGGCTCTGTTTCTGTCTGATTACCTAATTAATTCACAGATCCACCTTAAATACAGGGTAATCCCGGGTTGGTCCCTCCCTCTCTCGCCGTCTCCGGCACCACCTCACCTCCCTCTCTGGGCTCACCAGCTAGCCAGGAAAGGACGCTGATCCGGACGTTGGGTCTTTTCTCTGGTCCTGTTTGAATGTGTTGGACCCCGCCACCCCCCCACAGTCCCACCCACCGCTCTCCAACACAAACACATCTCCAGTCCTCTTCCACTGGATCTGCTCTTTGTTTCTCAGAGCCTTTCCCTCCTCTGCTTTTACTTCAGGAGAGAGAAAGCGAGTTTTATTCTCCCTTTTAACGGATTGATTTCTGACTGATTCCGGATCTGCTTCGCACTCCTTCCTCGAGGCTGCCGCTGCAGGACCAGAGCCGATGCCCCCGCCAATGTAATTACTGTCAAAGAAACTGGTTTATACGCCGGAACAAAGGGACGCTGAAGATCTTTCCCCCACCCGGTCTGTCAATCATTTTTCACCACTGCAGTTGTCAAGTTGGAGCCCTGCTGGGAAATGGACAAACCCCTCTAAACTGAAGACGCTGCCCTGCCTCACCAACACAACCACAGGACGTGATTTGGACGAGGATCCCCCGAGTGGAGGTAACGTCTGTTCTCTGTTTTTCAAACTTTATTCGCCACAAGTCCGATTTCTTTCACCTCACTTGTGGCTGAAAAGCAACAAACGTCACGTCGTTTGTCTGCCGGTGCCCGGTAAAGTGATTTTTAAACGTGTTTTAAGGAGTATGTCGTATCCCCAGTTGTCCGCACTGCTTAGCATCCGGGTAACGTTCATAACTGCTGTTTCTTTACCTTGATACCCACTTATTAGCAACTACAGGCGAATTTGGGATTTTCCACAGGTGTGAACGCACAACTATCCCGTTCGGGGACATTGTAAATTCAATTTTATCGTTTTTTTCCGCCAGATTAATCTTGACACTGTCTCGCAAACTCCCAAGGCACGTTTCCCACCCGTTTCTCCTCGTCAAACGTCCCGACAGTTAGCTAGGTTACAGCGTCGATACGTGCCTTCCTCTGGTCTGCAGTCAGCGCTGTCAGGTCTCCATTCAAAAATGCGGAGGTTAAACTCCGCTAACTTGCATCGCTTTTCGACCGGTCAAAACGCCTGTTAGAGCCTACACTGTGGCATCGTACGGTCATTTACAAGTGAACACGCCTATAATAGATCCAAGAGCACTTATTTTTGAGAAAATGTCAACTTTTAGACTTGGTATGCAGTGCTCGCTAGTTTCTGTCGCCCGCCGCTGTGTTTTCCAGCTAGGACACCGTGGGTGCGTATCACTTGGTAAAGTTATAATTTTAGTGAAATAAGATGTTTGTACGTGTACAAGAGACATGCCGAATTGACGAGCTGCTTCCAGTGATTCTGAATATCTTTGTACAGATTAACCGAATCTTCACGTCCCCTATTTAGCCAAGAAATGCATTTTAAGTGGCCGGATTCTGAATGGCGCTGTTGCGACGGGTGTCCCCGTGCGACAAATCGGCATGTGTCGACTGTTGCGGTGGCTGCGAGGCAGGAGTCAGACCGCCTGCGGATGTCTCTCAGTGTCTGGAAACAGTTTGCACATAGTCTCTACGTGCAATGTCTTGTTTTCCGGCTGATATTTCCCCTGGTAACCAAAAGAACCCTTTGTCTTCAGTAAATGAGACGGTCTCTGGTAACTTAATCAAGAAAGGGACCAGTGTTTGCTGCGGCTGTTGCTCCTGCTTTGACATGAAAAACTGTGTTTCTGGGTGACTGTGGTGTCCTCACGCCGCTGTCATGAATGCGGCGCCTTCAGGACAAGCTTGTTCAGCTTGTTGAAGTGGTTCGTCCACATTTAGCACCTGCATTGTAAATAGTACTTCTGCTTTTCAGGCTGTCACAATGACGGGCGGCAGTTAACGAGGATGGAAAAAAATCCTTCGCGAGCTCCACGAGCTCGATTTGTGTTAATTAACGAGCGAAGAACCGTCCTTACGTCATTTGCCAAGATGGGCGGATGGGCACCAGTAGCAGCGCTGCTTCTCTTTCCTCCTCTCCTCTCATTTCATCCATCTCCTCCTCCTCTCTCCTCCGCCCCTCTCGATCTGGGTGTGTCCTGCCTTATTGCGTTAGGAAGGAGGGGGGATCCCGCATCTTGGATCATGGTGACTCCTCAGCTTGTGACCTCCAAACGAGGGCATTGCTCCTTCTGTTTTCCTCTGCTGCTAAATTCAACAAAAAGAGGAGCAGTTTGCACAGAAAATCAGAACCAGAGACAACTTTGATGTCCATTTGTAGAAATAGGTTGAATATGAGGTGATTCTGAGGGGAGCGATGGCTCAGTGACTCTGTTGTTTACTGGATCCCAGTGGGAAAATGGCTGGTTTTGATAAAGTGTGCTTGTTTTCACTGATGAACTTCACCCAGTCCACATCTGTCATTTGTTAACAAAACTTATTTATAATCATTTGAATTTAAGGGAGAAAGCACATTATTAGCAATGCACTGCTCTGATGTACAGGATCAATAAGGGTGTGAGGCCAACATAACACAATTTCATAAACCTTGTAAAGCGATGTGATTACAACAAAGTCATATTGACAGGTCAAAAACTCAGTTAACAAGTTTTCAGTCATTGGACCGTCACCAGGTAGAATTTACAGATGGATATTGATAAAGTGAGCTCAAGTGATTGATAATGATGTGCAGAATCCTGCAGGTTTCTCCACAGGATGATAGATATTAAAATTTGTACAATCTGACGAGGATCTGCTGTATATATCGCTGTAAACTTCTTTGGGTTTTTGGGCTGTTGGTCAGCCAGATCACACTGGGCTCTGCTTAACTGTGATGGACATTTTGTAGACAAGTGACTGATCAATTGATTGAGAAAATATTAACCATTGTTAGTTTCAGAGCTACCTAAAAGTGGGAATTATGCACCTGCAGAGATTCATGTTAACACCTCTATGAGCCTGCACAGCAGAGCTGACATGCGCACCCCCCAAATCTCAGCAATGCGTCATTCAGATATACAGTATGTGACAAGCAAGCTGGCTGGTTCATCTAATATCCTGTTGTAGGTTTTCTGTGTCTTTCTGTCAGAATTTGGGTGCACTAAACTAAACTAAACTAAACTAAAGTGGTCATCTAGCACAGCATTGGAAACTGAATCCCTCTTCAAGGCTCTTAAGATGGTTGTTGCCCATCCGGTCATTGTTCCATCTGTTTGCCCTGATAAATCTGAATTCTTTCAGGTTGTGGATGCAGTGGTTTGTTTACACTGTCAGTTTTCTGTTGTCTGAATTCTTCTACAGTTTCTGAACAGTATGGTTTTGCCATAGACACTGCATGAGTCCATCTTAACATACTGTGGGAAAACGCTGATGTGAGCAGATGAATGTCTCCAGTTACACTTAATAAGTGATGAGTGGGTGCCCTCCAAAATCAGGCTGGCACAGTGCCGCCTTGCGCTGGATGGGTGTGGTTTCCACTCCAGCTTTTCAGCTCTCCTTTAATCAGTTAGCTTTTAATGTGAAAACTCTGCAGGAAGTGTTCAGTGTCATTGACTGTATCCAAACATCGAGTGAGAAAAACTGGTAATTCTTTAAGAATGAAAACATTAGTGATCAAAAGAGAAAGGGAGGGCAGCAGCGTGGTGACTATGACATGATAGAACAATGCTTTCCAGGCCTTTTATTTGTTTGTACTGTTGATTGAGACCGCCATTATTTGAATACTGGCTTTTGTATGAGAATTTATAGTATATAAGTCAGCCCTGTGGTAGACTGGTGGCCTGTTTAGCTGTAACCCAGTCTGTGCTGGGATTGGGTGCAGTCCTCCACCACCCTGCACAGGATAATGGATAAGTATAGATAATAGAGGGATGGATGGAGCCAGCTGTGGTCTCCAGCAAAGACAAATTAGTTACCTTTCATTGCATGCGGTTGAAATAATCCTAATGAAGATAATGAAAATAATGCAGCTTTCACTCTGGTGAATATCATCCCTGCAACCTCAACGTGAACCCTGCTCTGAGCGGAGGACATGCCCGTATGTCCTCCGCTTCACCTGCAGACTCATGAGTGCTCTGTTTGTGTCGGAAGCTGCTGCTGAGGTCCTCATGACCACAGAAAGTGACGGGTGCTGACTCAGCGTGTCTGCCCTCCTACCGTCCGTCCGGCAGAATGTTCAAACTCCTTCAGCAGCTGCAAGAGGGATAGATTTAATATTGCATTTTGATTTATTCAGTCAGTCAGGTGCTTTACCTGAGAAGGCTCTGTGCTAATCCCATGTGTCACTTTCACCTCTGTCACTTGTTGCTGACGCTCCAGAGGGTTTTACTGAAGGGCCTGTAAAGTGCTGAGTCTGCGGTTGCGTATGCACATAAAGCTGCATATTATCACACCTTAGCAGCAAGTGTCTGGTTTATTTAAAGACTTAAATGATCTATTATTGAAATTGCTGGTGAGACGCTGGGCTGAAGTTTGATAATGGACAGCTGGACTTGTATTAGTGGCTTATTTTGTTTGTGTCAGTGATTGTGATCAGACAGTTAAATCAAAGAATAGCTCGACCTCACGTTGAGGCTCCTGTTGTCCTTTTTATTTGAATTTTGAATGAATCTGTCTGAATTTCCTCTTTTGTGTGGATGAACAAACTGCTCTCCTCACTTCACAGCAAGAAATTCTTCAATTCTACTTCAGTTCCATCAGCGTTTCTTTCAACCTGCGCTGTGCACTTCACCATAAAGCAGTGATTTTCCTACATTTCCCAGAAGACCTTTTGACAAGCAGACTGAAGAGATGAGATAGTAAATGTCTAGGTTTGAGTTATGTGTTTTACTGGTTGTTGAAATGTCGAACGAAGCCATCACGGTTGTCATTGTGTTTTACCTGCCGTCCGTCAGACGCTGCAGGTGATGTGACGTGTGGCTCTGATGAACCAGTCGCTGTGGTTCCTCTTGGCTGATGGATTTCTCTCCGTGAATCAAATGTTAGTTTCAAAATGGCGTCTCTTTTAAAAGCCCTAACTCTGTGATTCTAAATCCACTGTTTCTGAGCTGAGGATGCGTTCATCCTTGTCCCGGTTGTGTTCAATGTAACAGCGTTTCATTGTCTTTTTCCAGAGGAAATCCAGCTCCCCAAAGTGCACTGCAACGTCACACTTGGGGCATAATGATAAGCTGTTACTCAGCTGGATTGGACATTAAAATCAGAGTTATGTACATAACCACAGTTCTGTGAAGCTTTGACGACCCTCAGGTGTATATCTATGCTTTAGCGCAGCTGTGCTCATGCATGTGTGGTTTTTGGTGGAAGTGGGTTTGAAGTGTCAACACCTCTGACTGACCTGCTCCACTGACAGTGAGGCTGCAAACGAGTGACCTCAATGATTCAGACCCTCGGACCCCAGATGGAGTCCGGGGTCTGCAACCATCTGGAACTTGATTTACAGATCACAATGGTCTGAGTCTCCCAGAGGCCCAGTTTCCTTCCTCGCTGCTGAACTCTGAACTTTTGGGAGTCTTCTGTCAGTTTGGGACTGTTAAACTGTTGAATGATGACCCTCGCGATGCTTTTTTATGAGCTGAAAATGTATTTTTTTTGATTACACGTACACGATGAAGTTTTTGACTTGATGCTTTTGTGCTCTTCCTGACATTTTGTCGGTTTTTATGCTTGACTCAAAGAAACAATATTTCACTCAACCCGAAATGACAGAATCGAGCTTGAAACTTGACAGCTGTAGTGAGTAAACACTGTAACACAGATGACTGCCTTATGATATTTAATCATGGTATATATGCTGCCTTACCCTTATGATGATGCTTTGGGTAACGTACTGTGATAGTATCTTGTCATGATGACCTTATTTGTGTGTGTGAACAACACGACAGAAGCACAATGCAACACGAACCACTGAATCCCGTGAGTGAGTAAATCAGGTCTACAGGGCTCTTTCGTCTGATTAGAATGGAGATGATGGGTGTTAATGATCCATCACTGTGTCCCAAACACACAGCCGTACACCTACAGAGACTCTTGCTTCTGTAGAATCAGTGTACGATATCATTCGGTGCCGGTCCTTTATGCCGGTGTGGATGGAGGTTTTTAGAATTCAGTGAAATGTGGAAACCCCTCTGCAGACGGAATTCCTGCCTGTGAACCAGATCCAGCACTGCACACTTTGTCTCTTATGTAAGTCCACATCAATTATTAATGGCTCAGTCCTATATTTAAGATATGGAGGCTCTCTGCTCAGCAGAGAGTGTTTGTGAATATAATAGAGCTATTGGCCTTTATCATTATTTTATAACCCTGCTGCCAGGCAAGAGTTGATCCCCATGCAATGGAGAACTGCTGAAACATGACCATGTCTAATTTTTTACTTATTCATCTATTTGTAAGT
Source organism: Chaetodon trifasciatus (assembly GCA_037975065.1). NCBI lineage: Eukaryota > Metazoa > Chordata > Actinopteri > Chaetodontiformes > Chaetodontidae > Chaetodon > Chaetodon trifasciatus. The sequence goes on from JBBMOE010000018.1 coordinate 2,262,835, forward strand.
TTAACCTTTGATTAACGTCTGGCAGGTGACTTTTCAGGTCTGTGTGGGGGCTGAATTTTAGCTGCCATTTTCAATAAATTCTCAAAGTGTCTGCAGTCTAAGCCGAAGTCCAACTGTTCTGGCAAATTCAGGCCAAGTTTGGACACAATTTCATCCTCCCACTGCAGCTTCAGGGCAGGCTCTTACCTAAAAATTACTTTTAAACATTAAATCTTTGTTGGTTTTTGGATGAAAATTTCAGGAATACACTGATGAAAATGTGTACTGATAATGTTGTCTTTGTGTCACTCACACGCACCAGCTGAATGTGCACACATGCAAATTTAAGACCAGTTCAAGACTGTTCAGTGCATGTTAAAGTGCAGCTAACCACAGCAACAGCACTGATGCTTCAGGCTCCCTCTGCAGTTTGCTGACGGGTGAAACTGACCTCACCGCGGATTAAACTGACTGCTGACGGCCTTACACGGAGACCCCTCGTTACCGTGGGCTTGCTCTGCACCTGCTTTTTGGAAATATCCACACAGATGACGCGGAGGCGTCAGCAGGATCGATGATTGTAACTGGACCATCTGAGAGTGTCCTCCTGACACACACTTACATAACGCCTCTGTGTGTGTGTGTGATGGTTGGCAGGTGTTTAGTGGGTGGCAATGTGGGAGTGTGTGTATTTGTGTGCGTTTGTGTGACAGACAGGAAGTTTTGAGCAGCAGGATGAACAGTCAACAACAGCGTTTTCCTCAACAACGTTTAAAAAGGATGAACTAAATCAAAGAGTCTGTTTCTCTACCCACACTTGACCAGGGTTTGGGTTCAGTAGCCTTTTTTCAAACCCGCTTATCAAATCTAATTATTTTCAGCTTTCATCATTTGCAAGTAACTAATGGTGCAAATGACTGAAACGCAAATATTCAATTTAGATCTTTTTACTGGTGGACTAATTAATGGTGACAGCCTGTAGCTCCAACCTGAAAATGAGACGAGCGGCAGAAGACATGAAACGTGTCAGATCCAAATATGGGAGGTCCAGAGTTTTTACTGAAAACAGAGTAAGGTTTCTCTGAGTACAGCCATCAGCTACACAGTGTGTATCAACCAGTCAACAGCCAAAAGTTTGATCTCAACCATTAACGATTTAACGTTAATTATCTGCAACTAACACAATCTGCTGCTGGTGACAGGGAAAGCAACAGTTAGCGATGGCTAAAAATGTGGAGCTGTTGCCTCTTTTGTACATTGCTCTTAGCTAATAAAAAAAAAGTGAGGAGAGATAAAAGGTTTGAGAAGAGATTAGTGCCGGAGCTTAACGAATCCGGATATTTTGGGAACTGGGAACTGAATCTGAAATGAGACCGGCTATCAGAACCCAACCCTTTGTGTGATGTATTTCCAGTAAGCGCCAACAGTGTGTGACCCGTCACTCGCATAAATACACGACTCAGTTGAACTCCAATATTTGTATTTCACATGAAATACAAGTAGGATCAACCTTGATTACACTCAGCTTGCAGTAAACCAAGAAACACATCCATTCAGGGAGTGAAGGAGGAATACAGCCTCCCACACACCTCTGATTGGTCAGTTTTTTCCCATCCAGGGAAACAGCTGTCAGTGAGCACAGCAGCAGAGGAAAACATCAGTGATGTGGACCATGATTCACAGGCTGATGTTTGCCATCCTTTAGGCTCAACAGTAGCAACATGTGTTGTTTTGTATACCACATTCAAATGAAGCGGGAACCACGCTCATCGCACACAAGCCGATCAGGCGCTGAGGTGTGAATGCGAAGCTCAAAAAGAAAAGCTCTTAGTTTGAAGAGGAGGCAACGATTAAGCTTCTCCTCCCAAACCAAACATTAAGAAAACATGTGATGACGCCATCTGCGTTGTTGCTTCCTGGTTTCATGCATCCTCACATCTGCAATATGTACGAACATACTGCGATCATGAGAATAAACTAATAACACAAATTCCTCATGACAACAGCGAGGAGGATAAAAAAAACAGGGAAGAGGAAAAATACAATTAACAACAGACTAATTAGCCACAATCTTATATAGGAAATCCAGATTATAAAAGCTTATAAAACCGTGTGCACACCCTCAGCTTTCATCATTATAAAGGGCTGATCTGAAATGTGAAAGGAGGCTTTGTGTCTGTATCTGATTTTTCCATCTCGATGCTCTAACTTTAACTTTTCTCACCTCCTGAAGGTGAGGGTGCTGCTGTGACACATGTATGTGTGAGTGCGTGTGTGCGTGTGTGTGCGGGTCTTAATCCTGATGAAGCCGTCGGTGCAGAGAGGTGTTGAAGCTTGTTGTGAATGTGATGAGCTGCAGTGAGCTGAGCTGCATGTGTGTGGGTGTGTGATGCCGTGTACTAACACACATGGGTGTGTGTGCGTGTGTGTGGGAATGTTACATGTGTGTGTATTTGCTGCTCTGTGGGTTGTAACAGTGTTGATGTGCAGCAACAGTTGCTATGAGGATCAGTAATTATCAGTTTGTGGAGCTCTATCAGCTGATACTCGGTCTCCACAGATTGATCTACCAGTGATCCCCAATAATCCTTCAGGTTGTTCGTGGTTTAAAGAAATATTGCTTACGTTATTTAAAAGCACTCATTTGATTGAACTTGCGATGAAAAGCATCAGTAAATTTCTGTAAATGTTTAAAGGGAAATTTAGCTCTGGAAGTTTGATGTTTATTGCAAATTTTCCATAATTTCAGTCCAAAAATCTGACATGTTTTAATAATGACCTTGTTTGTAAGATACACGTCAACTTTAGGGTGAAAGTATGACCATTTAATTGAATTTTAACTGTGCACTCCATTCAGCAGCGCACTCCTCCATCACATGTCCAGATAATTTGCCAGCATCCCATTAAATAGGAATTCAGTAAAATTACAACCCTCTGCGTGCACAGTGTGTTCTCCTATCACATGTGCAGCTCACACCGCTGCCAACACACGAACTATGCTGAAGGCCTGAGAGGAAAAAGTTCAGATCAACTAAATGCTTATGCTGCTTATGACATTGTAGAAACAGCCTGAGGAAATAACTCCTATGTCTCTGTTTTATTCTCATTATTTTACGTTAAATTCCCATGGAAAATTTCCACCTTGAATATTCCAGGGATTTCGCAACCCTACAGCATCAGATTATGTGGCAAATTTGATATCCTGCCACCTCGTTGACACGCCTGCCGTCATGTTTACAGCAGAGGTAATGAAGGCAGAGACGGCTCCACTTGCTGTCTGGAGGTCCTTAATGTCCAACGTCATATATTAAAGAGACTGCAGTAAACTGACTCATGTCCAGGACTGAGCTGCTGAGACCAGTGTTTGTGCATATGGGGTAGTCCACTCTGTGTGTGTGTGAATCTGTCTGTACATAGATGTTTTTGTAACTTATCAGGGGCTTTTTCTGGTATAAACACCCTCCTTGTTGGGACCAGTGGTCCTTGTGGAGACCAAAGCCCAGTCCTAATGAGTGATGTGCGATATGGACAAAAATGTATATCCCGATATAGTTAATTTTATATCCCGGTAACAATATATATCCCGATATAGTATTTGTACTCTTCATGCCATGTCTTTAAGTGATAGAAAAGATTAGACGTGTTCGAGTCGCTAGTAACGACTTGTTGGCGGCATGTTTTGCAGATTACCGTTTTTTGGTCAGTGTCTACCTTTCCAAACCAAACCAGTGCCAAACAATGTTGTTCCCTCTTTTCAGCACCAATTCCTCTTTGGGTTCTGTTGGTTCAGCGTCCACTGTGCTCTCCATCTCTGCTACGTTTTTTACGTCCACGCTCCCGCTGGCTCTCGCACACACGGCTGAAAACGTTAGCAGTGGCGTAAAGGAGTTCTTGCAGGTGACGTAAACTGCTACCGCAAAGCAGTAGCATTGCTGCAGTTACATCAGCCGAGCTAACCACAGCCCACACGTTAAAATTACGATATAAACAATAGAGGATTATATTGTACGGTAGACATTTTTCTGTCGCACTACGACATATATCGTAATATCGCACAGCACTAGTCCTAATGAGTGGAAATGTCCTGACTGAGGTCCTGGTTAAGGTCAGGGTTTAAGTTTAGGGAAGGCTGCCCACAGTGAATGGAAGTCAAAGCAATGTCCTCAAAAGGATATCTGCGCAAACCTGTGTGTGTATATTTAATGCTGCCAGCCTTGTTGGCATCCCTCTGCAGCATGTTAACAACTGATAAAGATGAGAGAATAAAGACAGGGATGCTGCAGGAGAGAGAGTGTGCATTGGAGCCGATCGGCTGCCTGCATTGAAACACAGTACAGAGCTGGAAGTGAACTGGTTCAGCTGGTGCTTCATTATTTCACCGCTGTCCAAACTTTGTGCAGTTAAAGTTTAATGTTATCTTTAGTTTATCAATGATCTAATCAGGAGATAATGGTGTGATATCTGCTCACAAGCTGTATATCAAGGTGTGCTCGCACTCTCACCTTTGACTTAAGAAGAGTGTCTGTGGTCAAATCAAAGCACATTGTCAAAACCCCCATAAATCATCCCTGTTCATTGGTTCGTAACATTGGCTTCAATGGCTGAGTACAATCAGACACATTAAAGAGGAGAGACACCACAGTGTGAAATGTAACAGCTCTGACAGCTGACAAATTGATATGATCTTGCAGGGTGTGTTTCCATATTGCCCAGCACTAAAAATGCTGTTTGTTTGTTTGTTTTATTTGTCTAAAGAAAGATTGAAAAATGTGAAAAGCATTTGAACAGAGTAAGAACAGACCAGTAAGCTGCATGGGTTCAACATCAGAACCCGGTTCCACTTAAGACTCTGGAGTCTTTCAGTCTGAGGTGTACTAATACGGTAGATTATAGGGTGGAGGTGTGTTTGTGTGTGTGTGTGTGTCTGTGTGTGCGCGTGCTTGTGTGTGTAAGTAAGTGTATCCTCTCAGAGATATACAGGGAAAGGCGTCGGTCAGAGGAGGAAGTGAGCAGATGGAGGGCGGATGGAGAGCCAACAGGAAGTGAGGGCTTGATGGTTTCCTCATGTTGTGTTGGCAACAGCTTAGATTTCACTTCCCTGTACTCACAGCAAACAGGTGCTGTGTGTGTGTGCGTGCGTGCGTGCGTGTGTGTGTCACATTTCAGTCCAACACTATATTGACTTTTTAAAACTTTTCCGATTATATAACAGTAAATGAACATCTCAAAGTTTCCCATTATGTTTTATTGTGGAGGCATCTTTCCTTCAGTCAGCAGCAGCTCCACCAACTGCATGAAAACTAGTGTTAGGCTTAGTAAACTTCAAAGAAAATGAGCAACAACAGCCATGCACGTAACAAGTGATGCAGTTGTTTAAACTATCATCAAGTAACTGCATTGATAATGAGGTTAGATGCGTCTGATTACTTGATCGATCACAATGTTTGTCAGCTTCCCAGTATTTAATCAGAGAAGCATGTCGCAATGTTAGGAAAAAGTAGGCATGTGAAGATTAACATTTCGTGAAACTGAGTCACCAGAGTCAGTCATTTTGAGTTCATTGATATGTAACCAAAGATCTGAACCAAAGTCTGTACAAAATTGAGGGCAGAGGAGTCGAAGAGGGTTAGATACACACCGCTAACCTCAACCCCTCAACCTTTTTAACACATTTTTGCAGCTGAATGTATTATTCAGGGAACACCCGACCTGTACAAGTGCGTTTAAAATCAGCATATACACACACACACAAGTATATGTATGCGCTAATGGAAAATTAGCATTGCAAACACGATGATATTTCCTCAACACACAAGCTATTTTACTTAAAATGCTTAACACAAAGCAGTGTGTGCTCATACTTACAGCACATGTTTGCTGTGCTCTGAGGAAACGAACCAATAGCTGCTGACGTCACATTGCTAACCCAGTCTGCTATTATGCTGCTGAAAGACTGCACGTTGATGAGCTACATCAACCTAAAAGGGTCAAAACTCTTTCTCCCTATGTATATATATATATATATTAGTGCTGTCAACCGATTAAAATATTTAATCGTGATTAATCTCATGAATGTCATAGTTAACTCGCGATTAATCGCACATTTTTATCAATTCTAAATGTCCCCTTAATTATCATTTTAATGCTCTCATCAACATGGAAAAGTGGATAGGCTTGCTTTGTGCAAATGTTTTTTATTGAAAACAACAACGTGTAGTGTTTTATTTCACACTAACATTCTCACTTTTCACATTTGAAGCAAATCGAATCTCACACAATTTAACACTGTCAATAAACAGATGACAAAAAATAAATACTTGGTTACAAAAAAAGCCCCTTCAACAACTCTTTCTATGGGATCAAAACAGGGTGATACAAGATAAATTTACAAAGTGCACATCATTGTAAACTAGGACTCGGCCTACAGTGCAGTTAAACCAGGCTTAAACTTTCCTTTCTTAAGTTTCCTTTGAACATACAAGCAGTCAGACTATACTGCTCTTCTGTTTATTCACCAGAGGCTGATCAACCCAGCCTCTTATTTCTCTCCACAAAGAATGAACATTACTTGGCTGTGGCTGCAGTCAGCTTGTTCTTAGTTGTGGTATCCATATGCCTCTGTGGAAAGCCATCCACTGTCGCCTGGTTTTGACAAGGAGGCGGCGGAGAATTCGCATTAGCCGTGTGTTTGGCCATCAAGTGGTATTTCAGACTGGATGTGCTGCGGTGATAACTCAGTTCACACCGACAACACACACAGATAACTTTGGTCTTGTCAGTCGACCCATCTGGTAACTTTTTGAAACTAAACTTTCCATTCAGAATCTTGTTCGCATCCATTTCGGCGTTTCCCGCTTGACATCCACACAAACCGTTAGCCTACTCTTTGACAGCTAGCGAGCAGGCAAGACCAAACACGTGCGTGGGGCGTGTCTATTGTTTTGTGTCCGGTTTACAATCGGATCCTGTAGTTTTTCTAATGTTACTAGCAGTGGCCACAGCTTATAAAAAACTACAAGTTCACTAGGTCACAGAGAGCGTTAATCTCGCGATAAAAAAATGACGCCTTTAAAATTGATTTGCGTTAACGCGTTAATAATGCCATATTTTTGACAGCACTAATATATATATATGTATATGTATATTTATATATAGGCTGCTGACATGACACCTGGTCACCAGATGAGGTGAGTCAGTCTTGGTGGCTGAACAGTTTGGTGGGGAATCCCTGCTGACATTCAGTCCTGGTTCCTGTTCAGACTGCAGACGCTGCAGAGAGCCCCTGCCGCGGTTTGTTTTCTGTCCTCCTGTCAGTGTGATGTCAAGCAGACCGGGAACTCTGCCAACGGGGAACTCTGCAACGCACACACGCCACCTCTGCGCACCAGGTCGGAAACCTGCGCAGACCTCAGTGCTGGTCCTGGTTTCTGGTTCGTGTGCGAGGACTGGACTCGCTGGAATGCAGTGTTTGTGTTGGAGAGCTGGGCGTGGCCCTGTTTGGCCACGGTGACTGAACACAATCAGCACGCTGCCATTCATCACAGCCTGTACACACAGAAACACACAGCTCGGATCTGAACACACCCTCTGCTGTCACAGCCAAGGCTCCCAAAACTGGGACAAGATGAGATCTGTTAAAACATAAAGAACATCAGAAAGGAACAGGGACCTGCTCGCTCCTCCGGTGTTTGGGGAAAATCTCAACTTTTGTACAAAGGCAGAATTTATTCTCAGCTGTTCCACTTAAGTTTCTTGAACTCTGGATGTCGGTAGAACTCGGCGACATCTGACTCAGGGGACCAGAACCAGGTCTGGAGGTTTGCTTGTCTGACCCATGATTGTGTTTTTCCCAGTTCGACTCTCGGTGCAGTCAGCAAGCCTTTGGCCTCAGCTTTGTGAGATCATGTGCTCAATGCAACTGAAGTGGCTTTTCATTTCAAAGTTCAGCAGAAAAAAAGCGAGCAGGAGAGGGTGGAGGAGAGGCCCATGAGAGCTGTTGTGTGTGTGTGTGTGTGTGTGTGTGTGTGTGTGTGTGTGTGTGTGTGTGTGTGTGTGTGTGTGTGTGTGTGTGTGTGTGTGTGGCTGTCCATACAACATGGTGTATCACACAGTCTTCATGTGACTTTGAACGTGTCATATTTGTTCTTTTCTGCTTTCAGCAGCATCAGGGAGCTCAATGTCGTTCCACATGCCAACATTTCCTTATGAAAATGGCGATTCTAGGTCAGGGCGTATCAATACATTGCAGGGTTAGTGGGTTTTTGATTCCTGGCTCCTCATACTTCCATGTGTCATGAGCAAAGACACTGTCTTTGGCTTTGGAAATGTATTTCCAAATGTGTATTTGCTGTGCATCCTCATACTGAACACTGAGACAGAAACATGTTTCTTCTGTCACCTCCTCACATCGCATTCTTCCCCTGAATACCATCCCGTCACACTCTGTGCCTCTCTGATTGGACTGTTAGATACACCCCTTCCACCCACTGACATGAATGGCAGCTTGTGTTTTTGACTCTGTCAGCCTGAACAGTTATTTCTCATAAAACCCAGAAATGTTTGCTATCACATTGTCCAACTGTGAAGCTTTTTTTCCGCTCGGTTCCCGGTCACAAGATGCTCCAGCAGCAGTCATCTGATGCTGAATAATGTGCTGTGTCACGGCTGAGGACTGGAAGAGGCTGATTGGTGTCGGGGTGTTTCACTGCACAATAGGAAAGAAAATGTCCCAACAAATGTTGTGTCCAACCGAGCGTTATGCTGCAGTATTTTTTTTTTTTGCCAGCATTGCAGCTAGCTGCTCTGATTAATATGCGGTGAACGTGTGATGAGATTGATCAGTCAATAACCTCCTGAGCTGAATCAGACAGATGGTGACCTGTCTCACCTCGGGATCAATTTAGTTAGAAGATGACATTGTTTGCCATTTCTCTGTTAGATACAAGGCCTTTGCTGTGCGATGTAGCTCTTGTTAGCTAGCCAGTTGTCTGCAGATGTCAGGCTGCTTTCAGTAAACGTAAGCAGCAGCAGCAGATGAATGAGCGTGCTGGATTTTCTGCTCTACCTCTGCTGAAACTGATTATTTAACGGGATGTCCGTGCCATACTTAATTGAAGCATCTGGAACTGGCGGTCATGAAATCCATCTAAATGTTTTAGTCTTCCTTCCCGGCCCAAAGTGATTCCAATCTAAATGTGGACAAACTTCAGGACAGGAAAGCAGTGGTTTTGTACAGATTGCACAGATGAATAGTAGTCATCATAATGAGTGCAGCACTCTCATATAGACCTGACCTCTTCAGCTGATGGCCACATTGATTTTCTTTACTGGCTCTTTAATTTATCCCCGTGACTGACAGGAGAAATGCTGCTTTGAATGTATTTCTCACAGCCTGTGCTGTGCGTCCAACCTCTCCTCTGACTCTGTGCTGCCCGACAGCCATTGCCATCACTGTTTAGTCCAGTCCAACAGAAAACAACCTGCTGCTGTCTGACCGCGAGTCAACAGCAAACTGTCACCTGAGTATCATTAGAGACAGTTTGATTGGACAGCAGAGATACCTGTGACGAAGGTGAAGGCTTTCAGGAGGACTGTAGAGCTCGACTAACCTCAGGTTTACATCGGATGTGAGCTCAGATGTTAGCAGTGTGCGTAAACTCTACTGAAGTGTTTATCCATTCGATCCACAGTGAGTCCGACCTCCAGATGACTCCACAAATTGACTGGATGGAAATAGTTCTGCAGTAAGCTCTATGAGGAGTCACAGGAACAAAATACATTATTTAGAATGATTGATTGATTTTTATTTCCCTGTCCACTGTAGCTGTTAATGTCCACAGTAAAACCAGAAAGCTCCCAGTGAACCTGAAGGCCCTGATCCATCAATGCAGTAAAACATGTGTGAGATTTGAACAGCTGCCCGTGGAGATTACACCGTATCAGACATCACACTTAGATCTGACGCGCAGTCACATTTACGATGGACTAAGTGGCGTGGTTAAAAACTCACAGACATGGTTGTATTTCTGAGCTTGAGGGTTGGTCAGCAGTTAAAAAATGGTTAAAAATAATTTAACACAGGAGTTTCATCTGTTGTCCTGTGGAGGATGTGGACCATCCACTCTGACATGCACAGAGTCAGTGCTGCTGCTTCTCAGCCACCATTAAGAGAAAACATGTTTTTCAGACAGAGTATCTAAATCCATAAAAAATGAAATGTGACTGCTTCCTGCAGGAGCTCGCTCAGTTTTTCCTTAAACATTTCCACATGACTGCGACTGATTGGCCTGGTTGTCGTGACCTTTCCCAACTTGTACAAACCCTGAAGGTTTTCTTTTTCTTGTCATTTCAACGTCATTCTTTCACTCACTCATTAAATATGAGGCTTTTCCTGTGTGATGTGGCACCTCTGCTTGTCTCACCTAAAAAAAAGTGCAACCATTTCTTCTAATGTAACAACAGGAGTTCTTCATTTCCAGTCAGGCAGTATGCCTCTGCTGTAATGTGCTGTGGGAAACCCTGTACATGTGTGGCTGCTTTTATAAGGTTGGCGGTGGTGTCGCCTGGTTTGCTCGCTCTTCGGTCAACCACACTACAGGAGGGAGCGACGCAGCTTGTCTTCACTTTCAAAAATGATGACGACGCTGTCCAAACTCAGGAAACTGAAAACTGGTGACCCGCTGTTACAAACAGACACTCACCAGCAACACCAACTGGCAGACAGCAGTGAGGACGTCATGTGCTCTGAAGCAGCTGTTTGTTTAATAGCAGCAGACTGCTGATGAAACATTTTTGTCAATAAAGTTTAGTGAAGAAGGGAGCTCATCGTGGCTGCAGTTACATGTCCAACCTGCGGACTGTTAGCTGCAGTTGGTGGTGACGATGGCTGTGGGCAGAGTGCACGCTCTTTGTTTCTGGGTGTGCGCGCAGTAGGCTGTGTAATAAATTCTGCAGATTATCAGGGAGGGACTGAAAATGAGAGCGACCGTGAAACATGAAACAAAGAGGAAGGAAAGAAACCGATGGCCATCAGAACAGCTCGGCATTTCCTCCTTGATAAGCGACAGGAACACAGCGGCTTTAAATCTGGGCTGCAGTAGCAGTCGACTGCTTATTGAGAGCAGGAAGCTGCTGACTGCTCCCAGTGCTCCCAGTCCAGCAGGCCTGGGGCCCTCTGGTTTTTGAATATGTTCACTGGATGCGGTCAGGCTCAGACAAGGTCGCTCTTTAAAGATTCAAACAACTGAGATAAGCTGCTTCCTACAACTGTTTGTGAATCACTGCAGTTTGACCTGCACTGCTGTTAAGACCAGGACTGCATGTTTACATGTGAAGCAGCTCAATGAGTCAGACTTGGCTCACATATTCATTCATTCATTCATTCATTTCTTTACACTCCTAAACAGATCCACATTACAGTGAATCAGACTCTTTGATGAGAATGACCAGTTTTAGAAAATGTAATGCTAATAGAGATACTCTGTGTGGAGGTGTTCAGAGGTTGTCTGTAGAAAAAGCAGCTGCAGTGTTGGGAGTGAACCTGGATCAGCTCCAGTACAAGCAAATGCTTCACCTGGTGACATCTTATACCTGTAATCTGACAAACTCAGCGTGTGACAGATCACCTGACATGACGTGGTTTTGTAATGAACACGTACGAACGCACTTTTTCCTGCGCTTCTCGAACCCTTTCATGACCCTGATGCTGATGCCACCAGGAAGGGGCGGGGCCTGATGTTCGGCTCGTAGGATGTGTTGTCTTTGTGTTATCTTGTCAGGATGTTTTCAGCCCCGTGCTGTCATATTTTTAGCTTCGTCATCTTCTTCATTTACCTCATAAGGAAGACGCCGCGTTTCCCTCTCGATGTGCCCCGCTTATCAACGAACGGCAGACAGCCTCTGTTATCTAACGTGTTAGACACACTCTCCATGTGACACACAGCACACACGCTCCTCTGCAAATCCACTATGTGACACTCCATAGGGGAAATTGTTTATTCCTTCATGATTATGATGTCAAGTCATTTTCAGGCCTTTTTTCCTCAGAGTCAGATTGGTTTCAATATTAATGTGATCACATTAGTATGGGGGGGTGGGCCCTCGATGAAACACTGAGAGAGAGCAGAGCAGAGGAGAGGAGAGAGCTAGCACGACAGTAAATGACAAGACAATGCAGTAAAGACTCATACTGAGCTGAATGATGAGACAATGCACAGAAATTGGGGAAATAACAGACAGACCCCCAAACTGGGTTGTTGGAAAATTGACCGCTGCAGGACTTTTTGTCGGATCTTATGCACCGTTCCAATTCAGAGTCCACGTTTAGAGAAAAAGGCTCCAAATGCCCACAAGTGTTATTGCTTTGCCCATTTTCTTTCACGTTTATTTAACTCCGGTTGACCGATGTTTGCAGAAATTTCCTGAAAGTCATTACAATTACAATTAGTCATTTGGCAGACGCTTTTATCCAAAGCAACGTACATATGAATTCATGACCCGATGGCGGTTTTGGGGTTCAGTATCTCGCCCAAGAATAATTCGGCATGTGGACTGCTGAGGCCAGGGATCGAACCACCGACCCTCTGATTGGCAGACGACCGCTCTACCTCCTGAGCCACAGCCGCTCATTAAGCTCCAAAACCTAAATGATGTGGATTGCTGTTGTTGACTCACATTTGCCACCATCAGAATTCATCACTGTCATTTCCTCAGACTCTAGCAGGTTGCTAAAATGCGTGTCCGCCAGCTTAGTGGACCACTGCTGGACCAGTGAGGCAGCAGAGGCTAAGCGAATGAACAGAACGTGGTGAAACCGGATCCCTCCTGGTGAAGAAAACGTGGGTAGGGTTGTAAACATAAACCGTGATAGCTAGCATGTCTAGCGTGCTAACAAAAGCAGTCTGCAAAGTTGAAAATTATACAGCGTTTTTACACATTATTGTCATTATTCTCCATCACTGTCTTTGCACTCATCACAGCCAAGCTTCTCCGCTGCTTCTCTCATTTCATGTGCAGCTATCAGTATATCCTGAATGACAGGTCAGTCTACAGCCTGTCAGAAAGGCTGGACATTGGAGATACGTGGAATTTTGCTGATCATAACTCAGTCTGATTGATGAAGTGGGCTTTCTGACAGCGACTGCGTCCCTCCCCGGCTCTCACAGAGCTCAATGCACACGACAGTTGGGCTGTAATTTGATTGACTTTCATGTCAGTTAGAATTTGTTTGGACTTGATTTTTTGAAAAAGTGGCAGCGCTTGTAAAAAATAAATACCGAGCAGATGGATCCCAGACTGTGATCGGTCTGCGAGAGAGATCACACACAAACAGGAAACACATGCTTGAATTCGCCCATTGTGCAGGCTTCAGATCACATGAATATTCATGGGACAGAAGTGTGATCGGACAGTACCTCTCTCCCCACTGATGGTGCTGAGCTAATCTGACTCACTGGTTTAGCTAACAAACAGCAACAGTTATGGCTGAGTCCCCATTTGGTTCTTTCATTTCCTCTTTGAGCTCTTTGCCAATAGTTAATGGAAAAAAAAAGATGAGTCAATGGAAAATCAGACTCAGACCAGGATTTTCAGTAAGAATTGATGATCACTGTAAACCTTCTGTTCCTGTCTGTCAGGACGGCAGCTGTGTTCCATTGAATCCCCAGAGGGTTTTTTTTTTTTTTTTTGTTCGGGGCTCCACCTGTTGGTATGCAGCCCAGAGGAGGTCAGCTGGCTCCGGCCCCAGCTGCAGGTTCCTTCACCTGGGCCGTATCAAAGGCGGGACGCCCCACCCTCACAGCCCTGCAGAGCTCGTTAGCTGTCAGAGCTAATTGGGTGGGTCTCCGCTGCACAGATGCTGACGCACTTCAAAGGAGTTACCCTTCAAAGAGCACACAGGTCAGAGTGGGAATAGGAGGAGGAACATGAATATATGTATGAATCCATGTTAAATAGTTTGACTCTGAGGATTCCCTTATAGAACAGAGTGAAGCATGGATGAGCCTGCAGAGAGGTGGCCTTTCATAACTTCCTCTCTGGTTAATACTAAATACAAGTTAAAATCATTTTTAGTTGAGTTCAGTAAATTTCTCAACTGCAACTCCAGTCTGCACCACATACTACAGGAAACAGCGTGGACACATGAACATGACAGCCTCCATTTCTGGGAGTCTCTCCGCTGGATTTTGGAATCTGGCTGCATTCAGTCACAAGATCAGCAGGGAGGTCCAGCACCGGTGATGGCTGGTGATCAGGTCTGGCTCACTGTCGGTGTTGCAGTTCATCCTAAAGGTGTTGGATGGGGCTAAGAACAGGGCTCTGTGCACGCCAGTCAAGTTCCTCCACACCAAACTTAGAAAACCATTTCCGTGTGGACCTTGTTTTGGGCACGGGGGCGTCGTCATGTTGAAACAGGGTCAAACACAAACTGTTGACGCAAAGGTGGAAGCACACAGTCATCTGAAATGTACATATATATGTATATATTGAAGTCACAGTGAAACAGCCGTTAGAGCAGCGTTATCTTGCATAACGTAACGTTTATCTGAGTAAAACAGAATGTGTGGGCGGATATTTTTGTGAAGGGGTTTGATCAAACCCTCCAATTCGATTGGAACGCTCAAAGCTGGCCGCGGCTTGTTGAATACGCCACCCAAAAGAGTTGTGGACAGATATGAAGCCGTAGAGGACTGCTCATCTCCACCCACACCTCCGTCACCCCGTTTGAACTGCAAAGTTTTTGCAAACTGACATGCAGACATTAGCCTGTTGCTCAGCCTGTCAGCAGTGCTGTCAATCACTCGCACAATGTTGAACATGAACACAAACTTACTCTACGTGAACATGCAGATTTAAGACACGTGGAGGCTTCATCTCAAGTCCAGCATGCTCATCATTTTACCAGCTTACACGGAAAAACACCTTCAGCTTCTGATAGCATCAGATGGCTTACAGTGAGTGGGTCTAATGTTGCCAGGCATCAAATGTTGTGGTGTTTGTTGCTGCAGTTGGGCAGTGTTTACAGTAAACAGGTTCCTCTGCTGGTGAGGAAAGACCAAGAACACCTGAGACCGGTTTGTGTCTCATCTCTTTATTCTTTAGTGTGATATGGCGATCATGTTCGCTGTTTTCTGTTTGGGAGGGGGGTTATGTTGTTTACTGATTGCTTTCAGCCATCTCTGGCTTTTAACATTCAACACACCGACCTTTCCTCATCCACACCTTGTGCTCCGTTGTAACTGATCAGGAACCAGAACTGTTCCCAAACATCTCATCCCGCTGGTCTTCCAGCTCCGCCGGTTCATTTGTGCTCGCCATAGTGTGACTGATTGATTGGCCAATCAGCACGTCGTCACATGCGCAGCACTCCACATTGCATGCATCGATCTTGATAATGTGTATTTGTATGCGACCCCCGTGCCGTGACGGTTTGCCGTGGAAACACAGAGTGTGACGGCTCTCGTGAAGATGTTAAAAGGAATGCAGCGTGTTTGTCACCAAGCTAGTGGAGCTTCATTGGTATAATCAGCTGGATATTTTGCATTGTTTGGTCAGTGGATTAGGCCGTTCACAGCATGGTCCGGAGAGACTGCCTCCCTGAGAAAGCCTAATGGACAATGCTGTGTGATGAAAAGCACAAACATTAAAGGGACAGTGCTCTAAATGGTTCAGCTCTGCTGTGTGTTTTGATTTTAACAGCCTCTTTTCCTTCATGTGCTGCAACAATGGGGGCTTTTATCTGACTACACATTCACACCTGGGGACTGACCAGTACCACCAGTGTCTGATGTGCCCCCCACCCCCCCCCCACACACACGCAGGCTGCTGCAGGTCTGTTTCAGAGTATTTGGGTTATGATCAGGGTGGATGAGGTATCTGCAGTGTTGAACAGGCTGAGCGTCAGGCTGTAAACAGGATTATTGAATCTCTGGATGCTCTCCAGATGTTGCTGCTTTGTTTGGTTCAGATCTTCTCCCTGGTGCCTTCTTCTTTCATGGACATGTCCTCTGTGCTGCCGTCTCCTGTGTCCTTCTGGATTTAGAGTGTATCAGCAGTGTCTCTCCTCGACTTCTTTGCCTCTTTGCTTTCACCCTGCCTCATGTCATGGCAGGGAATCACTGTCAACAGGCCCTCACATGCAGAGAGTATTCTTCATCGATTATCTGCGTAGGCGGATGTGTTCAGTCTGTGTGGTTATGAAGTCTGGGCTGCATGCAGACCTTCGTGGACATGAGCAGATGACTACATTTACTTAACATGGATCCTTGTGGACTCTTGGATGGACAAGGTAACATTTGGAATCTAGTCAGCATTACAATAACGCAGTTCAACACAATTACATGAATTTAACATGAGATGATTGCAAATTTTAATCTGGTAGGAAGCACTTACAAAGCTTGTAAATAAAAGCTAAAGGAATTTGGCCTCCTAGCTTGCCGTAGTTTGATGTAAAGAGGCAAGGACCAAAGACAGCAGACCGCTCAGCTTTATTTCAATATTTTTACCGCAACAGTTAAGTAATCAGATGCGCACACACAGACACACAGACACGCACACACGCGCACACACAGACACGCACACAAGATGGTTTTCATCACTTGTGGGGACATTACATGGACTTACATTCATTTCCTGGAGACTTACCATGACCCTAACCATAACCACTATTTGCCTATTCCTAACTCTATACCTAACCTAACCCCTATCCTCACCATTTAACTTGTGGGGACCTGTATTTTGTCCCCACATGTGACTGTGTAAACAGATTTTTGTGCCCAAAACGTGAGTAATACATAAGCACACACACACACACACACGGCAGCACAATAGACTGGGGTGCCTCAGGTTGTCTAAACTGTCCACTCATCCAGCCAGTCTGTCAGGAATCCCAGGAATGACATTTCTACATGAAAGCAGAGGCTGTGTAGAGATCACACTGTGTTTCTACAGGTGAATCAGTCCACAGTATCTCTGCCTGCCTGTCACTCATCAGTATGCAGCCGCTGATCGCATGCATCTATAAAGAGGCCTGATTGTGTCAGCTGCAGCCTTGCTGTTACTTTGCAAATCTGAATCTTTACGTGTAGCTCAAAGCACTGAATAAACTTTCCCCCAAAATCAAAATTTGTTGTTGTTTTAAGATTAAACTGACCATTGCTGTAGTTGATAGTTCAAATATACCAAAATACTTCACATGCAATCATCAAAGTATTATATAAAGTAGCTTGTAACAAAGCTAAGTGCAATTTATTTTCATCATCTTCCAGCTAGCCCGTCAATTTTAGTTAATTTTAGTTTTCATGGCACACGGAGCACGTTCTAATGTTAGCGTGACAAGGATAGCGCACATTTGAAAGTAGTAGCTACATTATTTGTATAACAAACGGAAGTCACTCATGAACATGCACTCAGAGCTGAGCCCGAGCTGGTCATGGAGGTCACTGAAGCCTGCACTGCTTCATCCTGCAAAACCACGCCCATTTGGGTGAAATAGAAAGTTTTTAGAGGGTCCCCTCCACTGCTGCTTAGACTTTCAACCAATTAGAGAGCAGCTGACATTAATGGATTTATCATCAAGGTGATCTCAAGCCTCCTCCGTGTGTGTGATAATTTGTATTCACCAAAGCAAAGTTGAGCTTGAAGAGCCTGAACCTTTAAAGAATGCATTTAAGCCCACCCCCGCCCATCATATCCAATACAGATGGTTAAGTCCCTTCCCATGCTATCATAACATCTAAAAAACGATTACTGACCAACCCACGACCGCAACAAGAGAGCTTTTGAATCTCTGAACTCCCACTGCAAAAAATCTTTTTTCTCTTTGCTAATGTCCATCCTTAATTTTACTGGCTGGGTAAAGGTTAAACTGGTTTGCACTGACTGCCCAGTCAGGTGTAAGGGGTTAAGAGAGCAGGTTAAGATGAATAAAGACACCAACAGGAAGCTGGCAGCAAGTCGCCACCTGTTCTGTTTCCTGTGATGAGTCATTTACCAAGTTATATATATGTGTGTGTGTGTGTGTGTGTGTGTGTGTGTGTGCGTGTGCAGAATTGTAAGATGATCCTTGGTAATTGTCCACACTTTGTCACCATCTGAGTGCACCGCTGACACAAAGTGAACTGAAACACACAGAGGTGTGTGTTTGTGGGGAAAAGGTCGTGGAGATGATCCCTGGATCCACTTGGATTTGAGTTTCGTGTGTGTGCATGCATAAGTGTGTGTGCGTGCATGCATGGCTAAGTGTGTGTGTGTGTGTCAGTGTGTGCGAGATGCTCCACAGTGAGTCCAGACCTCTGCCTCGTCTTTCTCTGCAGTGTGGGGATTTCCTTTTTCCACTCTGGTCACATGACTGCAGATATGGGTGTGGTCTCCTGCATTCTTGGCCTCTCTCTTATTCTCTCTGGCTCTCTTGTTACTCTGTCTGGCATGCTGCGACACTCACGCACACACACACACACACACACACACACACACACACACACACACACACACACACACACACATCATTGTCTAGACCAAACACACACCGGCTCAGTGTCGGCTGTTTGACGTGCCCTGCATGTAGAAATGTCTGTGTGAAACCACTGTGACATGATTCAATGGGATTTTGTGTGTGTGTGTATGTGTGTGTGTAATCTGTTGCTGGGTGCAACAACAAAAAAAGTTCCTCTCTGTGTGGAGGGTGTGGCCAGCAGCGAGTTTGCATAGTGGGATTGTGTGTGTGTGTGTGTGTGGAGGAAGGCGGTGCAGGCTGCTGGTTTAGTATGCAGAGCAGGTGTGTCTGCAGAGGCAGAGAGGAGGAAGAGGAAGGGGGATAACAGCAGCTGAACAGAGGGATGGTCTGATTGAATGTAATGAACTGAGAGAAGAACCGAACCTTTGCTATGACCTAAAATTGATCCTCTGAGTGTGTGTGTGTGTGTGTGTGTGTGTGTGTGAGGGAAAGATTTGAAAATTCTCAGTCATGTCATTTCTTTTAATATTTATGCCGTCTCACTGCAGAAACCGAAGGATTTCCGTGACGGCAGCTGGACTGTTGGACGCCAATGTGAAAAAAGGGACCACAGAGGGTCAGTGTTGAGAAAAACGTGATAAAACGTTGTAAAATTAGTGAATGACTCGTCTGACAGGCATGAAACCATGATGCTCTCCAGTGTCCAGCCGCTTTTAGGGAGAGGGTGGGACTGTCCTCTCATTCAGGGACTGTTATTGGTTCATGTTCTTGTTTCATAACTGCATGGCGAAATGATTCAAGGCGTAGAGCAGGAGGGACTCTGATTGGCTGCAGTGAGTGTAAAGACAGAGATTAATGGCAGTGAAGTGTTTGATAAGATGCTGAAGGATTTACAGCTTCGTGGAATGCTGTTGCTAGCACGTTCGCCGTGCTCGCCACACACTTTATATTTCCTGTTCCCAGCTGCTGATGGCCACGTCACACCAGGAGGTTCCCACAGACACGCTGAGGCCTGACTACATCTTGAATTGCTGGATTATTGATAACAGCTGATTGACACTGTCCTCATGACCATTTTCTTCCAATTTTGGCCCCTTTAAAATAAGCAAAGAGACATTTTAAAACATTTAATGAAGCGCCTGGCATGAGAGATTTCTAGTCGGTCTGCTGTGTTAATATACATCTGATTTCCTAACAATAACAACATGGTAGATGTGGTGTTAGTCAGTGTGAGTCATTCTGCTGCTTGGTTTTGTTTAGTTTTACCAAACGTAATCCGGACAAGCGCCAAAAGACACATCATGTCCTCACTGAGATGGATTATTTTTGGAAAACTGTTTACATGCGAAAAGAAGTACAAACATTTTTATGTTTTCAGGTGTATTTCAAAATGTTTCCATCCGCACGGAAACACCAGAACAATAGAAACAGATCTTTTCCACCGGCCTCTGCTCCACGGTGGGTTTTTTGTGCTGTTCAGATACATTTATGAGAATATGGACGGAAAATCCAATAGCAATGAACATTTATGCCGCGAGTCATAAACATGGAATCTTTCCATCTCTGCATGATGTGAACACAGCATGAGACAGGATGCTTGTGGGTTTTGTTGTGCTACAGAATGTGAAATGTCGAAACAAATAATTTCACGTTATTTCAGCATAAATTAAGAAATCTGTGTTGAAAGAAAAACCTGAAAAGATATCCGGAGAGACACACCGTGTCCAGGATTACAGACTGTCCACCATGCTGGTTCACCCACATACGCACATAAACCACTTTGTTCTGCTTGGACTTTTTAGTGATTTTCTGCACGCGCACACACACACACACACACACACACACACACACACACACACACGTGCACACACACACAGGCTTATTGTACCTCACACATATAAGCTGAGTGGCTGGCAACATGGTGGCTGCAGCTTAATTTCATCTGAGGTCAATAGCAGACAGATAAGATGGACAAAGAACAGACACGTTGTCTCTCTCTCTTTCCCTCTCTCTCTCTCTCTCTCACACACACACTTACACACACACACACACACACACACACCATCTATATATAGGGACAGCCGAAGTCCTGACATCACTTCCTGCCATGCTCCTGCAACTCAATACAATCTTTCATTGAGGCTTTCTGTCTGTGGTCCTTGTAGAAAAATGAAACTTGTGTGTATCTCATGGCACAGGCCTAATTCAGTCTGCGTTGTTGCTCCACTTCACCGACAAATCACAGAGTTGCATTCTGTATTTTCCGTCTCCCTCCGTTCTTAACCAGCTAGTTTCAAACCATTGATCTAAGGTTGCTCGGAAAACATCAAATGTTACTTAGTCGTCCAAATTCTCGCCACAGTGTTTTCTAATTTGTGTCTTATTTTGTGAAACATAATTCAAAATCTTTTATATCTCCACATGATTGAAAACAGCATTTTGATCAAGTGTCTGTTCATATTTTGTGACATCACTTGATCACTCTTCCTCTTTAAGTCCAAACCAGCTTTGTATTAGAGAGCTAGTTCTGTCACGTGGCTCAGGAAACAGCGCCACCTGTCTGTTGGTAGGTGCACATTTTCAATAATCCAATGCAACTTGGATGAATTTAGTGATGTGTGGGGGAGGGCTGCAAACAGAGTCCGCTCATGTGCGCTGACCCATTCGTCAGCCGCCATGACGGTCCAATCAGACCTGCAGTCTGTCAGCAGCGTGGAGAGAGCAGCTGCGTGTAGCTGTGATCATAGCCAACAGTGTGGAGAAAGTCCTGCCATCATCCAGGTGTACCTGCACTGTCTGATTCACCTGTCTCTGCTTCACCTCAGGTTACATAATCTGTTATATATTATGTATTTATGATGGGTATTAATGAGTATTAACAATGAACCTCTTGACTGCAGCTGTGTCAGAAACGTGATGATCAATGAGACTGTAATGCAGCTCAACTTGCCCTCAACTTTAGCTCCACCCACAAGACCCTGATTGGCTCAGTTGTTTCTTCAGCAGACCTATGAATCGCTCGACATGATTACAAAGTTCAAGCGTTTGGACCCAAGTCGGCTCTTTAAGGATTTAAGGATTGAAAATAGTAAAAATAAAAGCATGAAAGCAGGAAGTAGCGTCTTCAGTATGTGATGAAGATCAGCTGTCAGAACTCGTCTGCATCCAGAAGCTCGTCTCTCTGTGCGTATTGTGGCATGCTTTACAAATCATTTTCCTTCCCTCTCTCGCAGACACTCATCATTTGGTATGCTCGCCTCTAAATAGATATCTAATGCTACGTGTCAAGCAAAATGCTAAGTGACGCCGTGGCAGAGCTAGTGGAGTGTGTGTGTGTGTTATCAAAGTGTTTGAGTTTGTATTAGTGCGTGTTAATCAAACACATGCTCGTCGAAGCATAACAGCCACATACACGCTCAGTCACATGGCAGGCAAGAATGTGTGTGTGTAATCCGTGTGTCGGCAGGTGTGTCATGTCGGGCTAAAGATAGGAATGCTCACCTTTGGATGGCAGTGGGTGAGGCAGTGGAGCTAACAAGCAGTAAAGGATTGTTTGTGGAACTCCACCCAAAATCTGCTGTTCTTTCATAAAATTTACCCAACGCTGCCCAACCTCTGCTCTTCCTACAACTCATAGTAGAAATCTATCAATTTTTCATGCTATGATTAAAAGAAAAGATAAGTTAATCCATTATTGATCCCCCCAGAGGGGAAATTCAAGTGTTAGAGCAGCACAAGGCCAGAAAAATGTACGTCAGAACTCAGTGTGGCCAGAAAATCATAGTCAATGAGATTATCACACTGACCACAACATCCTCCTGAAACGCTACCATTAGTACTACAGCACAGTGAAATCACATCACACCATGATCACCTTGGAGTACATCAAACCTGACCAACTGGAAGAGTGAGCAGTAGAAATCGAGCGATGATTTGGCTCGGTTGATTGGCCAATAAATCTGTATCATCACGAAATTTGCTCCAATCGTGGCCGATGTCTGTGTCTGTCTGCAATATTTGAATGAGTGTTAATATAAGGCAGCTTCATTAGTAAATTATGAGCGTAATAAGGTTGTTGGGTTGGACTGAAGATAACGATCCGTCGGCCATTGACCTTTTCCTCCTTCAAAGTATCATTATATCGACCTTTAACAGTCCGCTGTCGGTGGATCTGTAGGGAATGGTATACTGCTCTGTTGGTCTATGCAAATGATCTCACATCAAATGCTTTAATTATGCACCATAAACTAAAGCAGGCTGGTTGTTTCAAGTTTAAGACAGTTGACTGGAAATCACTTTAATGATTCTCTTAAATTCTATGAGATTCTGGCGGTTCTGATTCCTTTTCTGTGTTAATAGCAGGGAAAGTCCCGCACACTGTCCAATACTTGTACTTACTTTATTTTCAGTGCTTCATCTGGTCAGGTTCATGAATTCAATTTTAGTGAATGAGATTTTTTTTTTTAGTCCTGTCGCAATTTATTGAGTTTTATTAAGTTTATGATCCACTCATAGGAGTGCAAGAACTTTGTAGAAAGTTTCTATTCTGTTGGCGTTGATAGCTAAAAGGCACAGCGTTGAACACAGTAGCAGTGGACTGTGGGTGACACAGTTATATTCAGCTCTTACAAGCCACTAGCACCACTCGCCCGTCTGCATGCCATCTCCGCATTACTGCTAACAAGTACCAAAGCCAGTGTTAAAGCTGAGCTGTGAGGAGTGACGTAATGTCATGTCCTGTCATGTCAGTCATGGGAAATGCATGCCCAGTGTTCAACCAGCACCTATGAACTAGCTGTGCTTCAGCAGGTCCACAAGCTTGTATTGTACAAGCATTGCATTGTCTAGTTAGATGTAGACAGACCGGCTGGTTCGCTGGTCCTGCAGTGACTGCTGTGTCTTTGTTTGCACTGTTCTGGCTAATAAAGGCTAATGAAGGCTGTGATATGTTCAGGGTGCCCACTAAAAACATGCATTCACTCCCACTGCTAACAAATGGACAAATACGTACAGAAATGAACATTTTGACACCATTCGCTGACGTGGGAGCCGATTCAGAGCACAGCGAGCCAGTGTCTTCCAGTGCTCCAATGGTCACGTTGTTGTGAAGTCAGCATTGTGATAGTTTCTGTTTACCCTGAGGCTATGTGTTGACATTTGGAAGAGTGGATTCGTCTCAGTTTATGAATCCGTTTCATGAAGTGTAAAACAAGAGTGAAAAGAATTTAAAAACCAGATCAGTTTGAAGCGGAGCCAGATAACTGTCATTTAGTCTGATATGATCTGAGATAAAATGGCTGCTCTTTGTTCTCCTTAAACCACATGTTTAATTATTATTATTTACACAGCACTATCATAATTTCCATGAATAATAAGAACACACTAACCGATGCTGCTGCTTAAACCTGAATCATGTGTGTACAGTTATGCACCTATTTCATCTTTTCTAATGAAATACTTGTACGTTTCCTCGTCTTGGTGCCTGTATAATTAAGTAATCTCATCATCTATAATTAGCACATTCCATCATAATGACATCACTCCCGATTTGTGTAATAACGTCCAACAAACATTAATGTGGTGAGGTCTGTGGGCAGTTTATTTCATTTTATTTCTCTGTTGTCTCATTGTGATATTGATTGGACTTCCAGTCAATGAACAGACGGATAATTAGGGAACGCAGAGAGGGGGCATTTGTTGTGGCCTGTTCAGCAGACACCAGCACAAACAGAGGAGTGTTCTGTGAAAGGAAGATGAAGAAAGAATCTGGGAGTCAAGTCATGGAGGAGGGAGGAAGTTGGGTTCCTTATGGAAAGTATTTCAGCCACCTTTTTAAAAACTGAGGAAGCTGAGCAGCATTTCGACAGCACAGCAGTGTTTTGATTCGCTGTTTCCATCTGCAGACGTTTATTTATTTAGACGCTTTATCGCTGTCATTTACGTGGCTTTTACTGTTCCTTCGACGCTGTGGAAAACACAAACACGAATGTGCTAAAGCGACCTCGAGTCCCTGAGTTTGTATCTTGTTTATTGAGTTTGTTTAATGAATAGTTAATGAGTCATGACTTTACTTCCTGATTTGGTTCCGGGGGTTTAGTTCCTGAGGGACCTACAGAGAGCCCTCTCGCAGACACCACAGAGGCTCTGAGGTACAAACCGACAGAACGCTGTACAGCGGCGGTCCCGGATGTTTTGGTGCCTTAGGTGGAGTCCCACTCAGTGCCCCTGCTGAATATATTGAGCTACTCAGAAATGGAACAAATTTGCATTCACACATCCAACGACAGGTTTTAATACAATAAACAATTCACTGTGCAGTTCACTTTGAGTTGTTCCCCTGCATCTCCACAGGTTTGGAACATGCAGTAAATCTCTGTACATGAAGATTGAGCACGCAACACAAGATGTAACGCAATCTGTGAAATATTTCTTCATCTTTGCCGTTCTTCTCAGTGACAGGTCTAATGAGTGGTGGAGCCGCCACAAGGGTCCACATGCAAATGGATGTCGACTGGTGTCATTTATGGCTAACTGTCAGAGCGGTAATGAGGCTCACGCTCGTGCACGCAGTTCCACAATGAGATTTATAGGACAGGCGTACATGTAGCTTTACAAGTCTCATAAAAAGGAATGCGAATGCATATTTCTGTCTTTGAATCAAGCTGGGGATGATTCATCCATGACAGGTAGCAGCGGGTGTTGCTGTGTGGTGAATTTCAGGAAGCGCCCGACCAACCAGTTCCTAGACAGCTCTCAGGATACCGTCCCAGAGTGGCTCGTGTCTAGGATCCATCTTTCACCTTTGTTTGAGTGACAAAAAGCCATGTTACATATTCAGCGTCCAAAAGGGAGCCCCCCCCCCCGCGGTTTGAGGACCACCAACTGTGCAATTGCCTGTTACCACAAACCACCTCTCAGGATAACCCTGACTCACAGTACTACTTCTCCAACAGGCTGTGATGCTGTGTGTGTCTGAGTGTGTGTGTCTGAGTGTGTACTTGTGAACCAATCTGAGTAGAAGGCCTTGGGAGTGAGGACATTTTTGGAAAGTGAGAACATTTTGGCCAGTCCTCACTTTCGGACAGGCGCTCAGAGGGCTCTTTGAAGGCTCAGACTCGGTTAAGTTTAGGTGAGGTTTAGAGTGAAGCATTGAGTCATGCTGGAGTAAGGGGCTATGGAATGCATTATGTCAATGAGTGTCCTCACAAGAATAGTACTAACTTGTGTGTGTGTGTGTGTGTGTGTGCGTGCATGACAGACCACTAAACAGTGAAAAATGGAGGACAGCCATTGAAGTGCACTTACATAATCTGTGTTGATGGGTTGGAATGCCACATTTTGGCCACACACACACACACACTCACACACTCACACACTGACCCAGTGGAGATCTCCCTTTCATTGGTGTACCGTCCTCTGCTTGGTGTTGATTGGCTCTCAGGGCTGCAGTGTATTCAGTCTTGAACACACAGGAATCTGGCGTCCTTGTTGCTGCTCTCATTCATTTTTGCAATACCTTTGGACTTCACTCGATCATGGTGTCTCTTTTCTGATTTGTAATCACGATAACTGAATTTGTTGGTCTGTACTGTTTTTGCAGTTTCACAGTTGCTTCAAGTGATGGATTCAAAGGCAAACTGCTGAAGTCAGCCTGTACTGGAAATGTGTTTAGCTCACTGTATAACCAAGAGAGCAGAAGAGTGAGGATTTATAGACTTACTGAGCTGTGCAGGGATGCTGACCTGGAAGGCTTTTATCATAATCACTGCTCGCTTTCTCTTATTTTACACCTTTGATGTGAGTTTATTTTCTAACTTGAATTACACTGAATTCGATGTCTGATTTGTGATGATGCCCTCCAGTTTGAAGTTGTGAAGAGTGAAGTATAACTTTTCCACCAACGAGACGAAAGAAAAAATTAGACTTTAAAAAAATAATTATACTTGTCTTTCAACGCCAGAGTCATAAACTCCACAGACGGCTCAGGGAGTGCCGATATTTACCAACCAATTAAGTGTCTCGGAGGAGCAGCGTAAACCGATAATCAGTTTATAACATAATGACCTTTGTGATTCAGCGGAGTCCTTTAATAATCTGAGATGAGAAACTCTTCTCTAATTGGCCCAATTAGTCTCTGTGCTATTAATTAGTAAAAATCAAACAGTCCTGAACCGCTCTGTGTTCTGCTGCTGATGAGACTGTGTGTTCACACTGCTTCCTGTCTGGATCTGGTTTCTAAAAATCACTTTTCTTGCTTCCTTTCCTCTGCAGTGAGAAGAACATGTCTTCTCGCCTGTTTCCATGGTAGTCCGAGAGGAGCATGTTCATCCAGGTTGGGAGTTAACCTCAGCACTCATCATCCCCGCCTGCCTTCTGTGAGAACTACACTACCCACAATTCCTCTGAACTGACTACACGATCCGACATTTGGATCAGTTTTACAAAGACACGCAGAGGAACAGCAACTACAACAACAACACTGCTGTGACGAGGACTGACATGGCCAACAACACGGCAGACCACCCTCCGGGGAATTCGGTTGCAGAGGGCAACCATGACGGGGACTTTGGGGTGACCACGGCGGATCTGAGGAGCCTGATGGAGCTGCGGAGCGCCGAGGCCGTCAACAAGATACAGGACACGTATGGAGATGTGCAGGGCATCTGCCGCCGCCTGAAAACATCACCTATAGAAGGTAAGACGCATCCAGCGCGCCAAATGTCTGTTCGGGCAGGTGTGGACTGAATTAAGAGTCAGGACATGACCAGGAAAGAGCTGATTTAGATTTAGTTTTTTGCCAAAACACTGAAAAGTCAAAGGATTGGACATTGAAATTCACACTTGTGGCCTTTAATCTACGATCAAACCTCCATCAAACTCTCAATATTTTTACATTTATTTGTAGGAGATGACTGATGACTGTTCAAGGCTCTCACCCCAAACACAGCCAAAAACAGCCGAATAACTCGAGTAGATTGTTATTCATCTTTTTGCTGAATCACAGCACTCTTGAGTCGATAGTAGGTGTTCCGCGGTCTGGAAGGGGTCCGCACACCAGGGGTTGGGAATCAGTTTTTTAAGTGATACTGCATTTAGTCAATATTAAAATTGATGAATCATCAGTCAGGGAGCCGTCAATTTCAATCTCATTCAGTCGAATCAGCATGGTTGATTTACCGACCGGGGATAGCAGGCAACGCCCGGGACCCCCAGACCCACGTGAGCCACTAAAAACCCCAGCTCCATTGTGTGTCAAGCGGTTCATTCGCTGTAAATCTGTTTGACAATTTGCACCACTAATGTATCAACAAATGCTTCCTGTTTCGCCTTCCGGTTATAACTCCTTATCTATGGGCCAAAAGCAAATTTTTGCCCCTGGAGCCCCCTAATTGGCATCATTTTGCTGCATAATTGTACACAGAGCAGCGGAAGATAACGGCATGTCAGGCTCTAAACCTTTACAAAGCAAGTCTCAGGATGAGCTAACTGCTGGATGCTGGAAGCGGAGAGCAGAGCCGCTCGACGAACGCTTGACTGAAGGAATCACCACGATTGATGTGGTCATGGTAATGACACAGAAACACACACATATCAGGTGGTGTGTGAGCCATTAAACCATTGTTATTCATGTAAACAAACACGTTTCTGGTAAAAACACACACACACAGACACACACTCCTTATTCTGTGGTGATAGATGATCAGTTTGGATTTCAGTCGAAGCTTTATGTGCGTCCAGAAAATGGCCGACGTGCTGCTGTTTGTTGTTTCCCTCTCCCTCTCTCTCTCTCATCTTTTGATCCTTCTGTGTGTGTGTGTGTGTGTGTGTGTGTGTGTGTGTGTGTGTGTGTGTGTGTGTGTGTGCGCAGCTATCGGTCCATTCCAGGATTGAAATTAGTTCCAGCCCGTTCCCCTAATGGCTCCATAGATCATTGCTCTGTTCCATTTAGTAATCAGAGGACAGCTGTAGTCGCGTCCTCCACGCAAGAAATTACTCACTTTAATGAAGAAACTGTAATTATATTTTCACTGCAGAGGGGGAGGGAGAGGAAAAACAGGGGAAACCTAAATGTAAGACTGAGGGCAAACACACGCTGTGAGTGTCCCGTCTCCATCCAGGGACTGTCTGTCTTATAGTACTATCATTAATAATACCACGTCCATGTCTGTGTTTACTGGTATTTACAGTATTTCAGTGATTCAGAACCATTGGATCCTACATTTCCCACAATGCATTCCACCTGTCCGGACATGTCACGTTAAATTCCTGTGGCAGGTCAGTAAACATCTTTAATGGTTATGGAGGTTCGAACAAGACAAAAACAGTGAACTTGTGGATCACAGAGGCCCAAGCTAAGATCAAATAGATTAAAACATTATTAATTATGGACTGGTTTACACGTCTCAAATGTTTTAGAGGTAGAAATCTGAGTAAAACGTGTTTTCACTGACGAGGTTTCTCAGAGCTTTCAACCTTAGAGCGCAGCCTTCATCCGTGGACTTCTTTGGAGGTCTTGTCCATGTCGGGTTAAATGTTACAGCTGCTGCGCTGGCGTGTCAACCGATCCATCTCCATGACAACTGATTCACCTGAAAGCTCCGGGGAAAGCATGCGCACCTTAAGCAGCTGCTCTGTCAGAAATGCATCAGCAGAAGAAGAACTTGTGTGTCTTTTTATAATGCAGCCAAAGAAACTGTAGATGAGAGGATTCATCGATTCAAGGTGTTTTGATTGAACATGAATTCAGTAATTGGCCTTTGATTGGCCAGATTTCATGCGGGTACAGCCTAAAAGGTAAAAGGAGTCGTTTGCCTCGATGATGTATTGGTGGTGTGCTGGTTTTCTGAAACCACAGTAGAACCAGTCATCTGCATCTGATCTGCTGACTTTCATTTGGCTGCTTCAGAGTAGAAGCATGATTTGCCAGTTCTTTGTGTTTGCATTAGCAGTACCTTCATACAGCTGTTTCCTGTGGATCTCTAGTGCATGTAAAGGTGATTTGAATGTGCTGCAGGAAAGGCAGACTTCATAAAGAGCCCGTGCAAGTCAGTTTTGTGTCTGTGTGACACAAAGGAAACCTGCTTGAATTCTGCTGTGCTTGAGTCTCACACGGCGGTTATCTCGAACTTTCTCACCTGATTTCTGACATTGATCTGGTTCATGTGAACACAGTCAGTGTGAAGGTGAGATAAATCATGTTTCCCGCATCCTAAAAGATGACACAAAACGTGTTCTGCTGCCTGACAGCCAGTTGACAGTTAGCTTAAACCGATTAGCTCAGTAACAGAGGCATTGTGTTAGCAGTTAGCGACCTCACACAGTTATATTTAACTGTGTTTCTGTATCGGCTCGCTGTGCCGGCTGCGATAATGACATGTTTCTTCCTCAGCTGCTCTTCCTTTCAGTCTGTAGAATCAGCTTCTGATTGTACACTGAGCTGATGGTCAGCGTCCTGAGCTCAGTCTGACCAAACACACACACACACACACACACACACGCGGTCAGCTTCAGCTGTGCATCCCGCTGGTTAATGTGCATTGATGAATCGGTCTGCTGCCTCTTTGGAGGTCATTGATTGCCCTCTCATCATTTTACCAAATGTATTTCATGTTGTGAGGACATGCGGCCTCTGAGCATGAGACACACGGCCCGTAAACTTTATTTAAACAGGACCTTGGTTACAAAGGGTTTAACACAGAAACACAAAAGGACCCAAAAATAAACAGCTATTTTAGGAAAATGCTAACGAACCGCATGTTCTACCACTACCTAGCTGAGAAAAAGACAGGAAATGATGTCTTTTTGTCTCTGTAGTGTCACTCTTATTCCTTCATGTCAAAGAGTTTGTGTCTTCAGACAAACATGCAGAGCTGAGAGCTGAAACGAGCAGATAAAAATGGATTTAAACAGCCACTGACAGTGTCATCAGCAATGATCAGACGTTCAGTTTTACCCTGATTTCAAGCACAAACTGTGTTTCTCTCATGTGCAGATATTCGTCCCTCAGATTAGAGCCACAGAGAACATGAAACCACAGCAGCTGATTGGCCAAATACTGGACAGATGAAGGTTATATTTCTGTGTTGGACGTGACCGCCTGAACTGAAGAAACAGGTTAAAATGTGACGAAGAAACGGCTGAAATGTTCAAGTTCTTATGTCTGTGTGCTTCTACGAATGTAAGCTTGACCAACTTGATCTTTGCTTTTTATTTAGATATAAGCATTGGCACTACTGCAGAAGTTAATTTTTCCAAAGAGAGTACTTTTTAAAAAAGTTTTCGGACATAACTGTGAAACATAGCATGTGAGCTTCAGGCCTCTGGGCGAGCGGTTTCCAGGGTGGCTGCTGACTTAGGTTTGACAGCGTTGCAGCTGTCAACCTCTGTGGTGCCTACAGCTGTAACACTGGCTGGAGAATGTCCTGGTGTGTATCCTCTAACACTGATTTCCCCTTTTCAACAAGCCCACATGACTTTGGATGTGTACCGTTAGCGGGGATGTGATTTTCTTCCCTGGATGTATCCGGAATACTGGATTTTCCGACCTGAAAATATGACCCATGTGAATCATGCAGATCCGAAAAACAATGTTTTACGGCCGCGCTTAGATTCCCTGCTTTCCACTCAGCGTGTTTGACCGAGGGTGGGGCTCACACACACACACAAACACACACACACACACACACACACACACACACACACACACACACACACACACACACACACAGTGTGATCACTCACAAATTGTGAAGGATCTCTTCAGGATATCACACTTTCTTCGTCAATGAGCACATTTTTTCCCCTTTTTTGTGTGTATTGTGAAAAACTACAACCTGTAGTTTGATAATAATTGCCGAAGTGTGTGAACACGCACAGTTTTTAGTCAAACAGCATCAGATTTTCTTGGGTTAGGACCCCAAACCCCGTGTCCACACAGTCCACCTCCACCACAGCCTCAGCTCGCCGGCTCTGCTTTCTGTACATTTGTCCCTCTAATTACATGCCTGGTTAGAGAATTAAGATGTCTGACCCATTTACAATATTCAGCATTTGGGAGGACCCATTGTGCTGTTACGTTTTTGTTCCACTCAGAGTAGAAACTACTCAGCCTAGCTTTGGCACATTAGCACTGATTTTGTTCATTGTATATCAACCCTCAGTCATCAGCAGTGCCTGCACACTCCTGTGCTTGGCCTGCACAAAGTAGAGGGGCTAGCTAGTTGTAGCACTGCTGCATGTCATTGGATTAAATGTGGTGATGGAAAATAACCTCCCAGCATTCAAATCATGTAGGGGGTTATAAAATTTGTGATGGGAGTAAGCTAACGTCAGCATCCCAGCTGGTTAACTGCCTGTGTGGCTGCAGGAGCTGAAGTGATATTCTGAACAAAGCCCGCCCACACAGATACGCCACTAATTAAATTATAGAACCAAAAATTCACATCTAATGGGACTGTTGGGATATGTTAGACAAAAATAATTGGAAACAACTTAGTTTAGTCTATCAAATGTCAGAAAAGTGTAAAAACAAAGCTTGTTTTGATGACGTGTCTTTTTCAGCTGACCAGCCAAACCCAAAGAGATTCAGTTCCCAATGATATGAAACAGAGGAGGGAGAAGCTCGTGGTGGAGGAGCTGACACCAGAGAATGGTTCATGATTGATAGATTACAGATTATTTTAGATTCATTAACGGGTTTTCTCCTTCATGTCTCAGTGAAGGTGACGTGCAGCAGCTTGAAGAGAGTTTCACTCCTCACTCTGTTTTCAACAAGGGGGGCTGGAGTGTGTGCTGCAGTTGTCGGGGTATCACACTGTTCAGGATCCCCTGGAAAGCTTATTCCCGGGTACTGGAAAAGTCGCTCCGACTGAGCACAGATTCAGGGGCAGCAGTGCGGATTCCCTCCTGACTGTGGACCAGCAGACCAGCTCTTCACCCTCCTCAGCAACCCCACAGTTCACATAACCAGCTCCTTCCCTCTTATCCTCTCTGAACCCAAATCAAAATTCCTCCATACCGTCAATTTCCCTGCATGAATTTTGGTAGTTTAAACTTTCAGAGTTCACCCCAGGTCCTTCTTTTTATTGATTTTAAACTATATTTTCACTTAAAGAACTTGAAAGCACCGTGTCAAATAGGTTAGCCCAACCAATGTGACCACATCTGAACCTCATTTCCTAATTTTTGTCCAAACCCAACTGGACTCGTTGGGTCCCATTGGACTCGGGTCGTGGTATTCACACACACACACACACACACACGCACACACACACACACACACACACACACACACACACACACACACATACACACATACAGTAGTAGTAGGTTCAGAGGTTTGTTGGCCTGCTGTGTCAGATCTTTTAAGGCACGATGGTGTGAGAAGTCAGCAACCAATCTGAGATTCAGCTTGATCTGCGTGACCCGAGTCTCATTCACTGTAACTAGCACACACACACACACACATACACACACCGCCTCAGGTCATCCACGTCTTTGCCAGTTGAAGCAGAATGCTCCTCCGAGTGATCAGCAAGAGGGAGAAAGACACCGAGACATGCAACGCTCTTCATGTCTTTCTTTTCTTTCTTCTGTCTTTGCACCAGGTTTTTCATTCAGTCACATCCATTATCATAAAAATAGAATCCACTATTATCTGTAGTGTATCTCACCTGCTGAAATTCTCTCTCCAGTCTTCACAAAAACCTGAAAATAGTTGAAAAATATAAATCCATCCATCGACCTTGAGGGTCGCAGGGAGTCTGGCGCCAATCCCAGCTGATCCCGGCGTTATAAAGCATTATATTTGGAGTATCTCAGGCGGCCTTGCACGCATGTCATTTCTAAAAGAAATGTTTTAATGGTGCACGGGACAGAATGTTTTTTCATCAGATAGATGAAAGTCTTTGAGGATTTTTGTGTGTGTGCTTATAGATGCGTGTGCATGAGCCGTGTGTCACCACATACCATCGCATGCTAAGAAGCCACATATCTTCATGCATTTTTAAGCAGAGTGAAAAGGCTTTTTTTTCCCGGAAGACCAAAGAAAAAAAATATGTGATATTCAGTGAGTGCACATTAGTTAATGAAGTAATTATGTCCAGTCAGACAGATCGTAGCGTTACTGTAGAGACAGATAGAAATAAAATAATAATCACAATGACTGTTAGTTAGTTAACAGTGTGTTCAGGAAAGGGCGAACCAGCTGAGAGGACGGCGTCTGTAGGCGTCCAAAGGCGAATGTGGACGCAGTCACAGGTCACACGCACTGTTTATACAAAGGAAGGCCACTCCTCGCGTCCACTTCTTTTGACAGAATAAACTCTCTATGTTTGCTCTAAATGCTGTTGAGTATCAGATGTGACCCGATCAAATGTCTGGTAAGAGGCATGATGTTGTTAGACTCACTGAGAACGAACGGCTGCTCGTGTTTAGACATTGAACATCTGGAAACTTTGACTTCTTTTGTCGACTGAAAAAAGAGCCTGTAGAAGGAATGTATGCGCTTCCATTCGCACATGTGAACAAACAGCCTGTCTGTCATTTGTGTTTTCAGGCAGAGTTTAAACTTTGTCACCTGCAGTCGTGCTCTGGAGCTACACCAACCCTTAGTTTCAACCAAATGTTATCACTTTAAACAGTAATTTAATCATTTAAGTCAGTACAAATACAGATGCCACTGACGGCCAGCAGATATACATTTGAGATGACAGTTTTAATCACTGGCACTGCAGTTCATATTCCGGCAGCACTGAGCTCACACTAGCTTTATGACACTGCCTG
This sequence comes from Chaetodon trifasciatus, assembly GCA_037975065.1. NCBI lineage: Eukaryota > Metazoa > Chordata > Actinopteri > Chaetodontiformes > Chaetodontidae > Chaetodon > Chaetodon trifasciatus. Next base: position 2,297,048 of record JBBMOE010000018.1, read on the forward strand.
ACAACGTAAAATTTTCAGTAGTGGATCTGAGACCTCTGACATCTGTCCAGAAGACGTCCACGTGTGCCACTCCGGGTGCCATATTGAAAATACATTGAAAATCGCGCCCACCTGGGTCTGACTGGCACTGTGCTGGTTTTTGGAGTCTTTGCTTTCAATTCCAGTAGAGAAACATGAGCATCAGTGATCACGACGGTCAGTTCACTTCAGGTAACTCAAATTTTGGGGCACATATGAAGTTTCAACAAGAATTCACATTTAATTTTCCAAATTTTTGATCACAGGACCTACCAGAAACTTATAGGAAATAACATTAATGACGTTGATCCATAAGAATAAGTACCCTATACCACTTGACAATGCACAGTTAACCTTTTGACAGCTGAACAGGTAGTCGGAGGAGGAGTCATCTAAATGATCAACACGACACAGAGTTGAAGGAGTTTTCTGATGCTAGCAGCAGGAAACAGCAACAACCGTCTCTGCTGTAAATGCCGGAGGGAGACAAACTGCGTCCACTGGCATCATTGCATTTATTTTATATACAATTGCATTTCCTCTGAAATGTGCTTTGTTTTCTGTGTGAAAATGTTTTCACGGTTGATGCTTTTGGTTTTGCTGCTTGAAATCGCTCAGATCCAGTTCAAGCTGAAGCTGCAGCGCGACATTAGCATCGCTTGTTTCTGTATGTGTCCGTGACTGCTATCCAGCTGCGGTCGAGGGCACTGCAGGGTGAGGATCGAGAACACGGAAGCAAATGCAGAACTGGTGGACGGGCTGCAGAGGCGACGTGGAGGAGAGAGGAGAAACAGTCCGCTGTCTTTGTGCTGGACATCAAACATCCCGAACAATGAGACTGGACGTTAATACCTGCTGCTGTGGTTCCATCTGTCAGAGGGAGAATGAATGAGAGTGAAAACTGTGTGTGGTAAAAGCTGAAGCTGCATGCTGACTGATAAAGCTGTGAATTGGAGGAGACCTCTTTTGGGACCAATGAAGTCTATTTCTGCTGGAAGCTGAAATTCATAAACATCTGTGACAGGCGAGCGTGCAGCCGACTGCTCTGCTGTTACTGGAACATCATCTCAGAGCTTTAATCTGCATCTCCACGGGGACGCTCACCAACGCGACAGGCCGACGCCAGGCACCAGATGAAACCCGCCGTCACAATCACGACGTTAAACCAGAAAAAACAGACCGGTATCGATCAAACAGCCAGTAAAGGTTCCCTTTGAGTCGGTTTCTCCTTATTTTAGTGTGACAGGAGCTTTCAGCATCAATCACTGGCTTTAAAATGATGAAATCAAACTTTGAACTAAACCACATGAAACATTTCTGCTGATGACTTTAACGATCGGTGTATTTTTAAAATCTTTGTGCTCCGGCTCTTCATGAAGATGTTCCCGCTTCTATAAACCACAGAATTACTCTGTCAGACATGTTAGGAAGCCGCGCTGTCGATAAACGGCTGCTTTAAAAAAGACGAACATTCATGAACACTGTGACTTTTTAAGTTTTATTTTGAAAAGCTTTTCATTCTGTATCTCATCTCATCTACCTCATTTTATACCTACCTCATTGTCTCACATCATCTCGTGTAATCTCACTCTCTCATGTAAACTCTCATCCTCATCCTCCTAACATCGCTTCTTCTTCCCTCACCTGTACTTCACTTTGTCATTTTACTTAATCTCATCTCAAGTAATCCCATTTTGCCTCACCAGATCTCATCTTATTTTACCTCATCAGACCTCATCCAGCTCAGACCATCTCAACTGCTCTTACGTCGTCTCGTCTCATCTCGTTTCACATCATCTCATATCACTGCATCTCATCTTTTAACAGACACACGGTCACTTTCTTTATTTCATTTTACCTAATCTCATCCCATCTCAAAGCCTTTCATTTCACCCGAGACCACTTGACCTCATCTCATCCTAAAACACCTCATCTCAGGTTGCCATCTCACCTTGTCTCTCCTCAACTCGTCTCATTTCGTCTCCTCTCTCAGACAATATGTTTGATGTTTGACCTCATCAGCTTCATTGATTTTTGTAGATAAGATTTATTCTGAATCTTGGAAAGACTGGGAAAGATGTGGAATGCTCCAAAAACACCTGTTTGGAACATTCCACAGGTAAACAGGCTTATTGGTAACAGGAGAGAGTATCATGATTGGGTATGGAAGGGGCATCCTGGAAAGGCTCAGTTGTTCAACGGCAAGGTTGGAGCGAGGTTCACCGCTTTGTGAACACATGATTGGATAAAAGGTGTTATTACATGGGCTCAGGAACACTTTGGAAAACGTTGCTAATCACAGTTTGTTTGCAAATGACTGCGTTCTGTTTTGTTTACGTTTCACACAACGTCGCAGCTCGCTCTCTCATCTCATCTTATCTCTTACGTCAATCACCTTTAGCTCTCAGTGGGTAAATCTAAATATTCTGCCATTGAAGGCGTCCAATTAGGGTTACATGACATGAGAGATGAGGAAACGAGTACCTCTGTGTGCGCTTTGGTTGCATAATAACCTCAAAATAGCAACAGTTTGTATCTGGTAGTTTTTCCTGATTACTGAGAGAAGGATAGAGAGAAGTCATGAGGAGGAGGAAGAGGGGAACTCTTCGCTCGCTCTGTCTAGAGAATCATTAGAGAAGGAATAAGAGGCCATTATTAAAACATATGAAGGCAGAAACATGTCTCATGCTGCCTTACAGAGTCCTTCTTCATGAGAAATCCTGGCAGTACAGTCTTTTAACATTCAGATCACGTTCCACTGCACATCTCCCAATTCCACCAAGAATCCTCAGCAGCCATGTTGCTGCCCACACAGCCGTGCGGAGGAAGTCACAGATTTTCAGGTTTCACTGAAAAGTGCTCAAGATTTATCATGATGAGGTAAACTAGTTTCCTTCAGACTCGTCCTCGTTCACCCAGAAGTTGCTGCAAATAGACTGTTTACTGAAGTTAAAGTTAATGAGGTCCTGTGGTGACGAGCTCAGCTTAGAGAAGAAGAAGAAAGTGAAGGTAAACACAAGCTGCTATTAGCCTTTGGTAATTAATCAAGTTTAATAAATCAAGTATAAATGGTAAATGTGTTTTTAAAATCAGATTTTCACCCAGATTTTTTAATAAAAGCCAAACGTAAGGGGCTGTAAAGACGGAGCCTCCAGCTGTGCCCCCGTCCGTTAGTGTCTGGGTCTTTGTTTTTATTGTCTCTATATGGGGAATGAATGAGCAGTTAGATGTGAGTCACTGCTGGAAAACGACAGTCACAGCTCTGGAATCAATAACTCTCAGATACTGTTTGGTCTTCAGTTAGGGGAGGACCGCGAGAGGTCTTTCTGCAGAGGGACAAGAAAAGAAACATCAAACAGATTTTTTAATTAACTGGAATAATCAGTTAGTGAAAGAACTCTTGAGGCCGATGTTTAAGGAAGTTTGTAGCTGAGGATTGTGTCACACTGCAGCACATGTTCCAATTTGTTTATTCAAATCTTCCCATTCCACTTATTTTGTGTTTGTTGGGCTGCAATTAATGATTTCATTATTGATGATCTGAGGGCTTATTTATTTGTGTTTTTGATTTTTAATTTCCAAATGAGTTGACTCGGTCTGGTTTGTCAGGTGGTGCTGTGTTGACATGGAGCCTTTTGGCTGTAGAGGAGCAGCAGATTGTGTGTACAGCAGGGAGGGTTCAGGTCAGCTCAGGCTGCCGTAGACTCATCACTACCACAGACAGCACACACCAGTGCTGTCCAGCCTGGGGGTCGGGACCCACATGAGGGGCTGCAGGATGATTGACAGGAAGAGGAAACCACAGAAAACAGACTTCTGATGTATGAAAAACCGTCTCTCTTTGGTTGAACTGATCACACGATCTGATCACGTTTTATGGAGTCACAGGCGAAAAACAGGTTTGGACCACTGCTGGATACAACCAACAGTGAAACCTGAACGCAGCACAGTTCTTTCCAGCTTCCAATCATTCACTTCTGATCACAGAGGTCATTTGCCAAATCTGTGTGGCTGCACCTGAACGCACCATTTATCTGACCTTTTCATGATTTGTATTTTAAGTGAATCTCCAGACAGAAAGGAGGGAATAATGACTCCTAAAAAACATAATTTCTCTGGGTGGAACAAATGCGTGTTGGTGATTCACCCAAATAAATACTGTATATGGAAGCACTGCAGTCTTTCGTGGCAACAAAAGTAGGTCATGTTGCAAAACTACTGTTTATAGAAATGTGTAAAATCCTGGCTTTTCCTAACTACGTCGCATCTTCTGCCCTCACTGTGTGTAGGTGCAAAGCTATGCAGCAAGCTAATCACACCTCCAGTAAAGGCTTACGACACGAGTTCGCCTCAGAGGTTTTTACTGGAAGCTGCTGTGTCAGAAACCAGTGATCAATCTAGTGAAGATAAAATATGTTTACAGTCGCTCATCAACACTTATTTAGATCGTTTCAGTAGCAGCACATTAGCTCCAAACAGCTTCCACTTCATTACAGAACAGCTATAATAAAAAAGAACATCTACAGATCGAGATCCAACGAGGGAGTTCGGGGAATAGATAAAAGATGCCTGTTAACATTTCCTTGGTCGTGGATCTGACAAAATGGTGGATGAAACAGTGTCAGCTGAGCAGCAACAGCTATAGAGCTCTGCCAGTACTGAAACAGGTGCTCATCTGAAACTGCTGGTGGTGAGATAGAGAGCCGAAGGGAAACCAGATCTTCCGGCCTGGTAAGAAATCCTCATTCAAAACCCCATTGACCTTTGTAACTGCACTAATAACGACAGATCCCACAGCGGAGCAGAGCCCTGTTCAGCAGTAGGATGTGCGGCTTGCTTCATATGTTTAGATAAAGGAGACAGTTCTTTGAAAAAACAACCAAATATGAGCGTTTATTCAGTATTTCTGGCTTTTAGGGGACTTTAACAAACACAAATTCTCATAAGCGCGAGATGTTTGCAGGCTAAATGTCACGGCTTGACAGAAGAAGCTCGCCCAGTGGTTGGCTCAGACATGTCTGTAATAACAGCAGGACAAAGAGGGAGTATTTAGACAGTTGATACTACAACAAGAACGTGGAGAAATTGACTTTAGAACTGAGCGTTGGTGAGTTTTACTGCTATGGAGGAAAAGTCAGGGCAGCAGATGTTGTTTAACTTTGTTATTATCACGTAGTTTTCAGTCTCCTAGAACAGCTGCTGCAGTAAAGGCCGACTCGTCGTAGAATATGGACGATGAATCCCAGAACGCTTCACGTCTTTCAGGAAGACAGATGAAGGAAATGCTGAATGAAAGATTGCATTGAGTTACAGAAGCTTGGATGTGACGTCATGACTTTGGCTCTCTATTGTGCACGAACATCCATTTGAACTTGTGACACATGAGGGACCAAAGCGCATCATGTTTCTGTACAGCTGCTGTTGCTAAGTGATGATGTTATGATGTTGTGATATCTCGGGACCCGAGATGAAATAATTTAGTGTGTCTCAGGGGCAGAAGTGATTGCTGAGTTCATAATAAGCGAAGATTGACTCTAAAATTACTTCAAGGGGAAACCTTTTGGATTACAACCCTTTACGTTACAGCACACACACACAGACACACATACACACACACTGCTTAATGAATCCCGTGATTGTACTTTTTTCTAAAGAGAGCAATACCAGTCTTAGAAAAGTCCTTTTTCAGGAGGCCTTTCAACATTTCTACAGTACGTCCATCAGTTTGAATGTGTCATTTCTCCCTCAGTGTAAGATGAATTTTTCCTTTTGTATTGTTTTTTTTGAGTTGCTATGACATGATCTGTATACACAATCTGTGTACTCGACACATGCTATTACCTGCGCTCCTAAAACTCATTTGTGTCACGTCTTGTGTTTGATTTTTCCTCCTGCGCCTTGAAGAAGGCTGTATGGTGTCAGATGTGCAGTATTTTGCTCAAGAGGGCCTTGAATTTCTCTTTGTTGACTCCAAAGAGCATTCAGTGTGGATTCTTTTCAAAAACACTTTTTTTACCTTTTGTGTATAAAGCAAAGACACACTCCAGTTATTTCCTTTGTTTGGAGAAGTTTTCTGTTTTGCTGTGAATGTTAACGTCTCGTGTTGGTGTCTGCAGGTCTGTCTGGAAACCCCGTTGATTTGGAGAAACGTCACGCGGCATTTGGCCAGAACTTCATCCCCCCCAAGAAGGCCAAGACGTTCCTGCAGCTGGTGTGGGAGGCTCTGCAGGACGTCACACTTATCATCCTTGAAATAGCTGCCATCATCTCGCTGGGCCTGTCCTTTTACCATCCACCAGGGGGCGACAGTGAAGGTCAGTACAGACGGTCTGAACTAAGGCTGGGCCACAGACACAACTGAAGACACTAAAGTCACGTCCTCACTATTTTATTTCAAGTAATAGTTGTGTGTGCGTTTGTAAATTTGGAGGTTCTTGTAGCCTGGGATAGTTTACGTTCTGCAGTTCTACAATTAGAACACATGATTGGTACTTTTAAGCTGATCCTAGTATGTTTAGACTGTCCATACGTATATTTAAGTTTGATCTCTGTTGGGCCAAAAACATAATAATTAAGTCGAGGTTTCAGTATTTCTCCACGAGGATTAAATCCATAGAAAAACACCACGCAGGCGTTCGTGTTGGGAAAATACAATTTAGAGAAAATATACAGGATATTGTGACCTTAACTGAATACATTTAATTTGTAATTTCTTGTAATCTATTTTTTCATTATTATGTAAAATATAATTTTATTTCAACAATGAGCAGAGTGGGCTCAGTATTTAAAATTTAGTTTAACATTTTTACATATTTGTCAACTTTTTTAGACATTGGTTTGCTTCATATTTGCAGTTTTATTTATCTTAATCCTTCATCCTTCATCCCCTCATGTATAATTTATTTATCTATTGTCCTGTAATATGATATAATATGACCTCAATATTAATTAATGAAATCCTGGTTACAGCCCAGTGCAAACATGTTGAAAACTTGAAAGAAAATTATTACATATATAGATTAAATATACATTTTGTTTTATTCTACAGTTGGTAATAATTGGCCTAGAACTGAATATGCAAAAGAAAAAGAAAAAGAACAAAATAAAGTTAAGTACACACTGAAGCTTTTGTGTTGAAAATGCTGTTAAAACTAATGTTGCAATGAAAATTATTTGAAGCTTTAGTTTGAGGTTCTCTGATCAGTTTTGGACTTGACATATGTATTTGATGAAATTGATGATCTGAATTAGAGACGGATATTTCAAGTGGAAACTGGGAACTGTTTGGATATTCACTGACAAAATGACATAAACTCAAAACGACAGTTTTTGAAAGTTCCCTAATTGAAATTCAACATCTTCTTATCTTCCGGCAGCATGTGGCCAGGTCGCAGGCGGCGTCGAGGACGAGGGCGAGTCCCAGGCAGGCTGGATCGAGGGCGCTGCCATCCTGTTCTCGGTCATCATCGTGGTCCTGGTGACAGCCTTCAACGACTGGTCCAAGGAGAAGCAGTTCCGTGGGCTGCAGAGTCGCATCGAGCAGGAGCAAAAGTTCACCGTCATCCGTAAGGGCCAGGTCATCCAGATCCCCGTGGCCGAGATCGTGGTCGGAGACATCGCTCAGATCAAATATGGTACGAGAGCACACTCACCAGACTGAAATATCAGACTGGGACTTTAATATCTGCCTCAGGGGTTTAAGGACAGACTCTAACATGGTCCCTGCTTAATCTCAGTCTCTGTCTGTTATTCTCATTGTTTCTACGTTGATGCACATTTGTGACAGATATTTCAAAGTCTTGAGAGTTTTACCAAAAGCCCTCAGGCTCACTCTGGATCAGGCACGGAAAATAAACAAACCATTTCTTCATGGACAGGAAAGCTCCTTCTCCAAACTGTTGACACGAAGCTGGAAGCACACTATTGTTAAAAATATCATTGTATGCTGGAGCATTAAGATTTCCCTTCACTGGAGCTGAGGACTGTCCTGTTTGCCAGGTAGTGTTTGACTGGCAGGAAGTCTTCACATCCACTGAAAGTGATACATGACATTTAAGAAGGACGGAAGAAAACTTCCATTAAAAAAGATATCTCTAAGAAAGGCAAATTGACATCTGCTGCCTCCTTCATATTTCTGTTTAATGTTGTTTTAAGTTGACTGTGTGTTAAGATTCCAGCTAAAATCTGTTTTTATTATTAGTAACAGAGTCAACAGTATGTGCTGTGTTTGGTTGAAGTTTTCCGTGTGATGTTTAGCTGTTCATCCTTGGTCAGATTATTAGAGGACCGCAGCAAAGAGCAAAAATCTGTTTACACTGAAACTATTTGGTGGAGTAAATGAAATGTGGCCTCTGGCCTCTGTGCCTGCAGGAGACCTGCTGCCTGCTGATGGGATCCTGATCCAAGGCAACGACCTGAAGATTGATGAGAGTTCTCTGACTGGAGAGTCCGATCAGGTCCGCAAGTCTCTGGAGAAGGACCCCATGCTGCTGTCCGGTGAGTGCCTGCTCACAGTCTCATGACCAACACTGATGATTGTTCTTTGAAGCCATTCTGCTGATATTTGCTGCCCTTAAACAAACACTTCCACTGTTTGTTTCATTGTAGTCTGGAAGTAAAATCCTCTTACTTAGGATGTGGACTCAGATCTTGTTAATCAGTGCGCATTAAATTCATATCAGACCAGCTGCCAAGATAAATGATCAGTCAAGTGTTATTTGTAAAGCATTTTTCATACAGGTTAGTGCTATTCAGAGAGCTCTATGGGTAACTGACAAGCTAGAAATAAGACAGTACAAGTACACACAACAATTGGAGACTAATGCATACAGAAAATAAGCCCCTGAACAATATCAGCACTGTTAATATGTTTATATCAGTGTAACATTGTGTCTCCGTGCACAAAAAAAGAGCAAGGGCAAGTTTTTTTGTTCTCAAGAACATTAAAACTTGTGCTTTGATAATCTAACTGCACTAAAGGTGTATTTTGATGGGCATCTCAGTCTTAAATATCTAAAATCTGCTCCTGAAAAGATCAATCCTCAATAATAATCCTGTGTCATCAGCACACACAGCCACATTAAGCTGTGTGTCATCAGCATAGAAAGATATGACACATCTCATGGTGACACTGCTGAGAGGTTACAGACTGGTAGATTAAAAAGTAGTGACCCTAAGATTGATCCTTGGAAACTGCGACAACGCTGAACAACAAAAATGCTAACAGGGGTCTTTTAAAGTGTTCACTGATGCAGCTGAATAGACGATCAGACAGATAACACGACATCATGAAGCAGCAGTAACATAGAAACAAACAAAGTTCCTGTTGTGACTCGTAGCTCTGGATCTTTCCTTAGGGACCCACGTAATGGAGGGATCGGGCAGGATGGTGGTGTCAGCTGTCGGACTCAACTCTCAGACAGGCATCATCTTTACTCTGCTGGGCGCCAGCGAGAACGACGAAGAAAAGAAGGTCAAGAAAAGTAAGACGCGAAACAAAGCCTGTCACACACGTCTGAAAAAACACATCTCATGTCCAAGTGTCGAAGGTCATACGAGGACACTACGTGTGTGAAGTGTTGGGAGGAAAGTCGGGCTAGAAAGACGACTATCACCATGTCAGCTTCTGAATATTTCTACTTTACTGTTTGAACAGTGCGGATTGGAAATATTTGCACATTTTTATCAGCTGGTGTTGATTTGAAGTTTCTCTTGTCGCATTAGCTGACTCCGAGCTGATAACAGCAGAGCTGTTTGAAGGGTCTAACTGTAACATTTTAACGTTAGTGTGAGCTTCAATCCGATCACAAAAGTCATCAGTGAATAAATGAGACCACGGATGAGTTCACCTGCACTGATCATATCCGCTGAACAGCAATTAGACACAGCTGACAAGAGATTTGACCAAGAGGGACGTGAACAACAGCAAGTCCACAACCGCTTTGTGAACCCCTTCTTAAGCAGTGATTATCCAATCAAAGCTTTGCAAGCATAACAAGGCACGGCGGGCCTGTTCTAGTAGTGCATTTGTGAGGATTTCTCCACATGTTGAAGCAGTGCACATGGAGATGTAGTAAAAGATATACTCTGAATTCAAAGAGTTGTATGGCAGCGTCATTCGTACTCTGCATAAGCTACCAACATTAGCATGACTGGCTAACTAGCTTACTAGCTACAGCTGTAAAGTTCAAGACTGAGCCTGAAAGAAATATTTGTAACCATCAATGTTTTTCTTGTTAAACTGTATGATGACTTTAGGGATAAACAGAAAACTGTTGGTCCTTTATTTCCATGTCTTGGTGATTTGAATCCTGAATTTAGGATTTTCAAGCAACTCAGGGGAGTTATTGTTGAGTTGATGAAAACTTGCCAGTTGTGTCAAGAAGCTGCTTTTGTTTGTGTCTGAAATCAAGGACCTGTTGTTACAAATATTACTAATGATTTTAATTATTAATCTACCACTATCACTGTAAACGGAACAATTTCAGTCACACAGACCCTAAAAAGGCCAAAATAATCCACCAAAGTACAAAAATCTGGTCTCATTTATTCATGGTAGTTTATGGCCGCTATATTGAGGTATTGATTTCACAGTGATGTAACGTTGGTTAAAAATGCCAAACGACCTTCCTCTGTTCACATACAGTTGCTTTTTTGGAACCCTTCAAAAGCCAAAGTCCAGATGATCCTTGTACTATCACAGCAGTTTGATGTAAACCAACAGGCTTCTGCAGTCGGTCTCTATTGCTTTTGATTTGCTTGTGATCATGCTAACCCCCTTTTACTCATGTCTTTTCCTTTAGTTTGTTTTTGTCTGATCATTTGTTTTATTGGCTAAAGTTTGAGTTTGTCAGGCATTCATTGTGAACTGGCTGAATGTACCAGCTCAGCGGAGAGAGACGCTCAGGTTTACGTTTCGGCCTCCAGTGATTTCAAAACCAAACCAGGAGTGAGTTCCTAATGAGGAGAACCGCAAGGAGTCTTTTCTGATTCGACTGAAATAAAGCTGAAAATGAGCAGCATTTAGATCAGCATTTCATGCAGGCATCTGCGCTTAAGCATTTGCAAGGGCCGTCACTGAATTCATATATTACATAGACCACACCCGTAACCTTAATCTGACCGAATTCTAACCACAATCCTACAAACAGACAAACCTTAAAAAAGCCACGTGAAGAAGTGAGAAATGTCCTCACTTCCCAAAATGTCCTCACTGCTTTCATGGGCCCTCACAAAGATAGAAATACAAGTTCTGCTTACAGCAGACACGCAGCAGACTTTACTGTCACAAATGGCTGCACCAGCCAGCTGTGCGCACACACACACACACACACACACACACACACACACACACATACACACGTTTATGTATTCATGCATTCATGAAAAATCACACCCATTGCTTATCTTACAAGCATAAGAGCCTCCGCTATGTGCAAACACAGACACACACTTTTAACAGTGCGGTCTCTGTCATCAATCACCAGCCACCAGCTGAATTACAAAGAGCTGTGTAAGAGTGTGTGCGTGTGCCTGTGTGTGTGTGCCTGTGTTAATGTTGGCTTTGACCTTGCCACACCTCCTTTCACAATGAAGGCAGAAAGCTCCACATCAAAACTCCACTAAGTTAATGTCCCTGAGGGGGAAACACACCTGACCTGCACCTGTGACATCTGGTACATGACAGCTGACACAGATCAATGACAGATGTTATGTTCTGTTAAGATGTACATATGCAAACAGCCATGAAGGTCAGAATTCACCTTCTGTAGTAAAAGAAGGAAACTACGTCCGTCGGAGTCTTTTCAGAAAGGAACAGCCTGAACAGTTCACACATCGTTTGAACCCTCTGAACCCCACAACCCCCAGGGGGTTTGAAAAAGAAAATTACAGCGTTGCACAGTTTGTCTTAGCCAGAAACTGTAAAAAAACAGAAATTATGGTTGTATTTTCAATTTTCCAAGGAATTGTTTGCATGAATGCTTTGTTCTCCATATCTCATTTACAATTTTACCAAAAATGAAACGTTGGTTTCAAATTAAGGTCACATTAAACTTTATTGTCTTTGCACCAATGAGGCACCAGCACAATGAAGTGAAGGACAGGAAATGAATGAATGAATATACGAATATACGAATATATGAATATACACATGAAAAACAGTGTGGAGGATGTGCACTACAGTAAATGTAGCATGAGCACCAGTATACCACATAAACCACAAGATCTTTTTCACTGATAAATTGATTTGGTCTGCTGTCAAACCTTGTGGCTGTTGGTTCTCTGCAGCAGGAAGTTGTGCGTCTCTCTCCTCTGATTGGTCCATTCCTGCCCACAACACACACGACACACACACACCTGTGGGTTTCTATCAGTTTGAATTTTGTGTTCTCCCTCAGTTTGATTTGATCTTATTTTTCCTTTGAGCCATCTTATCAGCATTCCGCCCTCTCTCTCTGTCCGAACAGGTAAAAAACAAGGACCCCCTGAAAATCGCAACAAAGGTAACCCCTCCATTCATCCATCTGTCCCTCTCTGTCCCTCCATCCTCCCTGTTACTCCCCCTCCTCACCCTCCACCCAGCGGCAGGAGGGGAGGGTCCAGTCCATCTCTCTCTCTCTCTCTCTGCTGTATAAAGGGGGATGTTCTCTCGCCTTGCTTTACCTGTAAAAGGGTGCAACTCTCAACCTTCAGGTCTTTGACAGCCAATCACAACGTCCACAGTCGTAATGGTAACTGTCAGAGGGTGACATGGGATTATATATGTTCCTTAAATTCTGAGAGTGTGTTGAGACATTTTGAGGTGTGACTGGTGGTCGATTAATCGATTAGTCAGTAGACTGAAAAGGAATGAGGAATTATTTTTGTAATCAATTAATGGTACAAGTCATGTTTTTAAGCTAATATGTCAGAAAGTAATTGGTTTCCACTTCTCAAATATTTGCTGACTTTCTTGCTCGTCTGTGGTTATAAGTGAGACTTTTATTGCAGTGTTGACATTTTGTAGACCTAACGCTTGATCAGAAAAACGATCAAGGGTTAATTGGTAATGAAAATAATTGCTAGTTGCAGCCCAGGAGTTGTTTATAATATTTAGTAAGTCAGCTATCTGTATAAATATCACACTCAGTTCAGGGCTCCACACACTAAAAGAACTGATTATATTTCCTTGGCAGTTTCAAGTTAGCCAACTAGCTCAATTAGCTACTGCTTATCTGCCAAAAGAAAGTCAGCTGACTACCAATATAAGATAATTATTAGATGATTATGTTACAAGCTAATAAAATACACATTAGCTTCCAAACAGAATTTAATAAAAGTTCAAAAACATAATATACAAGCAATAAAATGCATAAACTTGAGTGACAGAGTTTATTATTGTGCACGTATGTTGATATTATCTAACACAAAATACATTTATTGAGTACAAAAACAAATTGTTGTTGGATTGAATTATTCTTTGAGTGATAACTTCTCTACAGAATATGATGTCTGTGCTCGCAAAAGCTAATTATCTGTCCTCAAAATGTCCCAACGCGCTTTGAGAAGTGAGACACAAATGCAAGTGCGTCAGTGAGGGTCACTCCAACACCCTGACCTCTAAGGTGTTCTTCACGGGCGACGCTGTGTTGAAATCAAGCGCTCCCTCACTGCCTGTAAACATTTAATATTTAATGGATTTGATGACTGCGTGTTTGTGTTGATGACGCCATCGCTGCAACCTCCAAACTCGACCAGCCAACCGTCCTCTATGTCCCATGTGATCTAACACATGTCCAACTTCCTCTGCAAGCTGTCGCACAACACACACACATACGCACACACAGGCACACACACGCACACACACGCACACACACAGCTCCCCTCCTCCCAACCTCCCATGGTTTGAGCATCTGCTGCAGACAGAATGCTTCTTGATGTACACACACACATACACACACGCACACACACACACACACACACACACACACACACACACACACCTTGCATCACACTTTTGCCCATAGAAATAATTCAGAGCTGCTTTCAGGGATGACCTGCACTAAAATGTCACAGAGAACAAAATCTGCAGAAACACCTTCGCTCGCCTGGACTTCTTGCAGCTCTTTTGAGCTCATTGGCCTCTTTTAGCTCCTAGTTTTGGTTTCACAGCACATTTCCTGTGTGTATCAGCCACGTTTCCACCAGCAGCAGGACGCTGTTTTCACACACTTCCAATGGGATGATGATGTTTCTTCGTGTCTGCTGGATGTAGAATGAGGCAGCTGTTTGCTCTTTACACTTTGTCTGAATTGCCTATCTGTCAGCTCATGTTGGAGTTTGTCTTCGCCCCCTAGTGGCCAGAAAATGACCAATGCACCTTTAAGCTGAACTCCCACAGAGTATGGATACCTTTCTGATGCCTTCATAGATTCTACTTTGCTCAGTGAACGTCAGCACTTCCTGCAGATGTTTCACTAAAAGCCTTCAAAGAGTGTTAAGGCTGTAACAGGGGTGTATTTTCATTGATGATTAATCTTCCCATCACACTTTTTAAAAGCCTAATTTGACATTTTCAAAATATCTTGTTTTTTCCAGACAACAGTCTAAAACCCAAAAATGTCCTGTTTACTATTACATAAGACAAAAGCAACACATCCTCACCAATGAGAAGCTGCAGCTACACAATGTTTAACAGTTTTGCTTGAAATATCACTCCAACAATTAATCAGTTATCAAAATCCAAGCCTCCAATCCTGATCTCCTAATCCTAACCTTCAATTAGTTTTCTGTAGGTGAGCTGGTTGATGAATGGACTAATCATTTAGGCTCTAAATTATGTCTTAAATGATGCTTTTTGAGCTGCTGAAAAGTGAAACATTTGTGTAAGAAGTTTAACTGGCAAATTGTGGTAGAAGAAAACAGCAAAGTAGAAGCGACAGGATATAATTAATGAATAAAACTGGGAAAGGAATGGTGCAGTGACTCAGCTGTTGTACAGGTGGTGCAGCGGAAGTGTACATTATATTGAATTTATCAAAAAAGAAAAAACAGGTAGAAATGGAAGTACTGACTGTGAATCAACAAATTTAAAGTAGAAGTGGATCAGAAGAAGGAGAAGTTTCATCATAATCAACACTCCGTTAATATTAAAATCCATTAACTCAACGTTTCCTGCAAATGTTTCACATTAAAAGCCAATCAGGAAAGCTGCAATTTGTCTTTTGAGCTGCTGGAAGGCTTTTAATCTGAAATATCTGTGCAGGAAGCGCTGAGTTTTGCAGACAGCAATGAAAAAAAGATGACTTTGTGGAGGCTTCACGTTCGGTTCTCCCATCGCACATTTCAGCGCATCGATTACATCCTGGTGAATGTGACGCCGTTGAGCAGCAGCAGCAGATCCAAACAGTGCGGTGATGTTTCTGGCTGAGGCGAGGCTGTCGGCGTGTGTGGGAGTTGCACCCTTGCAGTATTAGTGGGCTGTGGGCTGTCGTCTGTTCTGTTTGTGTATCTTCAGTTTCTTTTCGCCTTTGATTCCTCTCATTTCTCTCACTGTTGCCTCCTTGCAGGGTGTTGCTCAGGACTTCATGTTGTCTTGTAATCACTGTTTGACTCTCTCCCTCCTCTCTGTTATTTTTATGTCTTGCTGAAGTCTCCTGCAGCCTCCACAGCTCTGCAGCCTCCTCTACCTCCTCCTGTCTCTCTCTGTCGTGGTTCTGCATCGCTGTCGTTTTTTTGTTTTCCGGGGTGATCCTTTGAGTTCATCTTCTGTTTGTTGACTTGCTTTCTTTTTGATTGTCAGACACCCCCTCCCCTCTGCCCGCCGTGCGCTCTCCCATGGTTCAGTGCTGCGCCTGTTTATAGTTCTGTGGTTGGTCAGTGGGTCTCAGTCCTGTTCATGTGCAGCTGTGTCGGTTAGTTCTATGTTGTGGCTTGTCTTCAGAGTGGACCATGTGCATAAAGCTCCACAGCTTCCTGGTTTGACACAGATTCATCCCCGCATTAAAAATGTCTTAATGTCACATCGAGCTCATGCTGTCATGAAGTGACTTCCCTTTTAGCAAAGTTCTGTGTGGGGGGCTTCTCGTCATGAACCTGATAAACTCAGTGAGACAGTGACGATGACAGTGAAGCAGGTTTAGGATTAAAATCACTTCACGTTAAAGATTCACTTCCATTGCTTCTGCTCTAGAATCACCAAATCTTTGAAGTTTTCTACAAAATATCAACAGTGAGCTGAGAGAAAATCTAAGCAGATTTCTTTTTTTAGACACATTGAACCCCATGCAAGGACATTTCAGTCTCCTTACCCTGAATCTCACTTACATTTTTCCATCAGGTTTGCTAATAAGAGCGTTCAAGTAGTACAAGTAGTACTAGTGCTAGTGTACAAACAGACCATGTTGGAAATCTCTCATTTTATCTTGAGGATGCCCCCTGTTCACTCGGTGGTGTATGTTTTTGGAGATTTTGGCATTTGCATAATCAATAAGGAAAATAATTTGCTGCTGCTGAGCTCCTGCTGTCAGAAATCAGCGGACAAAAATGCAAATTTAGCAGCAAAAACTTCTTACGCAATATAGTGAAAGGAGTTATGTCTTAAATGGTCAGTATGTATTAGCACCTCCATAACAGCTTTTCCTCTATCATGGAGGTGCTAATTAAATTATTTATTTTAACATTGAGGCCATATTTAGCTATGCACTGGACTGTGCCTCCAGTGTTCTGCCCCCCTCATGTGTGTAAACAGGGGGACAGAAAAGTTAAGGACACCTCTAAATATAACGCAGTCCAGTCCACGTTTAACCATGACCTCAGCGCCGGAAAATATCATTTAATTAACACTTCTGAAACAGTAATAGAACATAACAGGCAGCATTAAAGTAAACTTTTCATTGCAGTAGATTGTGCAGGGAAGGCAGTTCTATTTGTGCAGCACATTTCAGCAGCCAGGCAATTCAGAGAGCTTTACATAAGACGTAAAGGCTTTCAGGCCTGATATGAAAGAAACACAATGCAGTGTGACAAGTGTGCAAAAAGACACATATAAATAGGACTTAAAAGGATTAAAACAAAGTGAAATAGCATTATGATCTACAAGCTTCCACATCTATCTATGTGTGTATGTATCTCGTCACGTATTGTACGTGTATCATGTGACTCGCTCAGTACTTTAATGTGACAAGTTCTTAAATTAAGACCGTCGTGTTTGTTCAAATGTTTCTTGCATGAGGTCCAAACAGTTCGTTTTGAGAGTCCAACTGTCATTATTATTATTACTATTATTATTGTGATTGACTTCTTTTGCTATTGGCTGCTTCCAGTGAACGTTTCTCCAGCAGAAACCCCAAATTGAGTCGACCTGATCTCAGCAGGCTTCATTGCTTGACACCTCAGCAGGTGATACAAACAGGACAACAGGAACAGGTTCTGCAAGAGACACTGTATTCAAATAAAATGTGAGATTTTAGATAAGCTGGGCAGAGTTTAACAGTGAGCGCCTGAAGTTTAGAAGCTCTCATTGGTCATCCAGGAATCTAAACCTGCTTTATGTCCATGATCTGTCGGTATGTTGGTTTCAGAAGTGATGTTGACATTGTTACCAGCAGTGACTCGCCAACAGGGTTTAATATAGGAAAATACATTCAGGTGATGGACACCGTTTGAGTACTTTTATCAGTTTAATGACCCAATTTCCATTATCTGATAACCCACAAAGGAACACGGGATTTCAAGTCAAACCATCCCAGTTTCAGTCAGCGCTGTCGGCTCACGAGGACAAACGGCACAACGCTCAGTGTGTCAGATTAATGTAGATTTGTTCTGTTTCCATTCATCACCTGCTCACATTTCTTTGGTGTGGAAATATGACAAACAGATCAAAGAGCTCCACGTACGCTCAACTACAGTCCAAACAGGATCCCAGCTGATGAAGTGAAATGCAAATACACAGTTTGTTTATGCAAATGAGGAGCAGAGCCGCCGAGCAGGACGTGAAACCAGACGCCATGTCAGACTTCAGAACGCAGCCTCGTTCCAAACTGTGAGCTCGGGTGTGAAACAAACAGTGTATGTGTGTGTGTGTGTGTGTGTGTGTGTGTGTGTGTGTGTGTGTGTGTGATTGACAGCCTCCGGTTAAATCCTCTCTGTTCTATCTGCTGTTCTCTGTTCTGTCTGCTGCTCTTCATTATGAACTGCTGCTCCAAACTTGTCTGTGACACTCTGAAAGCTACCTGGACCTTTTCATGAACGTTCTGTGATCACTAATTGATGAAATGCGACTGTCTGCATTCAGCCAAAGGTCACCATGTTAATGATAAACACTGAGAATCTTTTCTGATCTCTGAGAAAACTCGTCCAGTCGTTTTCAGCTTTCGCTCCGACTGAATCTGTAACGTTTTCTCTGCCTCTCTGCCCTTCATCCCAAACCACTCCTGAACCCTGCTCCCGACTTCTTTTCTGTTTTGTTTTGTGATTTATTATTATTTATTGATTTAATTCATTCACCTTTTGTCCACCCGTCCTGCCTTCCCTCATCCTCTCCTCTCGATCCTGACCATTCCCTCTCTTCCATCTTCATTCTGTCCATCACTCTGTCCCATACCTCATCCTCCCTCCTCATCCTCCTTCATCTCCACCTCTTTCTCCTCACAAACCTCTCCCTGACCCCCCTTAACCTCCTCCTCATTTCTCTTTACTCTTCACCTTGGACCCACCTTCCCTCCCCTCCCCCATTGGCCCCTTAAAACCTTCCACCTCCTCCTTTTAACCCCCAACCACCACCTTACCTCACCCCCCCTCCCCCCACCTCCCCTCCAGCCAAAACCCAGGACGGCATCGCTCTGGAAATCCAGCCACTGAAGAGCGAGGAGGCTGCCGAGTCCGAGGAGAAAGAGGAGGCCAAACCGGTGAAGAAGGTCAATGTGACCAAGAAGGAGAAGTCGGTGCTGCAGGGCAAACTGACCAGACTGGCTGTGCAGATTGGGAAGGCTGGTGAGGAGCACGCACGCACGCACGCACGCACACACACACACACACACACACACACACACACACACACGATACATGCACTATATCAGTTTTATCTCTGTGTGTTCGATACAGAAATAGGTCCTTTAGTGAAGCCAAAGACTGGAAGCAGGGGCCAACTGATAGCCTGATAGCTCCATCAAAATCTGCCTTTCAACAACTTGAGTCAGGTCAATTTATGTATAGAGCACGTTTAAAAACAAATTGTATTAAGAAAGAAATTGGTAAATAAGCTTATAATATTAAAGCAACCATAAAGTGATACTGAAATTAAGGGGACTCCAGCTTGTTTAAGCCAAACTGACAGTCTGCAGCCTTGCTAGCAGCTCTGTAAAGCTGTATTTAGTTGCAGCAGTGCTTTGAGCTATATGCTAACGCCAACATGCTAACATGCACAGAGTGACAGTGCCAACATGCTGACGTTGATGACTTCATTGCTCACACTTCCATTAATCTGTTTTATACCGAGGACCTACTTTCTCCCAATGATGTGACTGCCTAGTTTTTGTTTTTACTCTCTTTAATAAAGCATTTGTGCCTCTTCAGCTCATTGCGAGGTGTCCAGGTTTAAGCTCTGTGTTGGGGTGGATAGGTGATAGCTCGTTACCTAAAAAGATTCCACATGTGAATCACACAGCTTTGAAATTTGTTGGAAGGTGGATTTTTTCTTCTTTTTTCAGAGCAAAGCTAGCAGTTTTTCCCTGCTTCCAGCGTTTTTTCTATGCTAGGTTGACAAATCCTGGACTTATCTCTGTACTGGACACACAGAGGTGAAACCGATGCCGGCCCATCCTCTTATCTGACTCTGGGGAAGACAAAGAACAAGAGGATTTCCAGAAATGTGGGGCTGTTCCTTTAATAGCACACAAAGTGATCAGGCAGTGAGGGGACGGAGAGGCTGGGGGTCAGAATGCACTCAGTTTTATTGGATCGATGTTTTATTGGGAGCATGATTCATCCCTGAGTTGAAGGTATTTTCTATGTCATTTCAATTGACCTTAATACACTGAGGGGCTTTCAGGACAGAGTGGAGGGGAGGCACCAGCCACAGACCAGCTTCAGGAATAAACTGCCCCTCATTACAGGATAGAAATAGAATTTGGGCCAAAACGCTTTGACAGGAGGTGACTGACAGGAGAAATTAAGCAGAAAAACACAAGCAGTGTTTTTTTTTTTTTTTTCTGTTTCACCTGTTTCTGGTTTCACAGTCAGGATGTCTGCACTGTTAAAGGTGCAAGAACTTTTGTTTAGAACATTCAAAGATTAACTAGAACATCTGTGCTAGCAGGGCGGCACGGCGCAGCAGGTAGTGCGCGTGCCTCACAGCAAGAAGGTCACCGGTTCGATCCCCGGGTCGGGCGGGGCCTCTCTGTGTGAAGTTTGTATGTTCTTCCCGTGCTTGCGTGGGTTCTCTCCGGGCACTCCGGCTTCCTCCCACAGACCAAAAACATGCTCATTAGGTTAATTGGTGACTTAAAATTGTGAGTGAATGGATGGTTGTATGTATGTTGCCCTGCAGTTGACTGGTGACCGGCTCAGGGTGTACCCCCGTGTACCCTCGCCCGTCGACGGCTGGGATAGGCTCTAGCCTACCCTAACCCCCTAACCCTAACCCATAGAAGATGAATGAATGAATGAATCTGTGCTAGCAGTAAACTAGACGCCAACTCTCCCCCCGGTGATCCGAACTCCCAGTCCAACTGAGAACCACAAGCTGCACGGCTAACTGAGCTAACTAACAGCAGCTACAGATAGCGGTTGCTCTGGTGATATGCTGCCCCCTATTTGTTTGGAATATGAAGTCAATAGATTGGCCGTCCTTACATGTTGCACCTGTTGATAATTTTATGTTTGTTTTGCATCCAGACCTCACTGCCTGAAATACAAACCAATAATACTTCTTTGGTTATAGTTTCAGCGCGATTCTCCTGTGATTTCAGTGTGTTTTATAAACCTGATATACTGGATAAAAATGTTACATGCAGCAATCACTCAAGTCAAACATTAAAGGGATGAGTGCATTCACAAACATGTCACAAGTCTGCAAACATTGTGCTCATCAAAACAGATGACATGCATCTAAAGGTCCCTGGTTGGACACAGACCGTGTGAGTCTTAGACCGCTTGTCCACAGGGACACCTCTCAACCTGTTTAATAAATGAAAAACAGAAATCTAATTTTCACCATCCTTACTTTGTGTTCTGTGAATTAAATTGTCCAGCAATATGAGTCATCAGTGCTTTACAGCAACCTGCCAGGAGTGTTTGGACATCAGATTGTCCCTGAATGCACCACAAAACATTTTAAAGTTGTTACCAGAACACAGAACAGAAGCTCGTCACTGTCAGGGGAAAAAATGGCCCTGCGTTTAAACTCTGCTCATTCTAACCAGGTCTGATTATGTCGGCTGTGACCGTCATCATCCTCATCCTCTACTTTGTGATCGACACCTTTGGGGTCCAGGGCCGGTCCTGGGTGGCCGAGTGTACCCCAATCTACATCCAGTACTTTGTCAAGTTCTTCATTATCGGTGTGACCGTGCTCGTAGTGGCCGTCCCTGAGGGGCTGCCGCTCGCCGTTACCATCTCTCTGGCCTACTCTGTCAAGGTAAGCAGGATAGGAAGCAAAGGGGATTATAGGAAATATAAAATTAATGGCTTTGTATAACCTCACAGAATCATGTCGTGTTCACTGAGGATTTGATAGCTACACTTATCAGGCATTTCACTAACTTTCAGGTCATTTCACTTTCAAAACAACATCCAAGAGCAAAAAAAAGCCTCTAACCTCGTTGTCATTCTTATTTTAGAAAATGATGAAGGACAACAACCTGGTGCGTCACCTGGATGCCTGTGAGACAATGGGCAACGCCACAGCCATCTGCTCAGACAAGACGGGCACGCTGACCATGAACCGCATGACGGTGGTGCAGGCGTACGTCGGCGACACACACTACAAAACCGTCCCCGAACCCGACGTCATCAAACCAGAGACCCTGGAAATAATGGTCAACAGCATCTCCATCAACTCAGCTTACACCACCAAGATCCTGGTGAGACCTTCACTGTCACAGCTACATCAAAACCACTAAATGTTTTTCCAAAATGGCCACTTTCAAGGTCAAAAGCCAGTCCTCACAAAGATGCAAGTACAGTCCAGGAGTAGATGCACGTTCGTGTTTGTAACTTGTTCGTCCATGTGTTGTTTCCCAAAAGGCTTAACTTAATCTTAACCTTAACCAAGGCCCCAAAGGACCTGTCCAGGGGCCAATTCCAGCCCACAAGGCAGTTTAATAAGTCTTTGCTTTTATTGCTAAATTTGGCTCCTAAGTAATTTTTTTTTTAAATCCATTTCAGACTTTTTTTTACTCATTAGTTTTTGACTATTTATTTTTCTAGCAAAGGCACAAATGTAGCATAAAAATCAGCTTGTCGTGTTTAAGGAGTAAATTTAATTTGCTATTAACATAAATACATTAGCTACCATCAGCAGAAGTGAACCAAAATGTCTTTTTTCTGAACGGAAAGGTTGATCTGTTCCAGGAGAGCTGGACAGCTGATTACTCTTTAGTGGAGTTTAATAGACCACGTCTTCTCTCATTTGCAGGAGGAAACTGATGTTGTATAGGAATACAACTTCACGAGAACAGTTCCTCAGTGTTCTCCTCAGAGAACCATCCACTTCAGGCTTTAAGTTTGAGGTTTTACAGCATTCTGTTGAATCTGAATCCTTTATTGAATCTCAAAAACCTGCTTGGTCCAAATACTGGAGGTCCTGATTCACAGTTATGAAGTTGATCATCTTAAACTGGGAGACCAGCTCCTGAAACTGGTGTGATGTGATCAGCTGACTCACCGCTCTGTTGGTCTGTTGAACCACAAAAACACACCAGCTGTGTCCTAATTCCAGACTCCACAACAATCCTAAACAAGGTCATATTATGTTGTGTGTTCACGAAGGAAAGTGACAAACAGCCAGTGACTAACAGACATTTATTTTTGATTGTACTGTTGAAGGACGCTCTTCACAGAGGAAGGAGAGGAGTCGCTCACAGCGAGAAAACCTCTGTGTTTGGTTTGAAACTTTAATATCACATCACATCCAAACCGTTGTTCCTTCCAGCCTCCGGAGAAAGAAGGCGGCCTCCCTCGCCATGTGGGCAACAAGACCGAGTGCGCTCTGCTGGGCCTGGTGCTGGAGCTGAAGAGGGACTACCAGCCAATCAGAGACGAGATCCCCGAAGAGAAACTCTACAAGGTTTACACCTTCAACTCCTCTCGCAAGTCCATGAGCACTGTGCTGAAGAACGCCGACGGAGGCTTCCGCATGTACAGCAAAGGAGCGTCGGAGATCGTCCTCAGAAAGTAAGAAAAGAGATCAAATGAACTGAGGAATAGTCATCTGTCTGAGGCGAGAGGGATGAATGGATGGTAGGACGGAGTGACAAATGGATAGACAGGTAATGGATGGCATTTCTTACCCTAGCTAATGATCTCACTCCTCTCCCAGATGCTCTCGTATCTTGGACGCGCAGGGTCAGCCTCGTGTCTTCAAGCCAAAGGACCGTGACGAGATGGTGCGTAAGGTGATTGAGCCAATGGCGTGCGACGGGCTGAGGACCATCTGCGTGGCTTACAGGGACTTTCCTGCTGAGGCCGGAGAGCCGGAATGGGACAATGAGAACGACATCCTGAACGATCTCACCTGCATCGTCGTGGTCGGCATCGAGGACCCCGTCAGACCTGAGGTACGAGCAGATTTAACTGATACTGCTGATGTTCATGTCTGGAAAGTAGAGGCGTTGATAATTAATCATTAATCACCTTTGAAAACCTGTTCAAAAGTGTTAGATGTGAATGTTGAAATGTCATTACGCCTCGTATTTTTGCACAGACGTGGCCCTTAACGTGCTTTTCCCTGCTGTTCCTGCATTCATTCACAACACAGCCACACCAGCATTTTCCCTGACATGTTACGAGGTCTCGAGGTGGGAAATTGGTGATACAGATGTCCCTGAATATCGATCCCTGCTCCCAAACACAGGTTACCCCATGCAGGAAATGTTCCTGAACATTTCAGGTAGAGACTGAATGTGTGAAAGGGGCTTTACAACTTCACAACAGACTTCCACAGAAGGCTGCTCATGGTCATGTGATGTTGGGGTGAAAACATTCAATAGCCAAACAGTATTTTCCTGATATGAGGATGGAGTGAGTCCTGCTCAGGTGTGCAGAGTCTGGATGCTCTGAAGTGTTAAATGAAGCCTGTAATGAAGCCCAGACAGCGTCAGTGCTGCCTGCTGCTTTAATGTCAGAGCACACAGATCACAGACAGGATGGAAATAACTGTAGAGCAGCAGGAGTCAGCCACAAGCTCCATGTTTGTCTCCACACAGCCTATGATGTGATGGACACAAGAATCTTGGGAATATTTTAGCTTTCAGGCATAGAAGAATTCTTTATGTTTATATTGTACTGCATGAAACATGTATGTGGCTCCGACTTGACAGCATGTTAACTCCACCATCAAAGAGCAGAGCCCAAAGATCAGCTGAAAACTTTGACTGATTCTTCTGTCTTCTACTTCCTCTGCACTCTGTGTCCCAGGGGTGTCAGGTGACCCTCTCTGAAGCCCACCGTGACAGGTCAAGGCTTCCCTCAGCATGAATCAAAGATATAATAAACAAGCAAACAGAGAACTCCTGTTGGTCTCCATCAAATGCCAGTTGAGCCACCTGATGAGCAGACGAAGTGCCCCACAGCTTTCTGATTGTCAGCTGACTATTATGTCACCATGGACTCCCCAGAGAGGTCCACCTATACTATATCTCTCTTTAGTCACTCCATTATCTGAGATGAATGAGCTTCTCCAGTGGGATGGGATGAAAAATAGCAATGGGGTGTCAGGTAGAACCTGCTGCTGCTGTTTCAAGATGAGTTGAGTCCCACATGTCGGCTCCTGGATCTGTTTTATCAAAATAAACCCAAACACAAAACTCCCCACGAGACAGTGTCTCTCTTGGTTTGATGAGTAAACGTCCTTTAGCCTCTTGTTATTAAAATCAGGAACAGAAGCTACAAAGTTATCCGACTTTTTGATGTTTCTTTTTTCTGACACCCTTCCAGGTACCTGAAGCTATCACTAAGTGCCAGCGCGCAGGCATCACTGTACGTATGGTCACCGGAGACAACATCAACACTGCCCGCGCCATCGCATCCAAGTGTGGTATCATTCAGCCCGGCGAGGACTTCCTGTGTCTGGAGGGCAAAGAGTTCAACCAGCAGATCAGAAACGACAAGGGAGAGGTGAGTCGAGTACAGACGTGTTTGACAAAGCCACCACGTAGGTTACGAAAATTTGACCCAAAGCTGTGGTGACCATAAGACGAGTTCAAAAATCACAGCAGCCGAGCCTGGGTCTAATTTTGGTTTATCAAGTCTTTGTCGCTAACATGTTAGCAAGAAACTGCGTCCAGGAGACGAAGTGCAGCATTTTAGTCCAGCAGGCTGTTCAGCAGCTGTGTGTAAGTTAGTGTTCTCACATGGTGGGAGACACTTAAACTTGAAAACAGATGGAAGTTACTTCTTACTGTCGTCATTGAAACAGTTAAAATATCAGGAACTAATGATAGAAGCTTGTCACCATTAAGGTGTTTGCACCTACAGCCACACCTGCCACACAACCAATCAGATGTCAAATGATTGTTGGATTGTTATTGTGGTAACAGACAGACAGTTGGCCAATTCACACAAGAAAGCATACGTTACTTAAGAGTTTAAGAAATCTGATAAGGTGATATTATCTTTAGTAAAATACAGTTTAACACCACCACATCTCGTGTGTTGTGTGGAAAGAATTTCATGAAACTTCTTTTCATGGTTTACGTTTCCAGGTGGAACAAGAGCGTCTGGACAAAGTTTGGCCGAAACTTCGCGTTCTGGCTCGTTCTTCACCGACAGACAAACACACTCTGGTCAAAGGTGGGTTCATTCTGACAGGACTCAGTGCTGTCTGATGTGTACTGCATCCTGTTTACGTTGTTTTACTGTCTGTCATTCGTCCTTGTGTACACGATAAGTGTACTTTTACGCCACATCTCTTTTTGGTTTTAAAGTTATGTCTCTGTGTGTTTTCTGAACTGTTCATAAACTCATTGACATGGAGGTGTTTTTTTGTTTTTTTGTTCCGCTCTGTTGATCAGGTATCATTGACAGCACGGTGGGTGAAACCCGGCAGGTGGTGGCAGTGACAGGAGACGGTACCAACGACGGCCCCGCCCTCAAGAAAGCTGATGTTGGCTTTGCCATGGTAAGCACAGCTTCATTCTTTTCACCTGTTTATTGTTGTTTTTTTCCTCACAGCTCTTCACTCATCTGCTGCTGCCGTTCTGCTTCATTACCAACAGCGAAGAAAACCTTGGACTTAATTACATTTCTAATGCTGCCATGAAATAAGTATTTTCTCTAAACATGATCCACAATAATTTGAGTTTAATGCCATCAAATCATTAAGATTGCTGTGAAATGGAATAATAAATCAATAAGTGTTGAGCTCGGGTGCCTCAGCTCGTCAGCAAAGTCAGGTCTGCTTATTCTCCAAAGGCCAGCACAGAGAGGGACAACAGGGAGTCTGGTCCTGCCGTTCATGACGTCGGCTTATGTCTGTCGTTTATACAGAAAATAATAGCTTAAAAAAAGTCTTACAGACTTATTTAAGTTGTGTGATTCATCACAGTGAACATCACGTCTGCATTCATTGTTGTCAAAGTTACATTATCAGTGTTGATCATCTGAAAAGTCTACTTTGTTGAGATGGAGGAGACAACTCACATAAGTTTCAAGAGTCATTAGATTTTCTATGCCGCATGGAAATGAATATAGAACCAGTGGCTCCATGAAATGAAAGAAAAATGTGTCTGATCATCTAAGATGGTGCAGCATGTGTTCAAAAACTGTCAGCCAGTAATGGAAACATTGTTTTCTCAACATTTGGAGTTTAATAACTACAAT
This sequence comes from Chaetodon trifasciatus, assembly GCA_037975065.1. NCBI lineage: Eukaryota > Metazoa > Chordata > Actinopteri > Chaetodontiformes > Chaetodontidae > Chaetodon > Chaetodon trifasciatus. The sequence continues at coordinate 2,324,084 of JBBMOE010000018.1, forward strand.
TTGCAACACACTGGTACGGCCCTTTAACCAGCTGACGCAGTCTGATGTGTGTTTTTTTATCAGTAACACATCAGCACATGGAGCCGACGGAGAAATTAGTAAAATCAGGGCAGTTGACATCTCTGACAGGTGAATATTAGAATACATTTTCTTTCAGAAAAGGTTGACCAATAAAGATAACAGCAACCAGCCCCACTAGAACCCAGGAAGGTCAATCCTCCACCTCGGAGACCTGTCCACTCCCCCCGTCCCACAGTAGTTTTAGTGGTTTTTGTAGTGTCTTCTATCGTAGTATCATTTCAGCCAGCTGACTGTCACAAGTGTTTACTACATGAGTACAGAACGGAGTTGACATTTGACATGTGACCTCGCCGCTCCACACATGGATAAACCAAACAGACGTTCGGGAGTGACGGTAATAACTTCAGACTGCCCACAACTTCAGGGCTCATGTGTAGCCGACAGCTAACTGACTGACTCAGTGGAAACAGTCCATCTTAACATCACCCAAAGCATGATGGGAATGGTAGTGCCAAAACCCTCAAAACATGCTCATCCCAAAGCAAAATGTAAAGCTGGAATGAGAAAAATCCATGAAAATAGTTTTTGTTTCACTCATTTTGTGATTCAACTGAAGCTCATCATCGTCGGTCTTGTACCTTGAACATGTATATCACTCACATGCCAAATTACACATTTCTGACAGGTCAGCACAGTCTAAAAACAACCATTTATTAAACACCAAGCTAAGACATACAGTGACTGTGATTACGCCTGTAAATAAGTGGTTTGTGGCGTCTGATGCAGTCGTGGACCAGCAGCAGCACCTGGTTTACCTGAGAAATACTGGTGAAGAAGAGACAAAGAGCCAGATGGAAACCTGAAGCAGCTCTGCTCACTTCCAGAGTGTTTGTCATCAATTAATGATGCAGCTGCTGCTGATATTGGCTCTGATCATTTGTTGTGTTTGATCTGAAAAGTTTCACAGTGCGACGTTTCTCCCAGCTGCCATCAGAGCACAAAGAGTTACACTGAAGCACTGATGATCAATTAAAAACACAGGGCAGGGCCTGTGGATGAGCTCAGTAACATCAGCTGCCTCCTCCGTGTGTTGCTGTGACCTTTATTTATGAAGGAAAGTCATCTGAACACCCGCATCTCCTGCAGGCTGCTGAGCAGCTGCTGTGCTGTCAAACAGCAGACAGTAGTTACTGTTCCTAAACACATCTCAGAGGCAGTCTGGGGATTTAAACCAGTGCCCTTCCTGTCCTAATGTGTCCCTTTTGGAGTATTTTCAGTTAGCACCCAAGTGTCGCTGTTCAATTATCAGCTGTTCATTTAGAAAACAGAGCGATCCACCTCCGTCTGTGTGGGAGCGTCTGACGCTGCAGAGACACGGCGACTCACATCACAGCGTCTGATGTTTCTCTGAGCACCAGTCTGCTTCTCCTGCTTCAGTTCCACCACTGAGTCAGCTGATTGGCTTAAAAATATTCTCACTTTAGTTAAGTAAACCGGGCGTGTCAAGCGCAAATCACCGGGGGGGCCTCTGGCCAAAGTTGTTCTCTCCAAGAAAACTGCGTTGGAAAAAGTTTTTTTCAGCTGAATCCACCCTGAACTGAGCAGCTGGTCTGTCCCTCTCCTCTCCCTTGTATCTGTCATACTGCTTTGCAGGTTCAGAAGAGTAATGCTGCCGAGGCCGTAGTCCTGAGCACAGCAGCTCTGTCCTGCAGAGACAGGAAGCAGTCACATTAAACTCCACCAAAAATAATGAGTTGTCCGCCTCCCGTGAAACATCCAGCAGCTCCAGCTGGACCTTTCTGTCCGGTTTAGAGAGAGAAGGCACAGTTTTATGTTCTGACTTTGCAGCCTTGCTACAAAAGTAAATTATTGTTCTATCAAAGACTGGAAAAATCCAAATGGGATCTGAGGGAAGAACAGACGTCTGACAGTAATGTTCAATGGAATAATGATGATGTAGCCTGAGGTGTCATTCAGCCCAAATCTGCAGCACAGATAATGATGATGATTAGAATTGTATTAATATCTGATTTATTCTGTTTCTGAAAGCACAAAATGAAAAATGCATTTGATTGGTGGATCAGATAATTGTCAACAACAACCAAATTCCACATGTTTTTCTCTTAGATGGCGTTTGAGGTTCTGACCAGCAGATACTGTTTGACATCTGGATTCTTTCTGATCCAGTGATATTTGTTAGTGATCGGATGCTGCAGCTCATGTGCTGATTCCTCCATTTACGTTCATTCTGATATGAGATGCACGTCATCAGTAACTGGTTCCTACTGAAGACTTCAAAATCAGCCCTTCTGTAGTTTCAGTCTTAAAGATGATTTCAGGGTCAGTTTCCATCTACGATCTGACCGTCCCCCTCTGCTTCTTGTCAGGGAATCGCTGGCACAGACGTGGCAAAGGAGGCGTCGGACATCATCCTGACCGACGACAACTTCACCAGCATCGTCAAGGCCGTCATGTGGGGAAGGAACGTCTACGACAGCATCTCCAAGTTCCTGCAGTTCCAGCTGACCGTCAACGTGGTGGCCGTGATCGTGGCGTTCACCGGCGCCTGCATCACACAGGTAGGCTGAAGGTGACGCACTGAGTCTGATGTTATTGCGGGATTACTGCACAGGTGTCATCACACCCGCACAGGTCAGTGTGAAAACATGAATCTGCTGTTAAAGCTGAAATTAACCAGCAGATCAATCCCCTCATACGCTGTTTAAATTAACATTTTGTCAGTCATCACACACACAGAAATGGAAACTGAAATTTCTATTTCATTTTAAGATGGGCAGCTCTGGACGTCTGTGCTCTGTGTCCTTACTGTCAGTGTGACTGTGGATGATAACGCTGCTCAGTCCATCACTTCTTGATGGATTGTCATGATATTTAGTTCAGACATTCATGTCCTACTGCATTTGTGTTAAATGCTAATTAGCAAATGTTAGCATGCTAACTCTCTAAACTAAGATGGCGATCATGGTAAATGTTATACCTGTTGGGGTAGCTCAGTTGGGAGGGTGTGCGCCCCAAGTATTGAGGCTGTCCTCTGCAGTGGTCGCAGGTTCGACTCCTTTCCTGTCGTACCTTCAGCTGTCGCTATCATAAAGGCTTAAAAGCCCATAAAAATAATTTTAAAAAAATGTTGTACCTGCTGAACATCAGCATGTTAGCATTGGCTTTGTTAGTGTGCTAGCATTGAGCATGTTAGCATGCTGATGCTAACTTTTAGGTCACAGCACCACTGTGCCTAAATACAGCCACTCAGAGCTGCTAGCATGACTGTTTACTCTTAGTTAATTAAACAAGAGTTAAAAGAAATCCCTCCAGACACATTTAACGACAAAAAGTGCTCCATGTTTCTTTGACAACAGGAAATCTAATTTTTTCTAAACTCTCTGACCCTCCTGCCTGAAGTTGTTGAGACGTGAAAGATGAGACGTGTCTTAACGTGAGGTCAATTTAACAGCTGAGACACAGAAAAAGTCCAGTTTCCCTTCATAGAGTCAGAATTTAATATCTTCAGGTTTAAATGTTTCGTGTCCCAGCCGTCAGGCGGCTGATTCAACCTGATTCAGGTTGCACACGAATGAGAACTTGAAAAGATGAGAACTTGAGCATAAATAAAGAGACCAGAGACTGAGTTGTGCAGCATACGGCGGCTGTACTGAATTCTGCTCAGCGTCAGTACATCAGTGTTTCTGCCTTCTGTGTGGCCTTTGATGACTGAACATGAAGTGAAGCTCGATAGTTATATTACATTTTGAGGCTCACTGATTTGATCAAACCTCCACAGAAGCAATGAAACTAGTAATGATACCTTTATATAGTGTTTTATCATGAAACTCATGAGGAGGAGAGGGACGCTCACCTCAACCACCACCAACATGTAGCACCACGGCAGCCATTTTGTGCCAGAACGCTCACCACACATCAGCTTGAGGCGGAGAGGAGAGGAAACATTGAGCCAGTTACACAGGGAGATGATTAGGTGGCCAGATGGAGGGCGCTAAGTCGGGAATTTCGCCATGACGCAGAGGAACCCCCTCCTCTTCACCATAAGTGCCATGAGTGACTGAGTCGGGACGTCTGTGATGTGTCTCATCCGAAGGACTGTGTCTCCTCCAGCAAAGCCATCACTGCACTGTTGCATAGGGATTTTTATCCGGACCAGAGGGAAGACTGCCCCCTGCTGGCCCACCAACACCACTTCCAGGGCTCCTATCCAAGAATTAGCCAAGTCCACACCTGCTTAGCTTCAGTCTTTCAGCAGAACCAGGCTACACGTTGGTATGGAGTCGTTCAGTTCAGTTTGATGTGACCGTCTCAGAGCTGTGAGGAGGCGACGCAGCCGGGTCACATTTTTTTGTTTCATAATGTGTCTCTAATCAGGAAACAGAACTCCTGACACAATAAAAAAGAAGTAACTTGCGGCTGTGTATTAATTGAAAGGCTCACAGCTGGCAGGACAGATAACTAACTCGTCTACAGAGCGGAGAGCACAAAGTAGGCTAAGATACAGCCCGAAACCATGGCAACACGTCACCATCATAATCCTGAAATATAACAGGGGCTCAGCAGGTCTGTGGTCTCTGTGGTGTGTTTATACTCACTGATCATCAGTGGCTTGGTTTCTTTTAGGCCGCTGACATGTTGGCACAGATCATTAAAAGATGGTAAACTGATTCGTCTTTATCGTACGTACAGAGGGATGTTGCATCAGCGTAGGTTTGGTTTCAGAAGTGGAAGGGGTCCTGTGAAGTGTGTGTGTGTGTGTGTAAATGCTGCATTTATATGTGTTTGAATCAGTCTAGCAGACAGCACTCTGTGATATAACAGCTTATGGTGCTTAATGTTGGCAGTATAATCATGAAAACAGAAATGCCATGTAAAACTCCATACTGTTAAAGCAGTAAGCTCCACCAGGTCTACACATCAAAGTCTGTTTACAGGACCTCCACTACTGCAGTGGAGGTCCTGGCTCTGGAGGCTCTAGACGGAGCTCCGACTAAAAATTGCCTCAAGTGATGTCACTTGAGTCGGTGTGGTTGGGTCCAAAAACTACCAGTTTGAGAATGGGGAAGAAAAAAAACTATTATTTTCGCCCTGAAAAACATGCAGAGACTTTTTCAGTCCTGACTGTTAACCTCAACTCTTACTGCCTCAACAGCGTCCACTCTACACACACACTCAGCTTACATGTACAGAAATGTGTTTAAATCTCTTTGTTGGCCTGGCTGGGGTCCAAAGGCAGACACCACCAGAGGCTGCAGACATCACATCATCAGGAAGTGACACTCAGACTAAATGTGAAGTGAATTTTAGAGGTGGCGTGAACGCATATGAAGACAACGCAAAGACAAATTTGCAGTGGGCAAAGTGAACTGAGGTGAAGAAGAGTTCAAGTACGCTGAAAATTATGTCATTTGATCAATGTAATCTGTCTCTTATGGTATATAAGCTATGCAGTTATCGCTTATCCAAAATCTGCATCGCACACAATGTCCAAAAGCAAGAAACGAGGAGAGAAACTCTGGAGAAATAACACAAGAACAAGATGGATGATGATTTCCTGTCATTTGTTTGCTAACTCCTGAGCTCTCCTCATCCTCCTGCAGGACTCCCCTCTGAAGGCCGTCCAGATGCTCTGGGTCAACCTCATCATGGACACTCTGGCATCTCTGGCTCTGGCCACCGAGCCGCCCACCGAGTCTCTGCTGTTACGTAAACCCTACGGCCGCGACAAGCCCCTCATCTCCAGGACCATGATGAAGAACATCCTGGGCCACGCCGTGTACCAGCTCGTCATCATCTTCACGCTGCTCTTCGCCGGTGAGTTTAACAACACTCGTAGGGAAAACTCCAGCTGCAGAAGCCAGTCGAGCCATTCAGCCAGAACCTGCCTGCTCAGTTCCCTCAGCGGAAGAATCGTCAGTCTGTTCTGGGCTGTGAGATCTTTAAGTTTCCTCTTTGTTTCTCAGGTGAGAAGTTTTTCGACATCGACAGCGGCCGCAACTCCCCCCTGCACGCACCGCCGTCGGAGCACTACACCATCGTCTTCAACGTGTTCGTCATGATGCAGCTCTTCAACGAGATCAACGCCAGGAAGATCCACGGAGAGAGGAACGTGTTCGAGGGCGTCTACAGGAACCCCATCTTCTGCAGCGTGGTACTGGGAACCTTCGCCCTGCAGGTAACATCATCATCATCATCATCATCATCATCTGACGCAGTGACTCCCGAACACACATTTGGCGCTCTGCTGAATATGTCCTGCAGCAGGGCGGCGAATGTGGGATGGAGTCAAAATAAATTAGTGTGTTCACAGTAATGGAGGAACATGTCAGCCAGTGCAACAGTGTGACTCACTGATGTGTTTTTAATGGAGCTCTACGGCGCAGAGGAGCGGGATGTACCAGGCCCTGGATACACAGACGATGCTTGTTAGTTCATTGTTGGTTTGGGTCGACGTGGGATTAAACCGAAGTTCACTCAGCTCACACGTCGCGTGTGTTTCTCCTCCTCAGATCATCATCGTTCAGTTCGGAGGGAAGCCGTTCTCCTGCACGGCTCTGACCATCGACCAGTGGCTGTGGTGTGTGTTCATTGGTGTGGGAGAGCTGCTGTGGGGACAGGTGAGACCAGAACCAGAACCAGAACCGCTGACGTTTTGTTCTGAACTAACAGCATTAAAACATGAAAAATCTGAGTTCAAACAACACACACTGAGACGAAGATGAAGAGGTGGGTACAGTAAGAGAGACGGATGAAGGTGTGTGGAAGCCTGTCACACTCGCGCTGCTGCAGGGTTGCCATCACAACCATCGCCATGGTAATGAGCTCGGCACATGAAAGCAGCGCGACTCCTGTTTACGAGCACAGAGGGAAAACAAACCCAGCGTGTCCGTCCCTCTGTGGACGCACTCAAACACACCATCACATGCATGATGCTGTTCACACACACACACACACACACACACACACACACACACACACACACACACACACAGAGGCTTAGAGAGCATACATTATGTAGAAAAAAAGTTCAGACATAAGAAGCTGGTGGGTTCAGCTAGAGGGCAGAGACAGAGAACAGAGAGACAGAAAGATGCTGACAGGAACACACTGATCTGAGGTCTGTGATTTATTTTAGAGGTAAAACGCCTTTTGTTTCTAACAGAGAGAGAGAGAAGGTGACAGAAAAATCAAAAGCTGATGTGCAGCTGCAGCAGGAGGCTGGGTGTGCCTGTCTCTGCTGTTTTAATCTATCAACGAACAAACAACAATACACAAACCAGTCCAACTGTACAGGTGATGCAGTATAAAAACAGCATATTCCCATTATGTCAGATGTCTGTTTGATTAACAACACAATGAAATATGTCAACATAATGATAGTGATGAAAATAAATCAGCAAAAGAAAATACACCGTTCAGCGTTTACGTCCAAAAATAATCATTTTTCTCAAGACTGATGCTCTTTTCTTTCCAGTGGTTTTCAAATGTTTTATTGACATTTGAGGTCTGTAAAATAAATAAATAAATAAATAAATAAGTAAAGTTTGCAAGTAATATGAAAAACTGACCAAAATAGAGTTGAATAGTTCACATTTCTTTAATAAAAAGCAGTTGAGCATCATTTTTTAAACCTTCATCGCTGCTCTTAAAGGGAAACTCTGATGATTTAGTGTTGCACTTTACAAAGAAAGAGGCTGAAGCAGCGGAGGACGAGATATCCTCACGTTTAGTCCCTGAATGGGTCCAAAAGATCCAAAAGCAATGGATCCTGCATTTCCCATAATGCAACTGGACAGCATGTTTTTGTTAAACTTCTGCCTACGTTTGTAGTGACGTAGTAATGAAGGCTTTTCACTATAAAGTTCTCTCAAAGCCAAAGCTGAGTAACCCTGATGATGTCACTGTGATGTCATCAGGGTTACTTTGTCCACCAGGAACAGAAAATATTGTCAAACTGTGTCCACAGACTCAGCAGGACTAACCATGACATGAAACTGGAGTGACGCAATGTTTTCATTTTGTCACCGTCAGCTGATCTCGGCCATCCCCACACACCACCTGAAGTTCCTGAAGGAGGCGGGCCACGGCATCACGAAGGAGGAGATCCACGAGGAGGAGCTGACGGAGGGCGCCGACGAGATCGACCACGCCGAGATGGAGCTGAGGAGAGGCCAGATCCTCTGGTTCAGAGGTCTGAACCGCATCCAGACGCAGGTACGACCACCGCGCCTCACGGTGACACTCAGCACGCCGCAGAGTTTAACTCTAGCACCAACTTTACTTTTCGTTTTAAGGTTTTTCTGATATCGTTTCCGAGATGTCAAATATCTGCTGTGTCATGAGAGATGCAGAAAGCATCAGCTGTCGGATGATGGAGGAGGCTCTGGAAGCAAAAAGACGACTTTCTAACTTTCAAACTTTAAATCAAATTCAGCCTCCTCGCCTTCATTCTCCCCAAATCAAACCGTCCCAGCAGAGCCGTCGTATTTCATCGAGATTTAATTCACGAGAAACATTTCTGACAGTTTATAAGCAGTCCAGACATATTCAAACCGTAGGCTGTGAGAAGATAGCTTAAATAACTGGCGTGGGCCATTTTGGATACAGTTATTCCAAAGATCTTAAGGGTTCTTGGACTGAAACGACGTCTCATGAGGTCATAGTTGAGGTGAGGTGCTTGGATTTTAATGTTTATGTGTAATGCTGGAGTCAGACAACATGATTACAGCCCAGCGGCAGACGGAGGTGAACAGTGCTGGTATCATCTCATGTAGTCTGTCATCGAGGAAGACAACAGACGCAGAAGGCTGCAAGCATACGAACATCAGATAACTCCGTTCTCAACCAGACTGACTGATCAAATGACATTAAAGCAGCATTTATCAGCCTCCCGTCATGTTGGAGGAAGATCTTTTGGTATTTTTGGTAACTTGAGAAGCTGGTGTTGAGCTGGTGTTACACAGCTAAAGCAGAATTAATATTATTTCCACTGTACTGTTCGTACTTAAGCTTCTGTGGCTGCTGCAGGCCTCCGGTGAGGAGCAAACACTGTTCTCCCTCACAGCAGAAGCAAAAAGGAGTCGTGATTAATGAATATGACAGAGCAGTGATAAAATATGTTTTGGAAGCCCTCCGCCCTCTCGGCAGAGCCGGACCTCTGTGGTTCAGGTATGACGCCGGGTGAATTAAAAACAGCCTACAAAACATATTAAACAAAAACTACCTAAAAAAGATTTGATAAGGGATTTGAAAGGATTCGATAAAATGCTGTCAAACCTCGTGTAAGAGCAGAAGAAGAGCTGAGATAAGACACACAACAAGTCACTCAAAGGCACACACAGACAGCATCAGAAACACACCTCCAAAAAGATCCAAATTAAACCTTTAAAGTCATTCAAAGGACGAGACTTTGAGTTTAAAGTCCTTTGTAATTAACTGCATTTAAGGTGCCAACGAAAGAACTACACTGTAAAAAAACCTAATGTCGTTTTAATCACAGCAGCAGACGCTCTGTTGTTCTGATGAGGTGGATCTTCTCACCAGGCGGTTTTCATGTCTGAGCCTTTTTTGTCCTGAATTATCTTCATATGATACTTCTTACTGGAATCCTGTCATTTAATGCTTGAAACTGGCTTTTCTACAACTATAAAGCTGTTTGATCAAACTGCTTTGTTTTGAGTCTGACTGCGCTGCTTTTAAGATTACTGGGGGTTCTTTGAAACCAGATATTTATCTTGGTTAGCTAGATTTCTCTGTTGTGGCGGCAGATAATTTTCCTTGTTTTAAGTAACGTCTCCCAGAGCTGATTTTTTGCACTGTAGAAGGAAGTCTTCCCAAGTTCATTATTTACTCGCGGGGGTAATTAGAGTTTAACAGACCTGGGATCAACTCTGATGAACAGTAGCTATAAATGTGAGAAGAGAAGCGCGCTATAAATACTGAGGCAGCTTCAGCAGGAGACACGTAGAAAGAAAAAATGTAGCTTGTAGTTCTCTCTTTGTTGCTTGTGAGGACCAGCCTACTTTTTCATACAGAGCGCGGCGATGAACCGCAGGGCTCGCCGGCAAACTGCAGCGAGTTGTTTTAAGGTGGAATTAGCCGTGTGGGAGTGAAAGATATCTCCATCGTCAAGCGCAGACACGATGGTGGATTGCACAATGGGTTTCCTGTCCTCAGCAGGGAGAGAAAAAAAACGTGTAAATCTTCATACAAACCAAACTAAGCAGCTGATAAAATGTCTCCACTTGAGTGTGTTTATGTAACTGAAAACCAGACGAGGCTGAGAGCAGCTGAAAACCTGCCGCATCTCAGCTGTATTTTGGATTAGAGGTTACTTCCTCAGTGTGGATTCATCCTGCCAATTTTCACTCTCTTTGTGCCAAACTGAGAGAACTGAACATATGCAACATACATTATTCTGCTTTCTTTTCTCATATTTAACACACACACACACACACACACACACACACACACAGACGCACACTTGCCCAGTTAATTTCACACTCTGCTGCGGAGCTTCAGTACAGAACCACTTTATTAAACACAGAAATTAAAGATGGCATCCGGCATGGGACAAAAAGCTTATTGGATACTTTTACTCTTCAGAGGAGGTAAACAGCAGCACCTTCACAGCGCTGTCCTCCCCCGTGACTCATCTCACAGTCTGGGACTTTACTGTGTGTGTGTGTGTGTGTGTGTGTGTGTGTGTGTGTGTGTGTGTGTGTGTGTGTGTGCGTGTGTGTGTGTGTGTGTCTGTGTGTGTCTGTGTGTGTCTGTGTGTGTGTTGTCCTCCTCCTACAGGATAGATCAACACTCGCTGAGCTCTAGCATGTCCACAAGCAGTCCCATTCTGTCCCTATGGGGTTCATTAGCCTCAATGCTAACACCCACCTACAGTAACAGCAGCCAGTGCTCTTCTCACACACACACGAACACACACACAGAGTCAGTCAGAGATGTCAGGTGTGCTCCTCTCAGCAGTGGGCTAACGTGTACTTTTTGTGGCCGGAAGGTAAACACATCTGAATTAATAATAACTAATATCTTCTTCTGCTTCGTCCTCTGGAGTTTTTCTGTTCTCTGCTTCTTCACACAGACTCTGAAAACTCTCAGACTCAGACTAACTGACAGAATATCAGACTTTTCTGGCCGATTAATATCGTTCCAAATGTGACCTTTCCAGAAACAACCAACAGTATGTTTTCTGACACTTCACTCCACCGTGTTTCTGCAACAATCAGACTCACTTTTAATTTAAAGTGTCGATAATCGATGCTTTTAGGTCGCTCATAATGATGAAGCTACATAGAATTATCACCTGAATGTGCCGCTCCCCTCAGCTCCCCTCAGCTTTATAGTGAGTTTAAGCTCATTGTTTATCTATACAGCCAGTAACTGCACAGTTTTGGTTCATTCTCACTCTTCTGGTCATGTTATTTTCAGCTGCAGCGATTGTCAGAGAAAACTCTAAAAACCAACTGTACACGACCTGCTTAGCACTAAAAGGCAGACAGACACAGTTAGAGACTAATGGGTGAACTTAGTGGAGCATTTAGCAGCTAAAGAGAGCCAAATATTTCCCTTAGATGTTGTTGGAGAACAAAAACGGAGCTAACAGGGGAGCAAATAATGGACTCCAGAAATGACCAGAAACAGGACTCCAGATAAATGAGAATGTTGCTCCATAACTTGAATGTGTAAATAAGCAATTGATTGCTTGCATGTGGCCAAAAGGTCAGTCAGGTTAAAAAGCTGAGGTTCAAAGCTCACTCAACACTCTTAAATAGCTGGATGAGAAGTCTTTCAAGTGCTCAGAAATAACATATAACTCCATGACAGCTTGGCATCTCCATCAGCATCAGAGTAAGATCATGTGATCAGAAGCTACTGAAGGGGCGTTCAGGTGCAGGCAGGCTAAGATGGAAACCTGATTCTGATTTGAGTGTCGGAAAACAACTTTCTCGTGGCCTTTGTGAAGCTTCAGAGCGTCCTGAGAGAAGGAAGCGATGCGAGGAGGAGGAGAAATGAAGCTCTTACCTTCGTCTGTCTCTCCAGCATCAGACTCACTGTGAAGAAAAGAGGAAGCTCTCTGTGTATCTGCAATATCAGTCTGTCATCCTCCTGGGATGGGAGGATGGAGGGGGAGGCAACGAAAGGCTGCAAGCTAATTAGGTTCTTATCTCTCCACGCTCCTCTTCCTGTCCTCCTCCTCTCTAATCCTGGTGGGCAGCGTTGTGCCGCTCAACGCCTCGACAGTCAAACACAGTGGGGGAATAATTGGTACAAGCAGCACCTCGCTGCCGAAACTTTATCAGTCATTCAAAGTGACACAGTTTCTCCTCGTCCTCCTGTCTTTGTCTCTCAAAGTGCTTTCAGCCTGATTCAAAAGCTCTTTATTCATTGTTCCGTTTCTTCCTTCATCCCTTCGTTCTGTCGGAGCTTCTTCTGGATTTTCACGTTTTGTCTTTCACTAACTAAATGAAAGCTTTCTCTCTCTCTCTGACTGCTTTTCCTCAAACTTTCCTCCTCTTCTCCTCACTCCCCATCTCTCCTCGTGCACTTCTCCTTGTCTTTGTTCGGTCTCATGTCCATGTGTGTCTCTGTTCCCACTTTCTATCAAGGTGATTATAATGTCTCTCTGCTGCACAACAGACCTCTGCTGTCGAGGTTATCCTATGGAACATGCTACATGCTAACACTAAAGAAACAAGAATCATTGTCTTTCTGTTTCATTTGGATCAGACACAGCTCACATTGATGCAGGTGCAAACGTCCTTGACTGTCCTAAACTGTCCTTGATGCAAGGACTCTTTCATCCACAGTACCAGAGGTTTGAAGCCTCGGTGAAGACGGTTTTGGGTTACCTGAAACCTGTTGACGAGCATCAAACAACCGACTCACTTTTAATAAGCTTAGTCGATCATTTGTGTTTGGACAGACGCTGTTAAAGGCAGCATGTGTCAGAATACCTACACAGCAGGACACGCCACTGCCCTGGTTTAATACTCACCTCTCCAGAAAGCATCAGCTTTCTCACGTCCCAGCGTCTCTACCTGAACTGCTTCTTCTGTCCGTCCGGTTTGTGCTGCACTTTGAACACATGAATACGATTACTGACCCTCAAAACCCAAACTGTCAAACCTCCCCTCTCTAACCTCTCCACAAGTCTTCCTGTTTCCTCTATCCTGTCCCGTCTCCTCGCTCTGTCTCTGTCTCTCTGCTATCTAACAGTGTGTTGTGGCTGTCCTTCCTTCAGATGGATGTGGTCTATACCTTCCAGACGGGCCAGGCGCCGGTGCCCGGTGCCCTGCGCCGCCAGCCCTCCGTCGTCAGCCAGCACAATGACGCCACTGCCGCCAAAACTCTCTCTAGCCCCACCCACGTAGGGCTTAGCTCCTCCTCCTCTCTCACCAACTCGGCCGGGGCTGCGCCCCCTGCTGCTGCTGCTTCCTCCTCCACTGCAGGCAGTGAGTCGGTGACGAGAGGCCAGTTAACACCTCGCTTCACCTGGCTGGACTCTCTTTTTCTCTCTTTGACCTGCATGAAACACTGAACGCTGCATGACTCACCAGCTCGAAATCCTCTCACTGTTTCTGTCGTCAGCAGGTGTCTGCATGTCCTGAGCTACTGTGAAATATCTGAATGATTATCTAATATTGTAAAAAACTGACTGATAGAACATGGTGGTAATTTACATGAAGCTGGAACTGATGTGACTGATGTGCCCTGAAGTAACCGTCAGCTACAGTTTGACTTAGGGAAGGCCTGAAACGACCGCTTAGCAGCAAAGATGATGAATCAGGATTAAGTATTTCATCATAATTGTGCTTAAAACTTCACTTTTATTTGTTTTTATTTGTTACCTTTGGAGGTCAAAACACATTTATCAGTATTTTTCTATAATGGGAGGACACCGAGCCGAGCTGTGAGCAGCTGTTATTAGATATTTAAACCTCATCCGCAGACAAAATGGGGAGAAATGTGTCACAAATTTTAATTTAAAAATACAACCAAAGCTAACAAAGCTCCACTAATCTCACTGCAAAGACCCTCTTTCTGCCTGAGAGTGAGGTGAGAAGACGGACATCAGACATCTCATGTCTGTGTGTTAAGTGTAGAGTCAGGACGAGTTTAGCGTAGCTTAGCATAAAGACTGGAAGCGGGTGGAAACAGCTAGCCTGGCTCTGTTCGAATGAGCTCTTTATAGCTGCAGAGGGAGCAGGCGCTCTTCCACAGAGTCTGCCATTTTGCGCTACCATGTCTCTACAGTAGCCCAGAATGGACAAACACCGTCTCTAGAGAGGGACTTTGCATTTTTCCTGTGGTGGAGGGTAAGGGGAGGGGTATTCAGGGTATGCCGCTAAATCCGACACGCTTGAACTTTGATCGAGACAAAAACAGGTCTTTTCATTTCATGTGTTGACAGCAGGAAACACACAGAACACGACCAGCTCAATTCTTGAACTGAAAACCACCTAAAAGCTCTAAAAATGAACCTGCAGACGACCTGATCTGTGTTTCCATCTCCAGCACTGTTTCTTTGTGCTTCCCGCTTCACCTTCCTCTGCTGTAGCTTTATTTCCCTCCATCTTAATCCCTTTCTCCACTTTTTTCAAACGCCTCTCATCACCTCCCTCTCAGCCTGCCGCCTCTCCTCCTGCATGTTGTGGAGATTCAAACTCTTCAACATGCATCTTATTAACCCTGATGTGACTTGCTGCCTGACGAGTCGATGACAGATCGTAACTGTTGGCACACGTGGCCACAGAGAAGAGAAAGAAGCTGCTCGTCGCTCTGATTCGTGACAGAGAGGGAAAAAATCCACGTTCTGGTTTCTTTGTTGTTTTTTTTCCCCTTTTCTCGGAGGCGACAGCCTGGGCACCAAGATAATTTTATGGGTTAATCCTGAGCAGGGTTAAATCTGTCAGGCTCAGCAAGTCTCTCATGGTTTAACAGCCAAGAGCTTTTTAACTTGTGAGCTTTGCGTGTGTGCGCGCATGTGTGCGTGTGGTGGTTGCATGCATGCTGTAAGCTGCAGTGCTCAGCCTGCAGCTCTCCTGTGGTTCAGTAATAGAGAGCTTTGAACTGCAGGGTTATTAATTATGATGAAGAGTGTCTGCTGGTGCGTATAAATCAGTGTGATCAGCTGCAGCCTCTGTGGATTCATGACAGAGGAACGACTTAAGGCAGAGAGAAGAGAGCAGCTAGAGGACAAAATGATTCTGACTCTGAGCGCCGTTATAAATACTTAACAGTGTGCATGTGTTTGTTGTTTTTCCCCAGTGTGTGGGTGTGTGTGTGTGTGTGTGTGTTGTTTACTGGGGCTGGGTATCTACTGAACATGTTGTGTACTCGCGCTGATACCATCAAGGCTGAATTACCAGTTGGCAAAGCGAGCTCCAGACCCCAGGAGCCTGAAAGAACAGTTTTCCAGAATATCAGTTGTTTTTTTTGGTTTTTGTATATAATTTTTCACGCATCAATATTTGAATTATTGCTGCTTTGTCAGTGAATTTGAACCACTGAAGTAGAATAGAAACATGGACATGTCCTTGTGAAAACCATCTGTTATTTCAGTTTGTATTGTGATCACGCATAGTCCTGATTGTGTTTAATTAAATGAACTCAAAGGATTAATACGGTGAACGCCTGGAGCGTGCAGTGTCCCAACACTGGACTACTGGCTCATCTCACAGAGGACTCCATTTTTTGCCCTGTGGCTCCAGTATGAATAATGTAGGTTTGAATCCGATGAAATACAGTCTGAAAGGAGGCAGCTTGTGCGTTAAAGCAGGAGCTACCTGAACAGACCGCGGACGCATTTCAGACTGTAGCTTCAGCTTCCAGCCTCAGTGTTTGCTGTGTGGTAGTTGCGTTTGGGGGACCGGAGCCTGAGCCACATTGTGAGGACGCGTGTCCCCTGTGAGGACCGAAGAGTCTGTCCTCGCAGACTGATCTTTTATTTGAGGTTTGAGCAGGTTCAGCTTCAGGTGAGGGTTTTCATTCAGGAAATCGCTGCTAGGAAGAAGTCTGAGGGACAGCGTCCCGCCTCCAAATGTTCGTCTGGGTGTGTTTTTCCTCTTCCTGTTTTTTGGGCTTCATTAATGCTAGAGTAAACGATCATATTTTAGACAATAGTGTGCTTCTAAATTTATCTGAACAGTTTGGGGAAACCCATTTCCTGTTTCAACATGACAATGGCCCTGCACGGAGCCCCCACCACAACCCCTTTCAGCATCTTTGGGATGAACTCGAATGCTGACTGTGAGCCAGACCCGATGGCCCGGCCTCAGTGTTGGACCTCAGCGATGCTCCAGTGGCTGAATGGGAGCAAATCCCTGCAAACAGATTACGAAATCTGGTGGAAAGCCTGAAACCAGCAGAGTGGAGGCTGCCACAGCAGCAGATTGACGGAGTGAAGCGCATCTTAAAACGTCTCATATCAAAGTAATTCCAGGTGTCCGCATACTTTTGGACACATATTTTAAATATTTAAGTGTGGGATCTAAAAGTCAGTGACTCCTGCTACAGGTAATAAGTGTGTGTGCATGCATTTGTGTGCATGTGTGTGTGTGTGTTGCAGCCGTTGTGATTCGCTCCACGTTCGGCCGCCTGTTGGTGGATTTTTGGTTGCCGTTTGTCTTCGTGCCTCCGACATCACGTTTTTTTTTTTTTACCTTTTGTTTTGATCTTTTGTGGAAATTATTTTTCATTTTCCAACCATGTCCTCATCCGGCCGACATCTGTTTCCCTCGTTAACGTTGTGTTTTGTGGTTTTGCGCCTCCCCGCCCAGATTCAGACGCACGACCGCCATGTGTCCCATCAGCCCCTGCTGCCTGTCTGACGTCACACTCGCTGTTGATGCGCTCTTCCTCTGACGCTTGTCTTCCTTCTTTCTTTCAGATTAAGGTGGTGAACGCGTTCCGTAGCTCCCTGTACGCGGGGCTGGAGAGCCCAGAGTCCCGTAGCTCCATCCACAGCTTCATGGCCCATCCCGAGTTCGTCCCCATGTCTGAGGAGGAGGCTCGCATCCCCCCCATCGAGGAGACTGGAGACGAGATCGACCCCCTCCCTAGCCCCTCCTCTGGGGCGGAGGGAGGAGGAGAGCCGCCCAGCGCCTCCCCCCACAGCCGCGAGCCATCCATCTGAGCTCCTCCTCCCCCCTCCTCCTCCTCCTCCCTCCTCTTTATCAGCATCATCTGTCATCCCACCAACTGAACTGTCGCGCCGAGGAGGGGAGTCATCACTCTGCTCATCCCCTCATCCTGCACACACCCGCGCTTCACTTCGTCTTCACCCCCCCCCTTCAGTCATTCCTGCCACGTTGTGTTTTTCATACTGACTGTGGCGTCGCTCTGCCTGTAAGTTTGTCGCTCCACCACCACACACACACGTATCAGCAGAGGGCGGAGTCCAGCGTCTCCGCCGCCGAAGGCCTGTCCTTGTCCATTCATGTATATTTTTTACTTGATGTTTGTTTTAAAAAGCTTTTAAACTACGTCGAGTTCGATCCTCGCAGGACTCGCAGCAGCATGTTGTGTTCTGTACTCGCTTCATTCCTGCGTGACGCTCTCCAAAACGGCACCGAACTTTTCAGAGAGTGCAGTGATTCTCATGTACATACGCTTTCGCTCCTCTACACAGCTAACAGCCGGGTTTGGTGTTCAGAAGATTTTTAGGCAAATGCAAAAATGTAACCTTTTGTTGTTTTGTTTGTTTCTAAACCCTCGAAAGATTGTTAATTGATGGTTGATTCAGACTCCTCAGAATGTCCTGTGACACTACAGTCTTCAAGGTTCAGCTGTTAAAAACATGTTCTTCCCTTTATCGTGTCTGTACGTGTTGGTTTTTCTTTAGCTGCTGTGTTGCATGTGGAAGGACAGAATGTTTACTACCCAAAAATCGCAAACCATATTAGCAGGGGCTCGCTCTCTGCTCAGCGGGGGCTGACCTCAGCTCATCCAGTCCAGGATCTGGGTCTCTCTGCCCCTCCCCGAATGCGTCCACGGTGTCGATAGGAAACAGGAGTGCGGTTCGAGTTTCCCCCTCTAGTAGGATGCATGTTATGTTTCATTGGTGTTGAGTCGCATGATAACTTAGGAATGAATATTTGAGGTTCTGTTCAGACAACCATGTGTGTGTTCGTCTGCAGCAGCGTCTGTTCGGCGCTCCATTAACTTCCTGTCTGCAGGACCGAACGTCCTGTTACCACGAGACACAAACAGACCCGTCAATGCTCACGGAGAGGAAACGTTAAAGCTCTGAAATACTCTGTATGCGTGTTCCACACATCCACACATCCACGCTCTCGTAGGCGATAGACAGGAGTACATGCCGAGGGGCTGGAGCCCATCCCAGCTCACATGGTGGCGGTGGGGGGGGGGTGTCAGCTGTGGTGCCTTTCTTGCTGGTGTCACAGCAGAGGTAGCACTGATAAAATGAGGCCACAACATAACGCTGGATGCCTTGATTGTCTGCAACAAGAAAGGGACCTGAAACTCCACTCGCCGCCCAAAGTGTCGCTCGCCACTCGCTCGTTCTGGATTCGACAGCCGCGCGCTGAGCTGAGGACAGAGACTAAACCAAACTGTTTCAGGGATGACTGTTTTCCTTCGTTGTCCATCTCTTTCCTGCGTTCTCACCTCCTCTCTCCTCTCTCTCTTTGTCTCTCTGCCGTCTCCCCCTCGATTGGCATCATATTAGATAAGACCCGCCCTCTGGAAGTCTGACAACCAATAAAAATTACAAATGACAGCCTGTGACCGTGACACTGTGAGGTGACCCCCCCTGCCAACCACTGCCCGACTGCGCCGTCCTCACAGGTGACCACCTTTACGTCACGTGGACCCTCACAGCTCTGTGGAAAGTGTCGTTTGAGCCACAGGAAGAGAACTTTTCATCCTTTTGTCCCTTCAAAATAAAAAGATCTTAGTTACTTCTTTCAGATCTGGGTTGCAGTCCGCCAGCCTGCGTCTCCCCAGAGCGAGTTCAGCGTTGGTGTCCACATGCGTCTTTCCGTTCACTTTATAGGTAAACGCCTCTAAAATCTGCTTTGAGAGGACCTTTTAACGTCGATCGATGAGTCTGTTTCTGGTCACAGTGCAGGAAGTTAATGGGTCTCTGAACAGGGTCTGGACCGTCTGTCTGTGTTAAAGACAAATCTTAGTACCAGTTCTGATGTTTTTGTTCCCTCGTTTGTCAGATTTTACAAACAGAAACAAAATCATGTGACATCACACGGCCGGCAGCGGAGGAGGCGTTCGATCGTCGTCCCTCTCCGCTCGGCCGTGTTTGATCGACAGGCGTCGGCGTGGCGTCCGCACCGAGGGTTATGGGAGACTGATGATGTCACCAGTCAGCCCATAGAGTTAAATCCACTGTGTGTCCCTGCTGCCGCTCAGTACTTCCTGCCTGCCGTTGTCCGCTGTCTTAAAAGAAGGAATCATCTTCCAATCAGAAGCAGCGATGCGTCTAATCCCCTCTTAGTCTGACTAGCAGCCATCAACCTATGAACTAGGACACGTTATTGAAGTAATGTGCTACTACTGCCATATTTCCAACTTTTTGTCATAACTAGGTTCTTCCTCTCCCCTCTGACGAGCTTTTTCTATGTAACTCAGAGCCATATTTTATAGGTTGTCTGTATTGTTTTTTATCTCATTGTTATCGAGGTTTCCTTTGGACTTTGTCACCCCCGACCCCCCCCCCCCCACCCCGGCCCTTTACTCCAAACATGACCAAAAAGCAAGGAGAAAATCTTCAGTCGTCACTGCCGAACCAAGTTTAAAGGACCTCTACAATGTTTACATGAAAAGAAAGTGGGTGGCAGTTCGCCTGCGCTTCTCTCATCCGACCACTTCCCTTTCATTCCCTTGCTTTCCTGAGTCTTAGAGTTACTGTTTAACTAAATGGGGAATCTTTCTTGCATGGTTTTCATATAAAATTCAATGTTTTGCTCATTTTTTACAATTCTTCTGTATTTTTATATTAAGTACTTTTTAATATTTTGGAGATATATGAATATATATGTATAGGCTGAAGAGTTTGGTGACAGTACAGTACATGAATGACATGATCTAACGTGGACTCTGTCTTTTTACAGCTCTCTAAATATTTATGCCACGTGTGTCGTCTTGGTCACCTGATGTTAGGGCTCAGAAACCTGCAGTGACTTGTTTACTTCCTGTTGGCCGTTCAATTGGAGTCTCAACAATCTATTCTCATCAGCCCCCTTTTACATGAGTATATTCACTTTATCTAAGATGTTTTGATACACTACACGCTATGTGATTTCGCAGTTATCCAACTCCATTAGAGTTCAGCAAATGCAACGTGAATACAGCTAACTGTATCAAACATTAAATGGGAGTGTATAATTATTTATCCAACCTCTGGGTTTCTTTGTTTCTGTACTTTGAAGCTTCTACAACTGATTTCTTTGAACGAGTGGATTGATGCTGTTTTCCAACTGACTCGAGCTGACGACTTGATAGGAGGATCAAAGCTGTGTCCTGCTTCAGGCTCCGCCTCCTTTGAAAGGGCACGCCCGCCCTCGTCCGAAACGAGCTCCAATCCAGTCAGACCGATCAAAACCGAGAAAGCAACCCGAGGACCAAAGCAGAGCCGGCCCATGTCAGAAAACAAACCCCTCCAGGCTGGACGTCCTAAGTCTTAGAGCGTTTGGTGAAATTTAACTCATTGGCAGAGCCCATAATGAGCTTTTGATCATTTAAAATGTTCTCTGTCACTCATTTGATCGTTATAAATCTCGGTTAATCATGACTCGGCTCGTCCTGGACCCCATGTTGTGTCGTCTAATCCCGGTCTAAGACGGAAAGGACGCCACATTTTCCAGCTTTGCTCCCAATTGTGAATTTGGTCGTGAAATTCGGACACGTAAGGATTCAGAGCCTGCGGCGGGACGCAGCTGCAGCTGTAGGTGTCATCGCCATTTTATACAACTTCAGAAACATTTCCTGGGAAGAGAGCAGGACTGTTAAAGCGCTCGTGACATCACTTCCTCTTCCTGCCCTGTGTCCGTTGGCTCTAAATGAGACACACCTTCCAAACGATGGCGAGTTTCCTCTTTGTTTTGTCCGACTGCTGAATCTGACGGCACACCTGTGCCCCTTCAGTCAGCGCCATGTAAATATTGTCATATAAGTGAATGAAGTGTACCTGCTGTCTGTGTCGGTGACGGGGGCAGGGGAGAGGGGGCAATCAGCCAGTCATCGCCCAGCAAAGCTTTAAGAATGTTCTGCCAAAGCCCTTTTCTCTTTTCTTCTTCTGTACAAGTTTGGTTGGAAAGTTTGCCGTCACATGACACCCCCCCACCCCCCTTCCCTCCCACCTGGATAAGATTGCCCCTCTGCTCTTGCCATAGCCCTGCTGGGCTGTGGTGGTCGTCGGTTGGACTGGTTGCCCTCACGTCTCGGTGCAGCCCCGCCGGCAGAGACGCTCCAGCCCTGTTTGTGCTTCTGGTTTCAGCCGCGTCACAAATAAAACAGTCCAGACGAGACTCGGCTGCGGACTGAAAACCCACCTGGTTTTAGTTTTTTCCAATAGGACCTCTGTATGGGAAAAGGAACTCGCTTCTTATCCAGTAATTGTTGCGTTTTGACTGCGTTGCTTCCTCTTCAGAGCACTGCCTTTCTCAGAACAGCTTCCTGTCGTCGGATATTAAGGAATTCTTCACATCCACCTCAAAATTCACCAATAAAAAAAGGGTTCAAACGAACTGGAACATCACAGTTGGAAAAGTCATAACCACTTAACATGTATCTAGATATTTATATATTATCTCTATATATTTATATCTGGTATTTATATATGTGTGTGTGTATATATATATATATATTAGATATGAATACATAGATATATATATATATATGGTTTCTCAGTTGAATTTCATTGCAAAAAAGACTGAAAAAGATTTGTTTTCTGTAATTACTATGATACACAGTAATAGGCGTTGGTGTTATTTTTGTATAAACATAATATCATCTATGTGGCATGCATGACATATATACAAAATTTGGTGGTTTAAAGCAATATGTCCAACCTGGTGCGATTGGTTCCGTCGTGTTCTGTGTAGCCTAAAGCCACTCTGTGCGAAAAGAGATAAAAAAAAAAAAAAAAAAGAAACTGCATTTGGATAAAATTAACTGTTCAGTATATGTGTTCAATGTTCTGTGTTCTGCATGTTTTAGTATGGAATGAAACATCCCAAATGTTAACTTGTTTTCCAAATGAATCGCAAAACACACGCCCACAACATCACACACGCCCACAACATCACACTCACACACACACACACACACACACACACACACACACACACACACACACACACGTATTTGCACTGTGAGGTGAAACACACTGAGGAAATTAAAGCTGTGTGACTTCTGATGGATGGATTGATGAAAGAGTGATGAAAGAAGATTCTTCTCTGTTTCCATCGTCTCATTTATCCACAAACGAAACAACAGATCTGTCAGTTTCATCCTCCCATCACACACACACACACACACACACACACACACAAACAAACAAACACTCAGATTCACAGATTGTCCTGAACTCATCACCCACTCATCTGTGCAGTGAGAGGAGGAGGGAGACGGTGACAGTTATCAGGCCTCAAACACTCAGCATGTGGTTCAGGTAGGCTTCCGCTCCGCAGGTGTCGTCATCTCACCAATCACATCCATTGATCTCCATCATCCATCATCCTCCTGCTTCTCTCTACGGGCCGTTTGGGGAGAGAAATGAGGATGATGGAGTTTGTTGCTCACCTGTGAGACGCCTGTGTGCATGTCAGAGTCTGATTTGTCTCGTTACAGATGCATCCACATCAGCATATATAAGAGAAGGTCGTTTAGACCTTTAGTTCGTCCACCAGAGCGCACTGACGACTGTAAACTGTACGGCTGCAACTAGTCAGTATTGATTAATCTGTGAGTTTTTGTTTTTGAGTGATCAATATGTCATTTTGTAAAATGTCAGAAAATGCCTGTTATGATTTCCCAGAGTGCAAAGTGACGTCTTCAAATCCCAAATCCATCTGTCCAAAACCCAAAGATAATCCGTTTAGCTTCATTTATGACAAAGAAAAGCAGCACATCACAACATTTGAGAAGCTGAAATCAAAGAATGTGTGATATCTGAGTAGTTTCCGATTGATCGATCGACAGAAGATTAATCCACTACTATTTTTACTAATGTTAATTGTCTTAACTCTCGTTTCGTATCTCGGCCACAATTCTTGAATAATGAATAATTGAATTTTAGAGATCATCATTGAACCTGTTTGTTTAGTGATGTGTTCAAGTTAAAACTGTCAGTGTGACAGTTGAGAGCAGCGCTATTGTGACAACAATTTGTAATTCAAGAAAAACATGGCCGACTGTTAAAACATTTGAATCTGACAATGTTTGCCTTAAGTTTTAAAGTCCAAAGCAGCATGAAAACCACTTAAAACTGCCAAAGCCAAACGAGCCTCTTAAGATTTCTACATGTACGCACGAACAATAAAACAAGCAGCGTGTAAAGCAGACACTCTGGAGCTGGAAGGTGAATTTTCTTTGCTCTTCGATGGAGGTAGGCTAGCAGTTTCCCTCTGCTTCCAGTCTTTATGCTAAGCTAGGCTAAACAGTATTTTATCAAACATTCCTTGCAGCAGGGAAGAAAAGTGAGTGACGATATGTTTTATAAACGCATCAGGTTACTTGTTAGATACAAACTTCTGACTTCATCGTAACACGGCTGAACTGTTCTTCTCAAATTTGATAAAAATGTGGGATCATTTTTGGTTTTCAGGCTGTAAAAATGTCCATCATGTGACCGTGTTGACAGTGTTGGACTTTGTGGGCACGTTAAAGTGTGTCAGTACGTCAGTTTGGCAAATCTGGCAGCAGGATTGAAGAAATACTGAGGTCATGAATCCAAGTCGCCCTCAATTCAACCAAAATTTAGTCCCGCTCTTTAAATGTTTGGCTTTATGCTGTTTGATTCATCCGCTGACCTGATTTTCAGTTCCGTGGAGGTCTTGATCCAAACCGCCTCCACACAGACAGGAATACACTCCTGCTGAGCACACATTCAAACCTGTATTTGTATTTGACCTAAAACTGCTCAGATTGTGTTTAGAAATGACGGACTGCATCGTGAGGATTAATCACCAGTCTGACGTCAAAGTTTTATTCACCGCAAACGGGAAACATCTCTGACAGTTCAGACATGCTGAATATTACAGATGTGACGGCATCAGTCAGTTGATCAATGAAATATCTCATTAACTATTCGCTGGATCGTCATGAAAATGTAGTTCAGCCGTTCGTGGTTTCCAGAGGATGAATCCTCCCGATTTTAGTCATCCTCTGACGTCTCATCTGACGCCACCACGAGGTTGACATTTGTAGTTTTGAGTGAAATGTCTCAACATCTATTGGATTGATTGTCATGAAATGTCCTGCAAGCATTTATTTCCCTTGAATACTTAATTAAAAACATTTTGGTGATACTCTGAACTTTTCCTCTATCGGGTCAAAAGTTTAATTTGTCCAAAAATACCTGCAAAACTAACGGTATTCCCATCAGCCTCAGCTACACTTTGTGTTTAGCGCTAATTAGCAAATGTTGGCATGCTAAAAGGCTAAGCTAAGGTGGTAATTACAGTAAATGTTGATCCTGCTGAATTAGCATGTTAGCATTGTGGCCGTAAAACTAAACATGGAGGACGTGACCTCAGTGTCTTCGGTCGTTTCTTCGCTCCTGTCTGGCAGATTTTGAGCCTCAGCAGTGATTTTGTCTGTGAGCCAAAATAAAACTTCCTGTGCTTCCCTGTGTGTGTGTGTGTGTGTGTGTGTGTGTGTGAGAGAGAGTCAGGTGGGCTGTTGCTCGGTGAAGGTGTGTTTCCTCAGTGTGTGTGTCACCTTCTCCCTCTTTCACTCTCATCCTGTCTGTTTCTATCAAACATCCTCCTCCTGTTTGCTTCAATCTATGCAACAGAATCCTCCAGTTCGACTCCAGCGGTCCATCCGGTCCCTCGCTTTCTCTCCCTCACGCTCTCACTCTGTCCCCTCGTCTCCGTCTCTACCGACTTTTGATTTTTTAGTTCTTTCTACAAACAGAACCACGATACCTGTACATTGACGTATGTATGTGTGTGTGTGCCACAGGTGCACACACTCATGTCGTTTTCTTTACTCTTTTGTAAGATATGATCGTGTGGAATGCCTTGGTCTTAGTGTCATGTCGTTTGAACTTAAGCTGAACAAAAGATGATAATCAAGCAACTGAGTAAAAGTTGTTACATAAGTATATATATATAATATATAAATATATATAAATATATACAAATCTATATACATAAAATAAAGCCATTGGAATTTGAAATAAATTGGTGTCAATTTGTGATTTTTTTCTTCATGTAGATTTTTCTATTGAAACCAGACTTTTGGTGCATTTACTGACCTGGGATCCAAACTGTGGCTCGAGTTGAGAGGAATGCGTGCTGGGAGCAGTGAGATCTCAACACCTCGTGAATTTCATTAAATGAATTGTTGCACTTTGAAATGTAACAGAGCAGAAACCCGGACGCTTTAATAAAGATCAGCAGTTTATTACTTTTTGCCCATAAAAAGGAACTTCTTATGATGAAGGACTGAAAGGACCGCAGACCTTCAGGTGTCAGTCTGGAGATATTCTGTATTTTAATTATTCGACATTTAAATCTCATAAAAAGACCAAAACCACGAACAAGTGTTGTCTGTGTATCAAAGCCTGATGTCTTCTTCCTCTGTGGAGCTCGCTGGTGTTTAAAACACACCATGTGTCAGCTGACACGTTCCTTCGTTACCATGAACACACACACACCGGTGTATTATGTGTATTTGTTTATTAATCCGCCACTGAAAATAGTCCCCAATAAATGACCGATTTCCTCCTGTTTTCAGTTACAGTCACCTGCTGTTTCATGAAAATACTGAGACATTTTCTTAGTTCAAATAATATATTTGTGAGCAGTTTTTAAAGATCTGCGTCTTCAATAGGAAGCAGTGAGGCTGAGAGACGCGTCGTTGGTTTTGGTGTTTTTGTTGGATTTACTGACTGTTAGAAAAATGTAGAATAAAACCAGACTTGTCCTTCAGTAATCAGCCTGCCTGATTTTATTTACTCTGATTAGCTTTATTTGTTAATGTCCTCAGTGTGTGATTGCTCTCATTAAAGGTAACCTGCTTAGTTCTGCTGTTACACCCAAAAGAAGTCATAATAATTTGAAAATGATCAAAATGCTTTGAAATTGGAAAGAAAATGAAACAAGTGATTTTCCCACCTCATAATGACTCACTCTCATTTTATCCTATCTTTAGTTTTTTGTCTAAAAAGTTAAAGAAATGAGGTTATTTTCATTTTCATTTTTCAGTGATGGATGATAAACAGCAGAGAGCTCCTGTGCTGGATTTATATGTGGACCTGTTACAAAAACACTCAATACAAGGCTGAGAATAATGCACAATCAGTGGATATCCATTTATATTATTGACTGGGACGTCATCACACATCACAGGTTTACCTCCACTGAAAACTCCTCTTGGTCCCAGTACAGATGGGAGCTGCCGCTGTGGGGCGTGCAGTCTCACTTACTGATGCTCGTCACTCAAACATGCTCAAACTGGTAAATTTATTCCTGTTAGCTTGAACTCAAGAGCAGTCATTTATTTCATAACTTGCCCATGTGATAAATCATGTGGAGGTAAAACTAGTGGGGAACTGAAAACAGGCTGATCAGAGTATCGTAGTAACCCTGTTTCATCTTTATGCTCCATTCAGGAAACACTGGAAAGGTTCCTCATACTGGATTTACTGGTCGAAACCCTGAACAACTCATGGTCACAGAAGCTGATCTCAAATGCTTTTTGGAAGCTGATTTATTCATTTTTTTTGCTATTGTGAAGTTATTTGGGCTGATTTCCCACCACATTATGCACTGACATCTGATAGGCTTAGACAGGCTTACTTTGTAAACCTGCACATATCAGATCTTACAGACTTGTGCTTTCTCTGTTGATGAAATGATCTTTTAATCTTTTTTGTACCACATCTCATATCGTGATATTATTTCGTTTTTTTTAATGAACACAGGTCCATGTGTCCATTTCTTTGTAGCTCTGACTTTTGGTTTGTTCTTTTTAACATCCGAACATTTTTCAGTCTTGGTGTCAGAACTTTATACGACAGAAATGTCGATATATTCTCTGAACTTTCTCTAATGTTCAGTGTCAGGCTGAAAAGGTTGAGGTTGCTGTTGTGTCAGGTGGGTGGGAAGCCGGTGAGGGATCACATCCTTGTTGCTGTAGTAACGGGTCTGACTTACAGGTTCGTGCATCTTCTCTCTTTGTCGAACCCTTTAGAGTCCAGTGACTCTGCGACTTTCCTTTCAGCTCATTATCAGGACAAACTTCATACCTTCAGCTCCTCACCTGCTGAGGCTCAAATTGTGGCTGTGATGATCATTGCTGCCTCTGGGGGTCGCTGTTGTATGTTTCACTTGAGACAAATGTAGTGTTTTCAGTCTCAGCCTAAATCTGAAGCTCCAGTTGTGAAATTTCTCTTCGTCAGCTCAGTGCAACACTGCCACCATGTGGACGCAGGCTGCTCTACACCTGACAGACCTGCTGCTGCGGGTCAAACATATGACAATAGACAGAAATAACATTTAATTCTGTAAATCAATGTCAGTAAATATTACTTTGACACAGTGAGATCATTGATCAGCCATTGATCAGTACAGGTGGAGTGAAAGTCTGCCTCTGATCCATGAACCATCAGATTTAAACCACTGTGGCTGATTCTGGACCATTCTGGCTCTGGGACACATCATGTGTGCTGCACTTCACAGTTTACTCTGACATGAGTAAAAATTCCGGCCTGACAGCCGAGGACAGTCCTGCTCCAATGCACCGACTGATCCTGAGACACTTTAACTGATCGCTCTCACTTTGTCAGCAAAGGGAAAAAATACTGTGTCCATCCCTGTTTTTATGCTGTAAAGCACTTTGAGCAGCATTTCTTCTCTGAAAGGTGCCACACAAATAAAGTTTATCTTTATATTATTATAGTAATCTACATATCTCCATTCAGATCAACACCAGGACTCAGGTTAAACAGTGTCAGTCTGTCTCCTTCATGTCTCCTCTCTCTACAGGTTTGGACAGTGGTGGAGGAAGTATTATTAATACCATACTCTGAAAATACTCTGTTACAAGTAAAAAAAATCCTGCATTGAAAAGGTGTCTCAAATAAAAGCATGTAAGCATAATTAGGAAAAAGAAACTGTTGTGGTGGTTTGGGATACTCACTTATTTTCTTGTGTACCGTGCAGAGGTGCGGGGCTTGTTTCCTGTGTGTCCCTGTTTGGCAGAGGCTGGACGGCGTTCTCCAGGAGCTGGATCCAACACAGCTGGGACTCATCACAATCAAGCACAGCATAAAGACTGTGGACCGCAGGCAGCTCATCGTTTTCGCTGCTTAGTGTGAGTTCTCCTGCAGCGATCTCCAGCTCCAACCTCTTGTCTCCACCTGCCTCGAGCCTCCAGCCCACAACCGTCCCCACCTAGTTTCACCACTTGCCCTCAACGCTGTGCTCACACCACCTGAGCTCTGTGCGCTCCAGCGGATACCTGAACCGCTGTCCACCTCAGTGTCTCACCTGCTGTTCCCAGGATTCCCTAGCTACTAGTTTCCTGCATACCCGGAGTCTCCTTCCATTATCCATTCAATAAAATCATATTATACCTTTGTTCCCTGTCTGCATACCTGCTGTCAGGGGTGGGGCTTGTGGACAGGCAAGCCAGGCAGTTGCTTGGAGCCCCTGGCCACTTATTTACAACAACGATTATTGATAGGCCTGGGCTTTCAGGGACCTCAGTTGGTCCCTGGACCTCACTTTGAGAACCACTAATCTAGTTTTTTGGTATTTGTCTCAAATGTCCCAGAAATTGTGCATTTATGTGTGCAAAAACCAAATTTTTGTGATGTGCACAGGTGGGGTGGGGGCCCCAGGGATTTCTTGCTTGGGGCTCCAAGAAACCGCAGCCTGCAATTGAGTCCGAATCCTGCTGAAAGGTAGCATTAGACACAAGGATTTACCCTCACCCTTGGTGACTCTAAATTGCCCCTAGGTGTGAATGTGAGAGTGAATGCTTGTGTGTGTGTTGCCCTGCAGTCGGCTGGCGACCGGCTCAGGGTGTACCCCGCCTCTCGCCCGTTGACAGCTGGGATAGGCTCCAGCCCCCCCAACCCCGAAAGGGATACAAGGGGTATAGAAGATGAATGAATGAATGAATTTACCCTCACCCGCCATACTGTTAAAGACGGGCATTTTACTAAGCGATAGGTTATTAAAGAAGAACATGAGATTAAGTTTTTTTAGAAAGTTAATTGCGTGTGACACGTGAAACCCTTCGAGGCTCTGCACACCCGCGCAGGAGTTTTTAATCACTGATCAGAGCTCTGAGCTGGATCAGGTCTGAACCACAATGACCGGCCTCTGACCGGTTTCTCCTCTTTTCTCCCTTTTCTGTGTCAGTCTGACCACGTCTCTGTTTCTCCTCTGTCCGTCTCCATTTATCTCTGAATGTCTTCACGCCGCCATCATTAGACGGACTAAATCACTCCTCTCTGCGTCTCCGCCCACGAGCCTCTGACGGCGGCCTGCATGTCTCACTGAGGGAAACTCGTCCTGGAAGTTGTTGTCAAGACGACTGCGTTTCTCACGGTGACTGCGGCGACACCGCGGCAACCGGAGACTGCGGTTTATTTGGGTTCATTAGTGCCGCTGGTCGCCATGTCGAGGAGCTGGAGAAGAGCTCCAGGCGACAGGCATCTTAACTACACACAGAGCGGCTTTAAGAAGTTCCACCTGCACCGACAGACAGTTTGCTGACGTTCAGTTTCTCCACTCTGACTCACTCTTGTGTGTCTGCTCCCTCAACATCAATAAAACCATTTTTCTAAATTCCTCTTTGTCAGACGCCTGAATCTCTGAGAGAGGAGCGAGGCGGATTAGACCAGAAAATAGAAAAATGATAATCCCTCAATTGAATTTCATCCTCCTTTTCAAAACACCTGATTATGTAAAGAGTATGTGTGAGTGTGTGAAGCTCTTCCGCTGTCAGGCTGGGGTGCAGGAGGCGGTTTGGGATTGTATCAACACAAAAAACCTGCAAAATCTTTGATATTTTACCCTCCGCAGACACAAAATCACATGTCAGACAGATGATGGTGCTGACGTTGGTTTCATTAGCAAATCAAACACATGACTTTGAATCTGTTGTGACTCTGAAGCCTATGGGAGGTCTGAAATGTGTGTGTGTGTGTGTGTGTGTGTGTGTGTGTGTGTGTGTGTCGGGGGCTTTATAAAGGGTCTGGAGGTCGTACCTGAAGTCAATTGAGTGTCTGATCGTCAGAGAAATGGCTGTCACCAACAGGGACACTGTGAGTACCTTTAAAAGAGTCTTGTCACTTAACTGAGAGAGTGAGTTTTATCATTTTCATTTGAGTTGTCTGTTTTCATTCTAGTTTGTTTTTTAGTCACACTTCTGTAATCGAAGTTTTCTTCTGTTGGTTTAAAAGTGACGTCTGTAAATGTGGTGATTTATGTTCAGCTTGTCCGTCTGCGTGGAACAAACAGCTCTGTGATTCTTTCAGGAAACAGCACAAACAAATGAACGCTGAGAAGTTTGACCTGATCGGTCACTTTATTGTTCAGTGTGATGAGATGTGAACTGCATCTTAAAATCTGAAGGCTTTTCATTGATTTTCCTCTCATTGATCGACCGAACGCTGACAGAAGCAAACACACACACAGACATTTATGTGGCTTTTTTAAACTTTATGTGTTTTTCTTTTCTGCTTGTGCTTCAATCATTCTTCTGCCTGATTTGTTGTTGAGATTGGGGATCTGTGCTCCTCAGCTCCTCTGTGACCTGCAGTTACCCATAATGCCTTTCTTTGCGCGGAGATGCTGCGATGATATGCTAGCCATACCAGACTACTTAGTCTGCCAGGAAAAGATTTAGTTTGTCCCAGCACATATGTCAAATGCAGTATGCCAAAAATTCCAGGATGTCCTCCTGCATCTGCTTGCATTCTGCAGTGTGCGAGCCAGCATGTTTTCCTGGTTATTCTGATCCTCTGAACAGCTGAAGATGCGTCACATCGACTGAGCCGCCGAGGGCAGGGTTTTTATAAAGTCTTGGTACTCTGTCAGTACCCGATCAGGAGATCCTGCCCGAGCAGTACTGTTCATATGTGCAGGTCAGGTCCTAACACCTGGCTGATGAGTTACTCTAACCTTAACCGCTCCCCAGTCAAATACATTCTACTACAGATCGAGCAGTGAGCAGACCTTAAAAATCACACCTTTTCTTTTTACTTCAGATTTCACACGATAGACTGAAAAGGGTAGGCGAGCAAAAGGGTCAAATGTCAAGGCACAATTTTAGCATGTCCTAACTGTATTCATAGAAGTACAGTACATACTTTGTCGGAGCAGCTGCAGCACGTACTACAGTGGACAAGTAGACAGAAAAAGAAAGCGATGTGGAACGCAGTCATTATTGTCAGAAAACTGTAATTCCATTGAGAGAGGGGAGGCGCCTCTGATTGGCCGGTGGGGCTGTTCAGCCTGCTCATCATCACATCTGCTTTCAAGAATCACAATTTTAGAGAGTTAAAAAGTCCAAAATCTTAATTTGGATTTGACTTTCAGTGATGTTCCAGTCAAAATCTGTCATTTGAGTTTCAAACACTTGAAAGAAGAAGAAGACTTTGCAAAGTTTGCTTCTTCACAGGAAACTGCAGCTGTGGTCAGTCTGGATTCTGATCCGGAAAAACAGCCCAATCTACGGAATATTCAGGCCATGTGCAGGATGTATTCGAGAAGGAAAAATGCATCTACGCATTAAATTAAATCTCCTGTAATGCTTTCAGGGTCGACATCAGGCAAATGGCCAAAATGACTAAGGACAAGACTGGTAAACAGGAACAAATTTATTTACATCCTGCGGACGTCATAGTCGGTGATCAAAGAAAAAATACAACACTTACATCCACCATCCTCCATCCTAATGTCTGAAAACATCCACAGAAACATGCCAGACCTCCTGCAGTCTGAGCTCAAAGCAGCACATTTGATTGTTAACCATCCGGAGGAGTTTGGATGAGCGACGTGTATGCTGCTTAATATTTAACTTGCGTACGTCATTTTTTACTAAAAGACAATAAAAACACTTTTAAAGAAGTGTTTTGATGTGAGCGTTTTTTGCTGTTTTGCTGCAGAAGATGCAGATGTCCCACAGGCCTGTGCTGTGGCTCGCTGTCCTGCTGTTTGTCATCTTTACCACCGGCCAGTGTCAACAGAACGAGAGGTGAGGTGCCAGATTGCAACACTTTTACATGGTGCAGGCTGTGAATGACTTACTGAGTCCTGGTCCTGACTAACAGATGCTCCCTCTGTCCTCCCTGCAGCCGCCGAGCGGTGACCGAACACCAGCTGATGCACGACCGTGGCCGAAACATCCAGAGTCTCAAGAGACTCATCTGGCTGTCCAGTGCCATCGAGGGTCTCCACACTGCCCAGACTCGGTCTGCTGCTTTCAGACCCACAAAGATCGTGAACCTGGCTCTGAATCCAGCACTGGTCCCTGCTGCTGGAAGTCCCCAGCCCACCCGGGTGCAGAGCCTCCTGAGAGACTTCTTTAATCCCTACCTGATTCAGCTGCCAGACAGAGAGCCCTAACAGCACACTGCTGAAGCTACTGTACACATACATAAATTATTATTTGTGTCCATCGTTTGAACAATAAAACACTTAACGCACAACAACAAGAACACCCTGTCAGCTGTCAACGAGTCCAAATGTCTTCAAGAATTTAAAAGCAGATTCAGATTTTAATTCTGAAGAAACATTTGAGTTTGAGCTGCCTGAAGGTACTTTGTCAGCGGGCAGAAACACGTTTTTGTTTTACTGTATGATCACATTATACATCGTATCGAGGGCTGAGCAATAGAACCAAAAAATAAACTGTTTCCAAGCAAGGATTTTAATGATCTTCTCCACATAAAATATGATTGAGACATATTTTTAGTGGAGCAGCAATAACAAAAGATCTGCGTCACCCCTCAGTCCCTGATGCTTCATCCACAGTAACAATCAGTTCACACTCATTGATTCATCGGCCTTGTTTGTTTGTTTGTGCAGGCAGCTAGTGTTAGCGACCCGACTAACGACAAAATAATGACGCCTTGTCAATAAACACAAAGAGAACACACAGATATCAGTGTGTAGAGTCATTTTTCAGTCAGTCTCTCACTCACTGACCGTGGGATCCTCTGTTAGCCTGAACCAGCTGGAGACCCATCAGCCCTGTAAACTGTGTCGGCTGCACATTCACTGTAACTGCTCACGTCACAGTTTGTTGGATCTGTGTTCAGCTACCTTTTGACTGACTTTCATGCATGTTGTTATTTCCAGGATGTAGACATTTTACACATCATAATAAAAGTAAAATTTGAATTGTTTGAAATAATTTGACATATCGCCCGTTGCTACTACTGTCAAACTTCTCAGTCTCGTCAATTGAAGGCAAAGTCATACATACGTTTCTGTGTTGTTCAGAAGATATGAGGCTTTGTGGTGACAGAGGTGGTCATAACGTTCACGTCTGCCATTGGAGTGAACAGACTCAGGACCTGCCTCTAGTCTCCTAAATATCTAAATATTAAGAAAGTCCACATTGACTCCTACATAAAACAGGGATAGAGCACCATTTTGAAAGGCGAGATAACTTGAAGGATGAGGAGAAGCGAATTATGTGGTTGGCAAAGCGTGATATGATTGACAAACAAGTTCTGTAACAGTACTCAGACTTACGTCATCATAGCATTACTCTGTTACAGGACTAGCAAAGCTGCTAATTTGACTAAATTTGATCATTTTGTGTTTGTTATAATGTTACAGTTTTGTCTGCCCAATAAGAGGGTGCTGTTATATTAGCCTGTGTTGTTGTTGATGGTTTCACCACTCAATGTCA
Organism: Chaetodon trifasciatus; assembly: GCA_037975065.1. NCBI lineage: Eukaryota > Metazoa > Chordata > Actinopteri > Chaetodontiformes > Chaetodontidae > Chaetodon > Chaetodon trifasciatus. The sequence continues at coordinate 2,358,224 of JBBMOE010000018.1, forward strand.
CTGTTATTTTGTGCTTGCTGTAGATTAAAGATATACTCCAGTCACCTAATGACAATACTTTGACCTAGTTTACCTTCCTTTTTATCGTTGCTTGCTGATTAACGTGCTATTTCTAGTTGTTAGCCTGTTGGCTATTACGTAGCAAAGTCTTCAAAGACGACTCCGCACGAGAGACAACATTATAATAAACACTCTGATTGGTCACAAGAAGAGAAACTATCATTTTCTGCTACAATAGTTTGGTTAGTTTGGACTTTATACTATAGTTGTTAAGATAAACTTTACATCTCTGTGAGGCAACCAAACCACACAGTTTTAGTATTAATCTAACTGGTTTCAGCATGTGTTTTAGTGGATTTTGCATCCTAATTTAAGACAGAACTTATGAAGAGCTGGTGCAACAGGCCCCTGAACCTTGTAGCATGAGTCCACCAACCACCTCGACCACCTCTCTGACGTGTGACGTACGAAAAAGCTTTTCCATCAATTGAAAACCTGTTGCCCCTGAACAGAATCCAAGAAGCAATTAAGTTTCCCTCAAAACGTATTTGGCAAACTGATTTCAAGGACTCAAAGTTTCTGTGTTGTGTCAGACCCAGAGAGACAAGACTCTGCTACCTAAAAACTAACAGATTTTGGCAAAATGATGGATAGTAGATGAATACACTGTGTGCACTTCACAGCTGTTATTTCTTCAGTACTTTACGACTTTTAATCAGTAGTGATTGAATCAGAGTGTCGAGTTTGAAGTAGACAGTAGACTAGTACAGTCTAAATTTACAGAGATAACTCTTGATGTATGGAGCGACATTTGGGGCTTTGTTTCCTGTGTGTCCCTGTTTGGCAGAGGCTGGACGTGGCTCTCCAGGTGGCTGAGAGCTGGCGTCAACACAGCTGGGACTCATCACAATCAAGCACAGCATAAAGACTGTGGACTGCAGACTCATTGCTAGATTGTTTCTGCTGCTTAGTGGTATAGTTGGCTGTTTATCAGTGCTACCTGCGAGTAGAAGTGAATATTAAGTTTTTGTTCTCTCTCATGTTAATCTTGCCCAAACATAACAGAGTCTGTTTGAGCTTATCAGCCTTTGCCAAACCCCACTCAACTAACCTTTACAATGTGCCTTTACACAATACAATAACACAATAGACCTGTCAAGTTTTGGATTTCATCACATGATGAAGTGGCATACGTAAAGCTAGCATTAGCATGTTCAGCTAACTAGCTTGCTACCAATTCACAGTAGTAATTTAGAAATGATTCCGAAGCCGAGAGTTAGCATGTGATTAGCTAACTACATATTACATTTTGTCCTCAATAATACTGTACAGTAATATGGCAAATTAGCTTTGTAGTACAAGAACAAAGCTGCTCTTCTACATTCATTTCAATGGATCAGCGACTGGTGATGCTGTTGCCTTTTTATCTGAGATTTTTTAGCTTTAGCCTCAGCAGTTTAGCACGATATATGATATCTTTACCCAGCAGGATATGATTTTAAATCAGCTCAAGTGGGTAATGTTGAACAGCAAGCTAATTTCACCCGATACAAACTAGTGACAGAGAGCAGAAGCTTCTTTGGTCTACTTACAGTTGAAATCAAAGACCCATTTTCAGGTTAGCTCAAAAAATTCCAACTCTCAACAGGGGAGAGTGTTTTTTCCAGAAATACCTGTTACTACAACTACTCCTCCTGCTTCCACTGAGACTTGGTTTCCATTGTCTCTGTTTCCAGCATTTCATGCTCATAGACTGCACTTCGTGGGAGAGCTTTCAGCACCTCCACCTGGGTACCTCTGTGGCTCTGGAGATCCACCTGTGATTCCTGACCTTGGCGGTCCTGATGCTGTGCCATCAGTGTGCCAGTGTGTGTGATTGGTTAATGCTTGTAATGAGCAGGTGTGTGTGTGTGTGTGTGTGAATGGGTGAATGCAGACTTGCTGTAAAAGCACTTTGAGTGGTCATCAGACTAGAAAAGCACTTTATAAATAAACTCCATTTACCATAAAGTCCATTTAGCTTCCTCGATCTCTGTCTCACAATCACTCAGCTTCCTGGCACAGGTGGAAAATACTTGCTGACGTGTTAATAAACAGAGGGTGAATTGTTGTCTTGACAATCACAGCTCCTCATTTCCTGTTGTTTCTGCATGTTTACATTCAGCTCACATTGACCTTTTCATAGTTTGTATACCTCAGTTTCAGTTCAGTCAACACTGTTCATCGCTTTGACCCCAGTTAACTATTGAAGACTCTCATCTGTGATCAAAATGTGAACAGGGTTCCTGCAGGAAACAGGTTCATTTCTGAGAGAATGAATGCTGATTTAAGTAATGCAGTCTTTGTCATGTGGGGAGCAGAAACATGCCATGAAGAGTCTAAGTTGGCAAAAATCAGATAAGAGGGAGGAGGGCTGGCCCGGCTCAGCCTGGGAGTCTAAACTCAGGGCACAAAGACGGAGCAGAGGAGACAGCTACGCGAGATTTCCGTGATGGCTAACGTTAACTAGCTTGCTGTGTGACAGCCACAGTGACACCGGTCGTGGTGATCCATCTTCAGGTGCAAACGTTCCTCCGGTACATTAAGTCATATAGAGAAACTTTAAAACTAAGCGCCCACAGAGGGGTCCTGTCTGCCGGCTCGAAGCGCCCTCGCCGCCCCTTGGACTGTCCGCGGCTCTCGTCCTTTCATCGGCCAGGTCAGTCGGTGTTATATCCGTCACTTCACCAACTCGCTAGCTGTCTTTGGGTTAGCTAGTCAAGCTAGCTGGAGCTAACCGCAGTCTTCACGGGAGGTGTCAACAGTATACTCTGATTTAATCAATATCCTAAATGGGCAGTGATATTTTTGAGCAATGCAAGTACGAAGAAGTGAAAAGAACCCGACAGCAAGCGAGTAACTTTACATAATCAAACTGACACAAGTCTTCCGTAGCTACTTGATAAGCGAACGTTACAAGCCCAGCTAATGCTAATCTTCAACATCAGCAATACTGATGTTAAGTTAGCTAACAGCAAGTGGCTATGCTAGGCAGCATTAGCAGACTGTTGTCAGTTCAGCTCATGTGTTGCTGACAGTCACAAATAGTTTCGTAACACAGATACGGTCCATTAAGTGGATGTTTGACACTGTCTGTGATTTGTATAATGTTAACAGGTAGATGATTAAACACTTGTTTGCAGCTTATCTGCTGATATCTTTGATATTCTCTTCTGAGTCTAACTTGTTATAGATATCAGGTAGTACTACATACCTGATGTAATCAATCGCACTAACAATAACCGTTATGTGTGACCGTTATGGGCACTTTCTGACCGTTTTGGTCACTGGAGGCTGATGTCCACTATCCACTTTTTAATCTGCTTTGATTACTGATCAATCATGGCAATCATATTTCAATGAAAAACACAAACCATTGTCTGTTTGGAGCTGCTCCAATGTGAGAATATACTGTTTTTGTGTTTTATGTCATTGGAAACTTAATGTCTTTGGGTGTTGAACTGACTCATGACCAAATGACTAACAATTAACATGAGATTTATCAGTGATGAAAATAATTATAGCCTGAGTAAAATGCTTCATGGGTTTTGTGAATCTGTATTCATATATTGTGATATTTTCACAGGATGCTGTTCTGATATTGGTTTCATTTTCCCAGGTATTGTCCAGCCTCATCCAGCCCCATTGTGGATCTTTAGCCCCTTCGGCAGGACAGTGGCAGAGGCAGAGGCAGAGCCATCAGGGACCAGACCAGCAGGCAGCAGGGCTCCATGAGCACGACGGGGCAGCAGCAGGGGGGGGCCTTGCGTTCTCGCCGAGGCCTTGTTCGGGACAAGGACCCTGGGCAGGGCATGGGCATGGAGGCGGCCTGCTGGCTGGCCCCCGGAGTGCTGCGCCGGCTCATCGAGCTGCCCTCGCCCCCCCTGTCCCGACACCAGCTCAAGAGACTGGAGGAGCACAGGTAGCAATGATTCTGCTTTGCAGATTGAGGCAAAGTGAAGTAAAACTTTATCGTATGTGGAGTTATTTTAATGTTATGTACAGTAAGTTTATGTAGTTCTGGGGTTCAGCAGTGATGTGTACGGTACTACACAGAGATGTCCAGAGGTTAAGCACTCTGATATGGAAGCATCCCGTGTGTGTTGAGTAGATGGCATCATATGTGGCTCTCCTGTATGAAAGTAGTGTTTGTTATGTCATCAAGCTTTGTCAGCTTTGAGTACACACTTCACACTTGGTTGCTGTTAGGGCAACCCTGGTTTAGTTAGTTATTGTTTTCTGCACATGAACTGTTTATATGGTCTACACAGTTTGAAACAAGATATGATTGTATCAAGTATGTTCACAAAGTTGTTTCAACTTGAAGAGAATCAAGTAAAATAATGCAGCTGTTTGCTGTTTCAGTCCGTCCAGAGTCAGTTAAAGAAACTGACCTTAATGCCATATGTAATATCATTAAGATATTAAATAAGCAGTATAACGTAGCATTACTCAGTAATATTCAAATATGTCATTCAAAAGTGGCATTGTGTTCATTGATAGCAGCTGCACAGTTGTCCAGTTGTGGTTAAAATAAAACACTGCTGGTATGTTAGGTCTGACAATGACTTCATGTTGGACTCACAACACCGAAACCTAACTGATGATGACTCCGGTCTGTAGCTGCTTGGGCTCATGTTTGCTTCACAGTTCTGAATGTTGGAGACCAGACTGTCAATCAGAGCTCTCCAAAACAGAAAACACTGCCATCTGAAAGGGCTGGGTTATGTTCACGATGATATTAATGTCCAAATGATGAATGTGTATGGTTCTGGACGAGAGTATTTTGAATAGGCTGCTCTCTGGTTATATAGTGGAAAAGCTGTTAAGTTACCACACCTATAACTCACGTCACACGGTAGCACATGCAGGTAGGATGACTTTACAACTTAAGTGGCCTAAACTCTGACGAAAAGCTGACGTGCTTGCCGGCTTGTTTTGCCTGCAAAGGTTTAAATGTCCTATATGAGACTTTGAATCTCCATTTGTTATCAGGGATCCACTGATCCACTTTTTTCAGTACTGATTCGATTTGAATTCGATCGATTTGATAATTGAATTTGGATATCTGCCAGTACTGAGTACTGATGGCAGTGTTTCATCAATAAGCTGTATTGTGTGGCAATAATGCCTCAGTGTGTGAAGGGGACAGATTGTTCTTTTTTGTGCTAGGCAACATCGGGCTTGACTTAAACATTGCTTTTCTTACCCGGCAGGAACGTAGGCTCAAACATAGAATTGAACTGAAAAGATTTGTCTGACTGAATCGGATCAGTATGTGACATCAGTACTGAATTGGTGCATCCTTATTTGTTATAGAGAGAAAGTAAATAGTGAAGAAATGTCACACTCCCTCTGTACATTTGAGCTTCTCTGTTCTTTGTTTTGGTAGCCGGGATGGTCGTGTGTGCATGTCGGTGCATGTGAGTCCCTCCCTGTGAAACTGTTTGCCCTCGTCGTCTTCATAAAGAGACGAAGAGGGTGACTTCCCACCCTGGATTGGAAAAGTGAAAGCGCAGTGTGCAGTTCAAAGCGGTGCTGGTGGCGTCCCAAACATTCAAACTTCAGCTACCTAAAGCATATTTTACCTGATGTTTTAGGTAGCTAGCGTTAGCAGGATAGTTAGCAAGCCCATAATTATATTACATGGATTAAGGTCACTCAGCAGATCAAAAAATAGCTCATCAAGCTGAACACATAAGTGATGTTACTAAACTAATAACTAATAACGGCCACCTTACCTCGTCACTTGACATTGTTCACAAAACAGTAACTTTATTCAGTTGTTTATCCCACTGCGTGTTCAGGGGCCTTAATGATGTGTCTGTCACACCAGCTAAATCGTCACTGAAAATGTCCTGCAAAATGATCTTTATAAAAGTGTGGGAACCCAGTTAAACAATGATATCATCTTTGTCCTCGAGCTGTCATTCACACTCAACAACTGCTGACCGTCTGAAGCCGATGTGACACGATTATCTACTTTACTTTCATAGAAAAAGATTTGTTGCTCTGAAAGACATCGCCTTCTCTTTATTTAATCAAACAGTAAAATTATACAGAGCGTTATTCTCCATAAGGGAACAGCCTTTAGTGCAGTGTACATGTACAGACGCTGACTTGCTGAGAGCTTGTTAAACAAACAAGAGCCAAGGTTCACTTTTTAAGCCTCTGCGCTGCTGAGGCATTGTGTCGGTTGTCTGTGCGTCACGTTCTCGTGAATGTCTCATAAAACATTAAGGGAATTTTTTCAAATTCGGTGCAAATGTTCACTGGGAAAAAACTGATTAGATATTGGTGGCCAAAGGTCTCTGTGACCTCATAAGACACATTTTTGTTCATAACTCAATAACTTGCTGGGTTGAAGATGTGAGTGATCATCGTAGTCAACCACAAGCTGATTGGTTTTGCTGATATTGAGCTTCTGGTGATTGTTGTTGCACCATGTGATGAAGCTCTCTCTCTATCAGTCCTCTGTACTCTGGAGAAACAGTCTCTCAGTGAAGACAGCATGTTTCTCACAGGAAACTATTCACTGGAATCATACATGTCAATATAGTGAGAACTTCCATTTCACCAAAAATTCACCTTTTATAAAATTCCTTCAAAGTCTTAACTACATGTATTACATTAGTTTGGACAGACATGAGTATAAACTGCAACTTGACTGGTCACTGGAGGAATACAAGCATGAGGAGGTCATTCTAGTTTTTCTCATGCAAACTAACAGAATTGACCTTGATTGTCTACAGGTAAGGTGACACGTTTCATTGTCGCTGATGGAATCAGTGGTTTCCAGCTTGAACTGTCACTCTCTGCAGCTTTTTAAGACACTGTTAAATTTGCAGCTCTTGTGATTTGAAAATTTCACTCTTTCAGATCACAATTTCAGTACAAAAACAAGGAATTGTTCAGCCTGGATGAAAGTCAACAACAGTCCAGCCATTGACGTGATTCCAGTATTCTGTTATCGTCATCACTGTTTGGTCTGTCCTGGCATTCAGGCCAATCACCAGGGTAAAATCATCCAGTCCTCACCTGGCTGTTCTGGTCCCTGCAGGTACAGCAGTGCTGGACGCTCCCTGCTGGAGCCTCTGATGCAGCGTTACTGGGAATGGTTGGTAGGACGAGTCCCGTCCTGGATTGCCCCCAACCTCATCACCATCATCGGCCTGGCCACCAACGTCTTCACCACCCTCGTGCTCGTCTACTACTGCCCAACTGCCACTGAACAGGTTGGTCATCGTTCTGGGATGTTAACCTGGGTGGTGTTCTTGTTAAGCCAGATTAAAATGCAAGAATTCATGTTAAAACAAATACTTTGCATTCACTAATTAAATTACAGAAGAAATTTGCTTTAAGTGATGAGAGAAGCTGCAGACTGTCCGGTCATTAAGACTAGAAAACCTTGGGCTGTCTCAGTTTCTGGAGAACCTGGAGCTCATTGTTCAGCTTTGTGTTTGCGGGCTCTGAGGTAGAGTGAGTGACCCCTGCTTGAATGTCTGTTGTCTCAGGCTCCTCTCTGGGCGTACCTGCTATGTGCTGTGGGTCTGTTTGTCTACCAGTCATTGGACGCCATCGACGGGAAGCAGGCCAGACGCACCAATAGCAGCTCTCCGCTGGGCGAGCTGTTCGACCACGGCTGTGACTCCCTCTCCACCGGTCAGTAATGTCCAGTTTGACGTTGTTCGGCTGCGTCTCGGTGAATCTGAAGCCCTTTTAACTCTGCCTGTGTTCGTACGTTTGTCTCTGCAGTGTTTGTGGTGTTGGGAACCAGTATAGCCGTGCAGATGGGTACCAACCCGGACTGGATGTTCTTCTGCTGCTTCGCCGGGATGTTTATGTTCTACTGTGCCCACTGGCAAACATACGTGTCAGGAACGCTGCGCTTCGGCATGTGAGTCGACAACAGCTGCTTGTTTTTTCTGTTTTGTATTTGTTGTTTGAAGGTTTGAAAGCGTCAAATCCAGCCATTAGTCAGTGAAGAAGGCTCATCTCAGAAGTTAGAAACCAGTCCTTCACAAGTCTGAGTGTGACTTTTCAATATTGCCACCAACACGATACCTGAGTTTTGTGGTTCAGCGGCATCACGGCTGCCAAACGTCACAGCTCTGCGCTTCCCAGTGTTTTGTTTGTAGTGTTTCTTGGATTTCTTCTTCTTTGGTTGTACATATATTAAGATGAAGACTCTAATTTATACCCAGTTTGATTCTTTTAAACCCGAACTTCATCCTGCGCTCATTCATTCACTCACTTAACATTCAACATTCAAACTTGTATATTTCCAAATTCACTGACACCTGTGGAGACTGTGGAGAGCTGAAAATATATATATAAATATAAGTGGCTGTTTCTCAGCTCCAAACACTGACCTGCAGCATCAAGTCTGAGGCTGCATCCACATTAACACTTTCTCAGTGTAAAACAAAAACTATCTCTATCCAGACAAGCGTTTTAGCACCGTATCAGAAATAATGTCCACCTGACAACAGTTATCAAACGACCATTGCGCGCTGGGCGTACATGCCAGTGCTCAGTGTTTGCCTCCTGAGCGTGTAGGGCAGCAGGAGCGTGATGAAATGCAGAATTTAATTACAGCTGCTAGCATAGACAACAAGGTCAGCGACTGCTGTAAATTGTTATCCATGTTGAATTAACCGCTGGTAGCAGGGCTTAACTTCTTCAGGAAAAGGGTCATGTGATAGGAGCGTGACGAATCAGGAAGGACACGTTGTGACTGATAACGTGTGATAAAACCTGAGCGACTGCATCAAGTCTCCATTTCAATCTGAGATTTCAAACTAAAACACGGTCAGTAGGGTTTCCAAGTTGTAGGGGTTCTATCCCGCCAGAGGAGTGTGGTTAGGAGGCGGAAACATGGCAAAAGTTCCATTTTAAAACATAAACGTATTAATGTGGTCGTAGCCTGAAACACATCCGGGTGCATTTCTGAAATCTGAAAACACTTTCAACTCTTTATTTATTAAAAAGAGGATGAACTCCTTACAGTGTCAGTAGATGACAGCAGTCAGATGTGCAGTCGAGCTGGAGTAAACGTGGATGTATTCTGTGTGTAGATTTGACATAACAGAGGTGCAGATCTGTCTAGCAGGATTACAGATGCTCACAGCCACTGTGGGTCCCTGCCTGTGGAACTCGACGGTAAACCTCCCGGCTGCTGCTGCATGGCTCACTGCTGTCTGCCGTCTCCTTCCACACTGACCGCTGACCTCCACCGAGTCACACGGAGATCTTTAATTCACAGCGTGCCCTGCTTAAAGGTGCAGTCATTAAAATATGGCTCCTCAGCAACGCAGCTGTTTTATTTATTTATGCAAATTCCAAATTGGGATTTGACTGAACTTGAAATTGCTAAATTAGACAAATGCTCTTATCAGACGGACACGTGATAATCAGCTAGCAGCTAACGCTGAAGAAGAAATGCTAATATAATGATAAAGGTACAGTTTTGCATTTAACTCCAAAAACCACCAAAACGAGGCGCAGTGACGCCTGCTGAGTGTGTGGAAATCTAAGCCCAAACACACTGACTGTGTTTGGGCTTTGGACTGTCGGTCAAATAAAGCAAATGTTTGACATTTTCCACTGATTTCTGATCTTTTACATGCAGGGTTTGGACAGCTTTTTAAGAATAAAATTCAGCCATTTTTCAAGCACTTTCAAGGTACTTTCCAAACTCTCAAAGCCTGTATCATCACATCTCAATTGTTGCTAGAAATGGAATAGTGAGTTCTTTATACTCACAGCAATCAGTGTATTTCGTCATTTTGGTTATTTTACCAGCTGTCTATATTAACTTTGTATGATTTGATCATGATTATTTAATGCTCGCTAATTTAACAAACAGATGTCAGCGGGATCATTTCAGTTCAAATATTAAAAGATTTTTGGGTCACATGACATGATTGTAGATGAAACACCATTATGTTGAAAATCAAGAATTTTTCATGGCATATTCAAATTAGAAGTATAATGCTAACCTTGAAAACATAACAGTTAAAATTAAGCATTTTCCAAACTTTCAAGGCTTTGTACGAAGCCTGTATAAATTAAACATGACATTGAAAATCTCTAGATTAAAAAGTTAATTGATAATGAAAATATTTGTTCGTAGCAGCTGTCGTAAACACACATCCAGACAGGCTGCACCTGTTCAGAAAGCTTCAGGGAAACAGTCTGGAAAATACACTCATTCTTTCTCTCTGACAGAGAGGTGTTCAGATGGACATCAGTCTCAGTCTGCGTTCAGCACAGATCAGGAGTCAATATGTAGTTAGCTTAGCTTAGCTTAGCTTAGCATAAAGACTCGAAACAGCTGCCCTGGTTCAAAACGACACCTACAAACACATCCGAAGCCAGATGATTAACACACCCTATCTCATTTGTTTAATCTGTACATAAACATAAACACCTTGTGGTTTTATGGGGGTTATGAGTACAACAACGCTTAGCGACCGGTGACCAGGTGCGGTGACCTCCTGCAGTCTCACAGCGATGACAAGACTCTAAAACATATCAGAAGTCGTTGAGGGAACAGAGAAGTGACAGAATCCTTTTTGTGAAGTTTTACTGATTGCACCTTTAATGCAGCAACTCCGCTGTTGAACCTTTAAGCTCCGAACGAAACGGTTAAAATGAAGACGTCGACGGCGTCTCATCAGCCCCGTGCCCAGCAGCGTGTTGTGGAAGAAGGCTGTAGGATGACTGTGTGCTGGTAGATGTCACTAATCCTCACTGTGAACTCTCTGCTTTCTCCTCCCACTCAGCATTGATGTGACTGAGGTGCAAATCTTCATAATAATCATGTATTTGCTGGCCGCCGTGGGAGGATCTGCTTTTTGGCAGTCACTGGTAATTGTGATCGGTTCTAATTCTTAATGAGACTGATGATGCCATAATAATGTAAAGATGTTGATGTCAGTACATAAAATGCTGCTATAACATTCTTGTTTTGACTGTTGTATTATAATTGTCAGCAGAAACGAAGCGCTCTTCTCTAACATTACTCACGATGCTTGCATTGTGGATGTAACTCACATGCTACGAAACTAGCAGGAAGATTAGAGTGTGATCAACACACACTTTGATGTCATACCTGGGTTTTAACATCATTTCTTAATTTTGGTGTTTTTCTGTCTTTATTCCCAGATTCCGATCCTAAATATCCAGATGAAAATGGTTCCTGCCATCTGCACTTTTTTAGGAGCCATCTTCTCCTGCACCAATTACTTCAGAGTTATATTTACAGGAGGCGTGGGCAAAAACGGATCCACAATAGCAGTGAGTCTGGAAACTCTGCCTTTCCGCTAAGTTAGTCCTGTGTCCCAGAACGGATCAGAGGGAGGATGTGGTTTTAGCAGATAAATCAGGACAGAAACGCTCCTCAGCTAACTTTGTTTAGGTCGCTTTCACACCAGAGCTGTTTGGTCCGCTTTAAACGGACCAGAGTTTGTTTCCTCGGATAGTCCGCTTCGTTTGGGCAGGTGTGAAAGCTCATCCGAACTCTGGTGCGGACCAAACAAGCGAACTCTGGTCTGCCAGAAAACGTGGGTCTCGGTCTTGCAAGTGAACCCTGGTTCGGTTCGTGTGCAGTGTGAAAGCTCACCGGACCAAACACAGGACCAAATGTACGTAGTGACGCTATACGCAGTGCATACACAGTGCATCTAGGATGACAAGTGACCGTTGACATTAGCAGTTGCTAGCTAGCTTAGCTCAAGAATAACCCATAAATTCACAATTTGGCATATTTAAACAAAATCAAATCACAACTACCAACAGTCACAGTCCTTAAACTCTGAGCTCATATGTTGTCACATGTTAGATCGTCAAAGGTAGAAAAATAACAGAATCAATCCCTGACAAGCTACGATAGCATTATAGGAACAGTTGCGTTCACTAACGTTGCAGCGTTTCCTAAAATAATGGGAGGGGGGAGGGAGGGATCTCCCCTCCTACTTTGTCCAATCGACGAGCGCCCCTTTCACCCACGTGATGCTGCTCAGAAAGTTCGGTGCGCTTTAGAAATCACAGTGTGAAAGCAGAACCCAAACAAGTGATAAATGCAACAATGTTGAGACTTTCAGCTCCCCAATCGAACTGAGTCCGCTTGGTCAGGTGTGAAAACGACCTTAGCCTCAGTTAACGTTAGCACTACTACCAACCAACATCTGTCACTGGAATACCGTGAATCATGTTAGCTAGCCAGAGCCAACAGATACTGTACTTCATTCATGTGTAATTTTACTGGTTGCTGGCACTTTTTCTTTTTTCCAAATACTGAAAATAGTTTAAACTGTCAGCTGCTGTCTGGGTAAACACTCGAGCTCAGTGTGTATCACCACTCTGGTTAGACGCTACAGCACTCATTGCTAAATCTTATGGTCATTTTGACCAATCCAAGATCAAACGCCTCAACGTGTAACTGTATAAACTTAATGTGCTTCAGTTCTTTTTTAAGCATTTGTTCATTCATTCATTCTAAAACTTTTGGCACAAATATGAGCAGCTGGAAGTTTCAGACCAGAATATGCAGATTGTGTTAAACTGTGTGTTTCTACTGACATGAACCATCTGTGTCTCCATTGTGCTTTTGTGTCTCTGTCTTCAGGGAACCAGCGTCCTCTCTCCGGTCTTACATATTGGTTCAGTTATAATTTTGGCGATGATGATATACAAGAAGTCTGCTGTCCAGCTCTTCGAGAAACACCCGTGTCTTTATATCCTGGCGTTTGGCTTCGTCTCGGCCAAAATCACCAATAAATTAGTTGTAAGTCAAACTGACTTTTTAATAAGAGGGAGGTCGAACATAATGCTGCTCACAGATAGAGAGACTGAAAAATGTAGAAACTTGAACTCAGATAGTAAAAAGTTAAAGGAGCATTCTGAAACGTGTCCGTGTGGAAGTCCAGGATGTGTTCGTGTCGCTTCATTCAAATAAATAAAGGTAGAGAGAAACCGCTGAAACGATCACCTTCCAACAGCTCCAATGTGACTTTTCTGTAATCTCTCCTGTTGCCTTTTCAACTGGTTTGCATCTTTACTTTCAGTTTCCTGATTTCACCACATTAGTTATGAAGGCTTTGAGATAAAATGTAATGATCATACAACCATCATATTAAAAACAGTAAAATGCACCATAAATAGAAAAGATGAAAACAAAATGTACTTCACAGCAAAAGTTCATCATTTACACATTTAAACAGTCGTGTTGTGTTTGACGCTGACTGTGTGTTCTTTGTCCACAGGTAGCACATATGACAAAAAGTGAGATGCATCTCCACGATTTAGCCTTCCTGGGACCAGGACTACTGTTCCTGGATCAGTATTTCAATAGTTTTATTGACGAGTACCTGGTGCTGTGGATTGCACTGGTGAGTACACGTGACGCTCTGAGCCCCTTTCTGCCATGAGAAGAAAATAATACTTTAAATGTTTGGAATGACCAACATGAAAATACTCATGTTACTAACAGGAAATAATGAGACGGGAAGAATTTTAAATTAAGAAGTAATTAGACAACAAGACATTAAGTGACAATTATGAGTTAAATTTTCATGAGATTCGGTCAAAAGCATGTGATGCGTAATGTACGGAGCATCTCAGCTACATTATTTTGACATTGTCAAAAACTACAAACTACTACTATATTAAACAATTATGAGATTGATCTGCATTAAAATTATGACATTATAAAATCACCAAAGTCAACATCAACATCAAAAGTGTCATTTCATGAATTGCAACTATGAGACGGTTAAAATTACAACACTGAGGTACGAAGTTGAAATGCTGTGATGATGAATAACAATGATGAGATACAAAGTCAGAGTTCAAATTATAAAATAAGTCATTTCAAAGGTTTAAAGGATGATGTGATAAATCACAATTATGAGTTTTAAGTCAGTTCTGAGAGTATTTCATGAGTAAATAATAATAATAATGTTTTTTTTCCTGTCAGTCTTCAGTCAGTGACGGTGTTTCTTTCTCTCCTGCAGATCATTTCCTTTTTTGACTTGGTGCGTTACTGTGTCAGTGTTTGCAACCAGATTGCCTGCCATCTTCACATTTTTGTTTTCAAAATCAAGCCTTGTTCAGTGCTCAGTTCAGCTCCTCACTGAGGGCACGCCGGCCATGACTGACTCTGTCCCTTCCTGTTCGTCGCACTCATCTTTTCTTCCCTCTGTTTTCCGCGTAGAGATGCAGGGGATGACGTGGTGTAAAGTATGTGCTTCTGCCAACTGAATGTGAGGACAAATAATATATATTAAGATACTGGAGTATTACTGTCATTGTTTCTTTTTCACCAGTACAGAATTTGTACCGGTTTCATCTTCTGCCCCAGTAATAAGAATTCTCCTTCTGGCAAACTCATGGTCACACAGAGCAAATATTTCAGGAGAGTCCAGGTGCTACTCAGTATGTTCGAGGAGAGAAACTTAAAGTGAAGTGTGTTTTAACTGTTCTTGTGCAGAGAAAATGTATAGGAAATCAAACTCTTTGCTTTTCATGACTATAATTTTTGTAATATTTGCATAACTTTACCTTTTTGCTATTGTAAATACCAAACTGTTACAGTGTCCGTGCTTCTCTTTTAAGTTAAAAATCCTGCTTTGACTCATTTAGAAACCTTCTCTTCATGTGTATGATTTTTAGACTTTATCTCCTGCACATTACACGAGGCTGTGCCACTGTTTCACATCAGCACAATGCGGTTTTGGGGGAAACTTAATGTCAGCTTAATCTTTTTTTTTTTACATATCAGAATGTTCTTCTGCAAAATATTTCACTGCCAGTGTTTTTCATTTAGTTCGTCGACTGAAACCACTTGGTTAAAACCACACGTGGGACTTTTTGGGCGTTATTCGAGTCTGGGCTTGGAATTTCGGTGTATTTATTTTCACGTGTAACGTTAGTTGCTGATATATTATTATAAAGTTTATAGTTTTGTTAATGCTTCATGGAGTTCGGCTTTCTCTACACTTTAATCGTTTACTGTAAATATGTAAGGAATCGTAACCACAGCATGGTCAGATTCTTTCACACACATGAAGTAGCTAAACTCAGAGGTGTACTTACTAGCATTGAGAGCTGTGCGAATGAAAGGTACGGAAGCTCGTAAGTAGTCCTTTTAGGCCAAGAATGAACCTCGATACTCAGAACATTTCTGGTTGCGGCTGCTTTGAATCAGCGCTCAGGTCAGAGTTACAGATCACTCCTCCAGCCGTCGCTTCCTGTTACGTCTCGTCTCCACTTGATATTATTATGATGTGTATTTCTTATCATCAGCAAATCCCACGAAAGCACCAAACCCAATGATGAGTTAGTTCGTCTCTCAGTACCTTCTGACTCCTCTGCTTGGCTGTAAACTCATCGGTTCCTGCTGCAGATGTAAATCTTAAAAAATGCCTCACAAACTGAAGTTTCATTCGTAAAAAAGATCAATAACCTCCTTAAGCAGCTGATCGCTGTAGCTTATAGCAAACATGACTCAAACAGGAGGAAGCAGTGCATTTGTTGGGACAGTTTTCAGTGAATGAATCTGCATTTTGTGTTCTAGTGAATGTTTCCAGCAGCCGGACAGTGTTTGTGGCATTGAGCTCAAACACAATGTGTGTGTTCACGTTAATGAGGAACACATCAGTGCAATAATTCATCTCACTGATGTGTTTTTAATCGTTTTTACACAACAACGGAGCTCAGAGGAGTCAGAACGGTTAGATTTTGGTTCCAGAGACGATACTTGTCAGTGGTTTCTGTCTTTTCTTTGAATTTGTTGACATTAACAGACTTATTTAAAAACAATGGCTGCCTGCCGCCATTACGGTTATTTAAGTGAACGTTGCACTCCTTCCTCTTTGTGTCGCCGGTGGATTCCACCACTTAACTGAATCACCGTTTTCAAAAGTTTTGTCCGTAATAACAGAACCATGTTCACATTATGTATCCCCCAAAACTCACCTGCTGAAGCAGAACAGGTGCTCCTGGACTGAGTGTGCAGGGGATGAGGTCACACGATGACATCACAGTTTTTAAGGTTGTTGACTGACGAGAATCAGATCAAACTTTTTGTTCCTGACCGTTAATAAAAACCTGTTTATTTGAAGTGGCTGCTGCTCACTCCGCCTCCACATCCGCCGACACCACCTCACACTGTCACAGCACCTGACCCTCAGTGGGTGTTTAACGTCGCTGCTTCTGAGGAGAAGCTGGAGCGACGGCCTGTGCGAATGTGGAGAACATGTTTGTGCTCAACAGCAGATTCGTTTCTTGTTTTTTAACATTGTGCCTGTTTTATTTCTGTTGATCGGCTCCATCTGCAGATACTTTAATACAGTTTGTTTCCAGTGTGTAAGAAGGCCTCGACTGTGACGAGAGTCAGTAACGAACAACAGCTTCAGATCAGCATCACTGTCTTAACTGGACGAGTTCAGGCTGAAGGTGGATTGATCGTAAACTGCAGTTATTAGGCTGTTGGTCTGATTCAACGAGACACAGTGTTAAAGGGTCACTTCACACAAATACAAACACGTGTCCTCAAATGCCTTGTGTTATCTTTAGATAGAATATTAGAGAGATATTAAAAGTATTATGAGATTTATAGAATAAAGACGTGTATCATTAAAATGAAGTTGTGAGTAAAAAAAAGTCGACGCATATAAAGTTGGATTTTATGAGAAAGTGATGAGAATTAAGTGATGACAAGATGAAGGTTTGAGTAGTTTGGCTCACTGCTAATGGGAAAAAATACACCTAATGTTTCAGCAATAAAAACTATTTAAAAATATATAGCAATATTTAACAGCAGAGTTATAATACTTTGAAAAAAAGAGTCATTGTGAGACCATGGTTGTAATTTTGAGAAAATTGTCAAATATGAAGATAAAGTTGTCCTAATGGTACTGAAAGGGGTCGTTTATGAAGAAAGAAGTTGCAGCATTATGAGAATAATGTGGTTATATAGGGAAGGATTGTTTTCAAAGGTCTGATATGTGACAGTCGTTATTGTAAAGGCTCGCTGCCAGTGGGGGAAAAAATACATTTGAAGTTTTGAGATATTTGGAGAGGACCAAAATCATGAGTTAAGATGTAATTTTAATAAAAAGTTTGAATTAAGTCATGACTATAGTTGTAATTTTGAGAAAATATGTGAAGTTTTCAGTACTTTGAGCCCCACAGGCTGAGTTCCATCCACTTACACTATCTCAGTGGAGATCTCAATATCTCGACACATAAACTGAAAACCACCTGTGTGATTGGACACTGACTGGTTTGGGGGGGTGGGGGGTTATGTTTGTGACATGTGTGAAGTGACCTTTGAAGGAAGGCAGCTCGGTGTTTTAATCTGACAGATCACAACAATGTTGACTACAAACAGTCGTTCCTAGAATGTCACGTTAAGATTTTTTTTTGTTTTAATCCTTTATTTTCTACAGTGGACGTCTGAACAGCAGTAGTTCTCAAACTCTTTCTGGCACACGTCCCTTCAAAAGCTGGAAAAAGTTCAGGTCCTCTCAGCCCACAATTTTAATCACACATGACAGGAGAAGCAGTTCAGTAAGACAGGATCCGAGGCTCATGTTCACTCACTCCCCCCGGTCGTCCACGGCCCCCCTTGCTGCTCTATGCCCCCAGTTTGAGAACCACTGCTGTTCAGTCACGTCAGCTCACACTTGGTGTTTCAGGAGAACTGGGAAAAGAACTGATGCCCTGAACTGCATGTGTACTATACTGCTGTACAGTTTGTACCATATGTGGAGATTCTTTGTATGACCCACGACTGATAAGAACTCAGCATCCACAGCTCATGTGCATATAGTTACTGATGTCAGGTCAACTCTCTCATTGTTACTAGTAAAAATTTGCCTTAAACACGGTTGTTTTCTAATGTTTTGTACAGAGAAGCTTTCACGATGAGCATGTTGTCGGTGTGTGTGTGTGCGTCCACTCTGGAAAGCTTGTGTCGTCTGTTGTCCAGACTGCCGAGCTCAGGTAACTCACCAGTGAACAAAACAATGTGCTCCTAGACGAAAACAGTCAACAAGATCGCCTGACAATCTCTCCTTCACCTACCGATGCAAATAAATTTCATACCCTCATGTGGAAGCGGGTTTCTTCCTCTGTGTTTTACCGGAAACGGTCAAACTGATGGCTTCATGTCCTCGTTCTGATGATGCAACTGAAAACAACGTCCAGCATGGAGGTCCTCAAGTCCAAAGGATGGTATGTTTCTTAAAGGAACTGTTCAACAGTTTTGGAAATATGCTGATTCATTTAGGTTATAATTTACAGTCTTATGCCTGTTTGCTAAAACTTCAGATGGTTAGTGTATCTTAGCACAAAGAGCTAGCAAGGCTCTATCAAACTGTAATAAATCAGACCAACCAGGCCATCTAATGGACATCAACGTTTGTTTATTACAAATAAAAAAAAACTATTATTAAAAGTATATGTTATTAGTTTTACAAGGGATTTTGTACTGAGCTACTTCTTGGCCACAACCAGTAACTTCCTGGTGTCTGCTGGTTGCCTGGCAACTGCTGGGAGCCAAGAAATAATCCCACATAGGGCCCCTGGTAAAACAGCAAATTACCATTTTTAATCTTTGGTTTTTATTTTAAAATAGTCGCATTTACGCTTTGGTTTTTGGTCAGATTATACAAACGATGTAATGTGCTGAGTGATTTTAAGAAGTGGTATGGACAGAGCCAGGCTAGCCATTTACACTCTTTGTGCTAAGCTAAGCTAACAGGCTGCTGGCTGTGGCCTCATTTTAATATATAGAGTAGTATTAATCTCTTCAAGCATACAGTATGTAATACAGCGCTTCTAAAAAATATGTTTGAAGATGATTAATACGTTGCTGCCACTAGAGGACTAATCGATGAACAATGTGTTAGGTATTCCTGATGACGTACAAAATACTGATGATTATGAATACTATGCAGATTGTATATTTACCAAGAATTAAGAGAAACTGTTTTTTAAATATCCTGAAACGGTCAGGTCAGTCATGTTTTATCAACATTTCAGCCCCCTCTTACCTGTATTTCCCACTGAGGCCACACCTCGCGCTCCTCTTCCTGGTTCTCCTGCGAAGCAAAACTCGGGGCACAATACTCTAAGTTTGGCTCGTGGTTGACTTGCGCATGCGCGATTCACCCTTGACTTGACTACAGTGTAGCACCGCCGTGACAAGTTTAAAACTTTATTTTCTGAATGAAGTGTTGCACGCCACCCTGAGGACTACTGACATTTCACAGACGTCTGAACAACTGACTTTAGAAATAAGCGATTCAAGAAGTTTTGTCACTCCAGGAGGATTATGGTCGCTGGAGGGCTCGAATAACGTGAGTGTCATTAACGTCTCGTTTCGCTAATTAAAAACCGACCTTCTCACGGTGAGACTGGTTCACGTGACGGTAACGTTATTTTCTCAGTCGAGCAGCTGAGCGCTCCGACTCACCAAACTAGAAACGCTCAAATATAACGTTAACATTGATCGGCTATCCAGCGCAGCTAACGTTAGCTAGCTAACTGCTAGCTATAATCTTAGTGGCTTTGGTTTCGAGTCAGATGTTTACTCCAGTAACGTTAGTTTGCGGTTTTCTGCGGGATTTGTAACGTTAAGATTGATTTTATTTATTTATTTTGAAAAGCGTAAATTGACGGATTTCTGGGTGGAGTTTGGCGTGTGAGACCCTGTTTCCCCCGTGATCGAAAATAACACCGAAACAGTTAATTTTACACTCTTCAGTCTGAGTTTCTCTTTCACTTCTTCATAAAAAGCCTTTGTTAGAAAACACGGGGAGTTTCCCAAGCTGCTCTTTACTCGGCACCACAACGTTTTTAACACCTTTAAGAGCTCCTCAACTGGGATGATGTTTACCTCTCAGGACGTAGAACTGCACAGTTAATCTAAACTTCATCGCCAAGTAAATACAGGAGCTGCAGGTTTTCAGATAAAGGTAAAATATACGTTTTAAATGAAGCCTGCACAACATTTTCTCCAGATGTTTGGGAACGTGACTGTTTGGTACTGTTTGGTATATTCACCGTGTCAACATTGTTGATTTAGTAGTAATTAAGTTTCAGTGCTAAAGTGGTAATGTTTAGAATCTCATCTGCAGAATTAATCTTTTATTGTTACTGTATAAACTGTTTTTACCAGTTAGACAAACAGAAAATAAACATCGTTACCATCAACAATCAAAAATTACAGTTAGTGCAAATGAACATTTTGTCATTTTATTATATTTATGGCTCATTCTTAAGAAGACAGTGAGGCAGCACAGGTGATGTCCACTGTTGACTGTATGTCAGTGTGTGTGTGTATCACTGTTTGTGTGTTGTGTGCAGGACGGAGTGAACCAGCATCACACTGACACACTGAGTGTCACCATGTGGTGGTTTCAGCAGGGTCTGTGCTTCCTGCCTGCAGCACTGGTCATCTGGACGGCGGCGTCTTTCGTCTTTGCTTACATCACAGCGGTGGTGCTGAAACATGTGGATCCTCTGGTGCCCTACATCAGGTACACACACACACACACACTCACACACACACACACACACACGCACACGCACACAGTATTTCCTGAGTTCTGTCACACTTGGTGGTTCCAGTTGATTTGATCTTCACACCTTAAAATGCAAATTTGTAATTTTGCATTGATACATCTGATTGATTTCAGACAGACAAAAGCAGCTTCTCATTTTTAGGGTGTCATTCGAATTTATTTGGGCACTGATGCCAGTATACGGTACATGTCGTTCAGCACTGACACCAGAATTAACACTTTTCACACCAAAACCTTTTTTCCCGTTTAACAAAGTAAACCAAACCTCTCTTCAGTGAACTTTGATGTGTGTTGCAGCGACACAGGAACGGTGGCCCCAGAGAGGTGTGTGTTTGGCATCATGCTGGATGTGTCAGCCTTTTTAGGTAACTAACACACACACACACACACAGATATTTTGATAATTTTGACTGATTGAATGCTGTGTGTGTTTGTAGGCTTGGCCACGGTGTACGTGCGTTACAAACAGGTGGAGGCTCTGACAGGTGAGGACGAGCTCAGACTCCACAGACTGAACCGTTTCGGGCTGATGCTTGGCTTCATCAGCTCCTTTGGGATGTGTGTGGTCGCCAACTTCCAGGTGTGTGCAGCTGGTCCTGGACCCACTCAAACCTGTACAGTGTGTGAAGCGTTGAATGTGTCAGCAGTGAATCTGTGTGTGTGTGTGTGTCAGAGCAGAAGACCACACTGTTTTCCATGCACCTGGTGGGGGCAGTGATGACCTTCGGCGTCGGGGCTCTCTATATTCTGGTCCAGACACTGCTGTCACTCCACATGCAGCCTCACATCCACAGCAAGTCCATCTA
Organism: Chaetodon trifasciatus; assembly: GCA_037975065.1. Taxonomy (NCBI): domain Eukaryota; kingdom Metazoa; phylum Chordata; class Actinopteri; order Chaetodontiformes; family Chaetodontidae; genus Chaetodon; species Chaetodon trifasciatus. The sequence continues at coordinate 2,379,666 of JBBMOE010000018.1, forward strand.
CCTGGCCCGCCTCGGCATCGGAGTCTGGACCCTGTGCAGCATCATCAGCAGTATCCTTTAACGAGGTGACAGCTGGAAACTGTCCAGCTGCGATGGAAGCGCAAAGCAGAACCCAGCACCAAAGCCTCACAGGTTCTTAAAGGCTCAGGGCATCAGATTGACGTCGTGTTGCAGAGCAGCGAGCTGTGATCCTTAACGGCGTCCTCTCCTGTCAGTGTTCGTATCATCGGTCATCATGTACAGCAGCCTGAAGGGAGTGGACGTACCTCACAAACTGCACTGGATTCCTGGAGAGACGGTCAGTAGTCCTCTGTGTGTGTGTGTGTGTGTGTGTGTGTGTGTGTGTGTGTGTGCGCGCGCGCGTGCGTGTGTGTGTGTGTGCGCGCGTGCGTACGTGCGTGCATACTGGAGCTTGTGCGATTAAAATAACAACACCTTTCAGTTGGTAACAGAGCTTTTGTCTTTTTTTAGGGCTACACAGCTCATATTATCAGCACGCTGTCTGAGTGGTCTCTGGCCCTGTCCTTCATCAGCTTCTTCCTCACCTACATCAGAGATTTTCAGGTACTTACCATCTTTTCTGTTTTGGTTTGTTTGTTATATTTACTGTTTTTTTCGTTCTAAGAGCTGTAATTGACACAAACATTGGATGGAAAATCTAATTGTATGTTTATAACAAAACTGACTATTAAGTAACTTTTACATTTTATGCTGTTTCTTCTTTTTTATGAAGAAAATTAACTTGCGAGCAGAAGCAGTTTTGCAGAGCAGCCACCTGTACGACTGGCCACAAGGTGGCGCTGCAACGTCTCATCACCACAAACGGGAAGCCTGCGAGTCGTCTCCACTGCTGGCAGGAGGAACGTGACCGGCAGCAAAACATCTACAAGGACTCCTTTACACCGAGTTTTCTAATCATGGTTAGAGGCTTTTTAGAAGGACTTTCTTAAAGGGTCAGTACGCTCTTAAAGGGCCAGTACGCTCTTAAAGGGCCAGTACACCCAAACCTATTCTCTCTTCCCTCTGTTGTATTGGAACGTAACAGAAATATCAAAACGTATACAAATTAAACCAAAACTATCTGACTGGACAGATAATAGGAGGTGAAAGAGGGAGGTGGTGTATTTCATTTTTTTGTAATTTGGGTGAACTGACCCTTTAAACCCAAATCTAACGCTTTGCACTTTCCCCTCAAACTGCATCAATGACTTCAGCGCGCACTTTATATCATTTATACTCGATTTTAAATTTTTAAACGCTTCCCTGTGTTTTACGCCCAGCTCTAAATTAAATCTGCTCTTCCTGCACTGCTGCTGCTGCCTGTAACACCCACAGTTCCCCTATGGGGGATCAATAAGGTCTTATACATCTGTGAAGTCCACTCAGGGTCATATGGTGGAAATTAAACAAACTATAGAGAAATATATAGATAGATATATTATTAAACTGTGAGGGAAAGAATATTTGCTGACGAGCTGAGTTTACAGTCAATGAACAGGATTGTTGCATATTTTTATCACTTCTCAGACTCCAGTTATCAGTCTGTGCTTTGATTTAGCTGCGTTACTTTTTGTTTCTTGTTTTTAGTAAATACTGCTGAACATTACAGGATCATTTCTGGTTTTTACTGTGAAGGCCAGGTGCATATTTCTAAACCGTGCACAGTTTACTATGAACTTTGCTCTCCTGTAGGTGGTGCTGGTCAGCAGACGTAGAACCGGTCTGACAGTAGCTGAACAGCGCCCCCCGCTGGGGAACCAGAATCAGCAGCTTGATAAATATCACATTGTGCCACTACTATAATAATATATTTCTAGTGTTCATGTATAATCAATCAGTGTAAAGATATCATAATGTATTCAGGTTGAATGATTATTCACTCAGATTAATGAGTGAATGACAACTTTAAAACAACTGACCACAGCTTTTAATGACACTTTAAATTAATGCATTAATTGTTTACGTCCACCTTTATAAGTCAGCCGTCACCATCTTCGCTGCCTATGACTGACAGCACCTGCAGCTCGAAATTCAACATCTGTTGAAGAGAGGCAGCAGAGTCCTGATTGGTCAGACACACAGCAACTGGCCAATCAAAGCTGCTGCTGTTTGGGTTGAACTATGTGTAGTTTTAGGTGGCACAGTGCTGACGTTTGATTTACAAACAAAGGGAACTGTCTCCAATTTTATCTGCACTAAACGTCGTTTGTCGTCACTGTGCTCTTACTCTGCCTGCTTATTTAACATCAAATTTATAGGATTAATTTTGAGTTAAAGCTGCACCAATCTGTATTTTTGAAATTACCAATAGATCAACTGACTGTAATTGAGCTTTTCAGCCTCTTTTAGCTCCAAGTTTTGGTTAGTTGGAGACAACCAGGTGAAGAAATGCAGCATTTTCTGCTTGTTCTGTCCCTGAAATTGCAGCTTTGATAAAAAACTGTTAATTGTGTTGTATTTAGGGTTCAGTAAAAGGCTGATCTGTTTACTCACAGCCATAAAGGGTCGAGGTTCTTCAGGTTTGTCATCAGCTGCTCTCTGATCAGCTGCTTCCAACAGGTCGCTCCTGCTTTTTCTGATTCTGAAGAAACTTCATTGAACACACGTTCTGATCTGTATGTGACATGAATGTAAAATAATGAGAATATGTTCCCAAAGCGTTCGGCCTCCTGTGATGTTTATTTACCTTCATCTTGAGCGGCAGCCATGGTGTCAGAAACACTGCGGTCAAGTTGTATTACTGAGTGATTCAGTTTACAACCGAGCACTTGTCATTGAGGAAAAAATAAGACAACAAAATCGTTGAATATACGTCGTATTCAACATGAACAAACTGCAGCCTCCAAATTGATCAAGCAGCTGAATCAACACGTCTGAAACAGTTTCTACAAAAACAACGTTTTAACCACGAAGGTCGAGTTTACGGCAGGTCTGACGTGTTCGGCTGCATTCATGTGCTTCAGGTTTGTCAGCAGAGACGCTGTGAACGTTCACGAGGTACTTTCCTGTTAAACAGCGTCACGTTACCTCTGACCTCCCAGAAAACATGATTTAACATTATGTACGATTTCTTAGCAGGTGGACGCAGAGGTTTCTATCTTTCTCTGATACCTGCTGTGTTCAGCTTTTCTCATTAAAACGAACGGCTAATTTTCAACCAGTCAAAAATCAAAGTCCCACACAGATGGAAGCAAATACATGACAAGCTTTAATTTTCTCATAAAACTACAACATTCCTCTGTTCTATGAAACTCAGACTTATCAGGCATTAACTTTGGCAAACCGATTTCATATTCAGACCTTTTAACAACCCATCGAAACCCTGATTACGCACAAAACATTTCCTCTGCTGGCGTTCACACACTCTGCTCTCATCACCACGGTTGATCAAAGCATAATAATATTACAACACATCTTTATTAAAATTAATGGCTTGAACACATATATACATACAATCATAACAATAAATAAGGACAGTAAAATTAGAGAAGCAGCTTTATCTCTTAAATTAGTAAAATCACAATTAAAAAGAGTATCTGAAGCTGATCCTGATAAACGGCGTGAAGGGTGAAAACGAGCGACGCTGCTGCGCGTAAAGGTTAGAGGAGGAAGAGGCTGTTAAAGGTCCAGTTCACCCAAATTACACAAATACATACTCTCTGTCCGTCTCTCCTCTCGTGGGATCTCTGCTGTCAGATACTTTTGGTTTTATTCATTCAGGGTTGGAGACTTCTCACCTCGTTTAGAGATCCCGGTATCTTGACATTAATCTCAACGAGCTGCAAAACGTTTGAGGTTTACTGTCCGACCTTCAGCTCGTGCTCAGCTGTTAGTTAACGGTTAAATGAAATTCTCAGCTGATGTCTGATCAAACACAACTCTCCACCAGTGGACTTTTCTGCGATCTTCAAAAACACCAGAACTACATAAATTATGGAGGTTATCTCCTCAGTAGCTGGTGGGCAGCACTGTAAGATGGCACGTGAGGTTTGTGTCTTTTCCCTAAAAATGAGCCCTGGACGTGTTTCTGAATCGAGGGTTGTATTATAAAGCCCTGTGAGGCAAATAGTGATCTGTGATATCAGGCTAGAGAAATAAAATCTACTTGACTAAACAAATTAATTTACCGAAAGTAATCACAATGTTCACCACAAACATTGTCATGAAGTTCCAGAAATACCTCAGAAAACTCTCGTGTAACTTTGGTGAACTGGCCCTTTAACATGGAAGAAGGAGCAGGAGGCGAAGCTGCAGGTGTGTCTCGCAACCTCAGGAGGTAGTGAACGTCGTTGAACGAAGTACCGACACCAGGGTCATGAAACTCCTTGCGAGCTCCCAGAATGCACTGCAGAAAGAAGTGAGGATCAGGCGGCTCACTGGAGGCAAAAAGTGAGCGGTGTGTCCCTGCGTTAAAGGAAAATGCACCATGTCATCGTAACATTGAGAGCTGCAGGCGCCCTGACGACCAGACTGAATCTGCTGTGTTCTGTTTGGGACGGGGTTTACCGCTCTGACCAGCTGCCAATCAGAAGCTGCTGGATTGAAGAAATGTGTTGTTCCTTTAAGCCGACTTACATCAACCTGCAAACATTTCATCCGCACTAACGTCTGTATTCTTGATGCCACCTGTGCAGCTCTGAGTGACGAGTAACCAAAGAAACATCCGTCAGTGAGCACAAGAAAAGGCCTTTTTTTGGATTACTGAACAAATCAGACATGTGGGCCATCAGGTCTGGAACATGATGATGTTTCACTACTTTCTGGAGGAGAAACACACCCGATGATTTCGTTAATTTTTAATTGCTGGAGATCTGCTTGAAGCTATGGCACGAGCACAGCACGTCCATCACATCTGAGCGCTGCAGAGACTTTAAAGACCGATGATGCTGTGCTGTCGAACACCAGGACAAAGTCAAAAGTCACTTCTCAATCCTCTGACCTCGACCCTTCAAGTCGTGTGTGCAGTGGTTTCCAGTTCTCTGAGGACACTGGGAGGTCTATTAGATGGACGGGGCATCAGAAAAAAGACCGGAGGGTTATAAGGCATCAGTGGGCGGGGCCGCAGAAAGGCGACGAGCTCCAAAAACGCCTCAGCAGGAAGTCAAACATTCACGGCCGATCTGCACACCGCAGCCCAGTCCTGGGCTCTGTCCTCCTCCGCTCCGCTCCACCTGAAGGTTAAAAGGCCGATCCGTCGCAGATGATGTTCTGGCCTCGGCCGGGGAACAGCTCCATCTGCCAGTACCGAGGGTCAGCGTACACTGCGCAGGTCAAAGGTCACAGGGAACAAACATCAACTGAGAGTTCGGATCGGACAACTTCATTAGATTGGATGCTCTAATTCAGTTTCATATATAATAACTTTTGTACACAAAAATACAAAAATAATAATCTGCTGAGAACAAGAGAAAAAAAACATCTTCAGCGGCTCCACGTAAAACGTACTCATATTTCCTTCATTCATCAGGCAGTGGGACAAAATGTATTTATGTTAGAGTGAATCAGTAAGTAATTCATATGTTTTATACGGCGCCTGAAGATCTGTTTTCTATCTTGAACTGTCTGAAGTTGCCCTTTTATCACATTAATCGTTTGTGGGTAAAAACAGGAGCGGCAGGTGTTACCCATGTCTCCAGGTGTCAGCCACAGGTTGAAGGAGCTGCAGTGTTTCTGACAGCGTTGGACGGGCAGAACTCGAACTGTAGGAAGCCCCTCGCCCACCACGAGCCAGCCAAACACCCCGACGCCCTGAAACACGACAGAGGGTTCATTTGTGCTGAATGATGGAGGGATACAGAACACCACCGTGGTCAAGACAACTGCTGCCAAACACACTAACGATTCACTAACAATTCAGCAGTCAAACGCTAACAGCCTTTTCCTGTTTCGTCCTCCACTGTGTCAGCGTGGGCACGTCTGGATGCGAGCTCACCTTGCTCTGGGAGTTTGTGCTGTGGGTGACCAGGCAGCGCTGTACGATGGTCCCAGCGCTGTCCAGCAGGGGGCAGAGCTCAGCCTTCGGGAAGAGCCACCTGAGGACCTTCTCCCTGGTCCCAGAGCTGAACCTCCTACAACACACAGCACAGTCATCAAATACTGCTGTGTGCGCTCGGTGCATGCGTTGAGGTTTTAGCAGAGCTCAGATATTGGTTATCAGCCAGATGTGACCGGTCCACATTAATATTGTTTTCTGTTCTGCTTTGTTAAAATGGACACAGACAAACTCCCTCCCCGACCTGATCAGGCTGACTTTGAACAGAAATGTGTACCAGAGCAGAGTGAAGTTGGCGGGTCCCTGCGGGAGGCCGAGGTTGTGGTTCTGCAGACCGTCGTCCTCCTCCAGCAGAATGGACATGGACCCTGAATGGGCCAAGTAGAGCTCCTCAAGCTGCTGCCGCTGGACACTGAGGGACTCCCCACCCTGCAGAGACCAGGCAAACACATCTGAACTGTGAGACACCAACTGTCTTCAGCTCCTTTCAAGTCCAGTTTATTTTGTAAAGAAATGAAGTGAAACAGTTTTTTTTTTTTACAGCTGTCATTTACAAAGTTCATGGGAGTCACACAGGGCAAACAAAGCTGTCTGTGTTGACCTCTGACCTTCAGCAGGACGAGCTGGGGGCCCCGTCGCAGAGTCACAGTTCCTCTGAGGCTCTCTGGGACCTCCAGCACCGAGGAGATCTCTGCACAGCCCGAGCAGTTGACCAGATTCTGCCTGAGAGAGCCGGCACTCCACCATTCATGAAAACCTGCAGAGCACACACACACGTATCGCAGTTTCATTAAGCGTGTCTTAGCAAGAAAACTGTGAAACATGGCTTCAGGCTGATTTCTTGCTCGGGCTGTTCACAGAACCTAAAACTCAGTCAGTACTTGTATCCAGAAAAAACACCCCTGAGTTAAGACAGCAGGGCTGTGCTGGTGAGGACATGTTTAAGATAGCGAATAAAACACAATCCAAGAGTCACAGATTCATGAGTTGGAGCGTTTATCAGACGGTAAAACACTGCACAGCTGTTGATAAAACTATGAGACAGGATGCGATGCAGCCAATGTGTGTTAAGTGCTTTCTTATTGGTGAAAATCTGCGATTCAAACACGGTGATCAGGCTTCAGACCTTGCAGGTTGTACTTCTTGGCGATGGGCAGGGACAGCAGGCGGACGTGGCTGAGTGGGGACGACCAGTTGTAACAGCCCAGGTTGACCAGACCCAGCTGGGGGGTGCTCTGGGGGTATGTGAAGGCCAGTACGGCCACCAGCAGGAAGCCCACTGCCACCACAAACTGCAGAGACAGTACAGATGCTGAGAGCTGTGTCCTTCCTCACACAAAGCATGAATAAACCTTTACTCTCCGTATACGCTGAATCAGAATTTTCTAGAAACTAAATTTCTCTATCATTTGAATCTGTATCATTTTCTTTGGTTGCTGTAATTGTCTCTTGTGTCCATACTGGTGGAAACATGATTGCTTCCTAGCATGATTTTGGGCCTGATGTGAGGCTTCAGCAGTCAGAGTTAGACAAATCTGCAAAATGATCGTCTTTTGGAGCAAAATTCCTGTACTGTTACACACTGTGCTGAGCTGCAGCAGACTCATAGTGATACTCAGAATTTCCACAGTGTAAACACATGAATGAACTTCGAACCACAGCCTAACATGGGCCCTGCAGTGGAAAATGCCCTTTACTGACTACAGTACTAATACAACAATATTAAACTGGGAAAAACAATCAAAGCCCCATATCTGAGAGGTAACTTTTACATGATAAAAAGCCTTCAGTGATTCATCATTATATTTTCTGTCATTTTAGCCGTGTAATGTTTGTGCTGGCAGGCCTGACCTTTATGGTGGCCCTCAGGATGGGGAACTGGGGAGGCTCTCTCCTCGGCTCATTGGTCTCCAGCACCTGCTTGATGAACCTCTCGATCTCCCTCTCCGACATGCCGTAGCGGTAGCCCGACTGCCGGAGGATGTCGATGCTCTCCGACAGCTTGTCGTAGATACACGGCTCGCTCATCGTTGTTCCCATGACAGCAGCTTCTCAGTCAATCACGTCGATCTTCAGCTGCTGCAGGCTCCAGGAGCATGGTGTCACCTACGAAGGCATCTGAAATGGTAACTGCTGCTTCATAACTTTAAAAACATGCAAACGCTTTGGTGATTAAAAGTGCCGTCCAGGTTAGCACACTTATAACACCTGACAGAGTTCTGTAGCAGTTAACTGATGAGTGGAACATAAATAACCGACCTAACTCTGGGTCAAAGTGACTACAAGCACGCTTTAAAGCAGAAAAGACTATGTGAAGACAGTCAAACTCGTCAGTGGACATAGTACAGTAGACACTATGGACTCTCAGGTGTCCACAGCGAGACATAAAATACTCTCAGGTATCCACAGAGACAATAACAAACCGTCAGGTGTCCACATAGAGACAGTAACACACTCCCAGGTGTCCACATTGTGACATTAAGGGAGTCCCAAGTACCCACACAGAGACAATACCAACTCTCCGGGTGTCTTCGTGTTAATTACTGGACTCAGCAAAGGAAATGAACGTTAGTTTTATCCACGTCATGCGTCGTTAAGTCGAAAAGGCAGGCAGGAGCCGCATTTTAAACACCCAACCACATGTAATGTCACTACAAACCCGGCTCCAAAACAGGAAATGGCACAATTTCACGTTCTTGATGACAAACATTACGTGAGTTAAACGTTAGTGAAGGAACTTAGCTACTTACTTGCCGCCGCAGAGCTATCGCGAGCCAATTTTTTTTCCCAGGATGGCGAAGTCATGACCCGCCCTACCCTGACTCTGATTGGCTAGGACTCGTTGCCTTCCTTAGTTAGGTTTAACCATGAAAAGTGATTGGTTAGGGTTAGAACAAGGATATCACGGCAAGCCAATCGGAGGCAGAGTAGGGCGGGTCATGCCTTCGCTATCCATGAAAAAAAATTTCCTCTCGAAACAACTCAGAGCAACACACTGACATGCTAGCTTGTGTTTGCTAGCCGTGGTTAAGACTTTCAGTTTACGTCGCTTAAAGAAAACTACAGAAGACCGAAAGCCTCACCTTAAAGTGAAATGCACCGCCGTTATGGAGGCCTCTTCTTCTCACGTTACGTTCCAAATTAAACCTGTTTTTTGAAAGTAGCTCGCTAGCTAATGTTTATAGCTGTCACATACAGCCCTGATTCGGTCCCCCTCTTCTTCTGACGATGCAGGCATTTCTTGCATTGCCGCCACCAACTGGTATGGAATATACATGTCTGCATAGCGTCCAGGAAATTAAGTATGACAAAACTGAAAGAGAAGAAATGAAAGTCTGAAAATGCTGAATGGAACCTGACAGCAGATGACAAGTTGTCTTTGTGTCTGTCCCTCCTTCTTTATCCACCTGTCCGCATACAGTCCACTCACGTGTCCTCACTGTCCTTTCATGACAATAAACACCTGGTTACTCATAGTAATGATACATGTATGTTTCAGACGTTATGACAGTTGGTTCAGATAATTTGCAAACGAGTTACAGAATGAGCATGTTGATGAATTCCACATAAAAATACAGGTTGTGTGATTCATTTTGATCACCCAGACTAACTGATTGTTCTTCTGAGTCTGAGTCTGAAGATATTTGCACTTACATATTTGAATTTTATTTGAAAGGGAATGGCAGAAGAAATGCACAGACTATAGTGAGGAAATCAACTTTAGGTGAGGTTAAAATATAGTAAAAGTTTTGATGTCAAAACAACGTTGAAAAGAAGAGTGATAAGTTTACTTTTAAAGGACGACAACAAGATGCACATTACCAGTCAGAGATGGAACAGATGTTAGAGTCAAGGGCATCTGAAAACAATGAGAAACGCCGTGAAATCAGTGATGGCCGGCCACAGTATTTTGCATGTGTGCATAAAGAGTGCATATATAGCATACATATAGCGGTCATGTTGATAAATGTGGTAGAGAATAATAGAAACCGTGAGAAAGGCAGTGTAATTCACTTTGGTCTACATTACAAAGTCAACGTATCACTGAGTCAAAGAACAAGAAATACATATAATACTATGAGAAAAACTAACTATGGATTTTAACATCTCAATTTGACGATTGTGCCAGAATAACTGAGAAACACTGAAAATCAATTTTATCCAGAACTGAAGGCTACGGTTTAATAAACTTACTGTCTCTGGTTTAATCAATTTTACAGGAGAATGAACTCACGTTTCATAAGCCCCTGCCTGTAACCAATCAGAGGACAGAGAAAGATTTTAGCCCCGCCTCTATTAAGACCAAAACAATCCATATCGGCCAGTGAGATTGCAGCTTGTCCAGAGGAAGTCCCGCCCACTGCTTCCGTTTCTTGTGCAACGACGAAACTGCAGAAACACCAGTTTGGCTCTCTGTGTCAAGCTGCAGAATGACAGGATCAAGCCGCAGATAGACCGAAGGGTAGTTGGTAAAAACAAGTAATGTTTAAAGCAAATATAAAATTATTTTGAGTACAAACGTACACGTGTTTTGAAAATGTATGTAGAAGAACCCTTCCAATAAAAAAAACACGTTAAAAAGAAGTTGTTTTTAAGAAACAAGCCATGCTCATGATCGAAAATATTTTATTTTGAAAGTCGTCATCGGAAGTCTTCTTTGTTAACGTCCCTACCTTGACTCTCACCGATTCGGATATAACTGACAGGCGGCAACGTTTCTCAAACCAAACTAAACTTTGCTCACATTTAAAATTTATTCTTAAATCATCGATCTTGAATCGTCTTCTCCATTTCCATCACACACAGTAGGTTAAACTGGTTCAACCCGGTTTACACTGTTGTTTTGGTTTCGATCAGCGTCTTGTTATCGGAGGTCAGTGAGTCTCCAGGTGAAATTCGCACGCTGTCCAGATGCTTTCCCCGGGCAGGACAATCTCTTCCCGGCTGCTCAGGCCGGTCTCATGGATCTCTCTCCGGCAGGGCTCTGACCGCAGAGCCGCTAGCACCCTGCAGAAAGGTAAGAGCTGCCCGGAGCGACTCAGAGTAGTTATCGTTATTTGGTCGTGAGCAGCTAGCACGAAGCTAATCCCAAAGTGACGCAGTTTACAACGGCTATAAACTGGAATGATGAAACGTTACACAGAGACGCGTGTGAGGAGCCGTCTGTGGCATTAAAGTAACACATTAATAGTCTAAAATCACTCATAAACGATAAGTCCAGCTAGTTAATTGACAGAACATTTATTCGTCATCCATTTTCATGCCTGATTAATAACAGTAATTTACGTAATTTATCAGGCAAACGTGTCTAAAATCCTGTAGGTCCAGCTCTGTTTATGTTTTTATTATTACATTATTTTACCTGGATTTAATAAAATTCGCCATTGTATTTTTTATCTTTTCCCCCCCGTTATATTTAAAACTTTTCTCTGGTTTTTGGACTGCTGCTCGGAAGAAATAAGGAACTTTAAAACGTTTTGCATTGTAAAATTTTGAGTCAGTTAAATATCTGCTATTTAATAAAAGTGTTATGCTTTTTTTGGTCACTCTTCATGAAGAACCGCATTCATGGATGTTTAGCAGTAAAGTCTTGTTTATGTCTGTATACTACAAATGATATATCGTTACCGTTATCGTTTTTTTTTTTGTTTTTTTTTTTTTTTAATCTGTTAAATAGCGAATTTAAGTACTGTAACAGTAAACTGATGCGGTTTGACTTATGAGGATGTGCATTGTTTTGTTATATACAAAAATCTCAATAAGACAAATCAAATGTACTGTATATATAAAAATAACAACAATACATGTGGCATATAAATATGTTTTGGTACCAACATGATACCTGATACAGTGTTCAAGTTTCAGAACTATAGTTTTGCACTCTCTATAGACAAATTTAATCAATGACTCAGCAAGTCCTGACCTGTCACAGATGTCTGACCCAGTGTTTCAGTCCAGAATCATGAGGAAAGCCAGCTGACGGTCTGTCTGTTGTTGTTTTGTGCTGCAGAGTTGATAAAGAAGTATGAACTGGATAAAGACGAGCCCCGTCCTCTCTACATGGACTTCCAGGCCACCACACCCATGGTAAGTACTACTCTGATGCCAGAGAGAAAGTCACATATACCTACTTGTACAAACAGTTTAACGTGTGTGTGTGCGCTTGTGTAGGACCCCCGGGTGTTGGACGCCATGTTGCCCTACCAGGTGAATTACTATGGTAACCCTCACTCCAGAACTCACGCCTATGGCTGGGAGAGCGAGAGCGCCATGGAGACGGCCAGGAAGGTAGAGAGACAGTCAGTTTGTAGGGGGGGGATAAAGTTTTAAAAAAGTAAAATTGTGTATTTTCTGTCTTTTTTGTCAGTTTTCTTAGGAAGTCTGAATGTATCTAAAGTGTAAGTCTTGTACAGCGTGTGTGTTTAGTTGTGGTCGTCCTGTCTCTAAATCTGAATTTGAGGGAGAGACACTGACTGTGTGTTGTCGATCTCTCTCTGAGCAGCAGGTGGCTGATCTGATTGGAGCAGATCCCAGAGAGATCGTCTTCACCAGCGGAGCCACCGAGTCCAACAACATGGCCATCAAGGTCAGCCTCTGCTCCTCCTCTTCATCGTGAACTTTGTTACCCCCTCTCCGTCACACCTTCTCTCCCTCTCCTCTCATCCCTACGTCCTCTTGTTTTGGTTCTCAGTGAGAACAGATCAAGAACTGAGGGAACAGAATGAAGGTCTGGTCACAGTAGAAACGAATCTGTCTGTGAAATGTGTGGTTCTAGGGTCTGGGTGGGGTAATGACGACTCATGGGGCTCGTTGTTAAGACACTGACAAGGTCATTGACCTAAATTTGCAAATCGAAGTTTTCCCAAGTTGAACTTGATGCAAAAAAATCACTTATAGCAGCAAATCCATGGAAGTGAATGGAGGTCCCCTCAAAACCACCATTTTAAATGATGTGACCATACCTTGAGAACATATTATGAACAGAATGAGAACGCTGTGAGAACACATTGAGAACAGTCAAGGGGTGAATGAACAGTAAAAAAACCACTGAGTTGTGATGTTAGTAGTGACCCTGCCTCTCCTTCTCCTGCAGGGCGTGACCAGGTTCTACCGGGCCAAGAAGCGCCATGTGATCACCACCCAGACAGAACATAAGTGTGTTCTGGACTCGTGCCGAGTTCTGGAGACTGAAGGTTTCAGCATCACCTACTTGCCAGTGCAGACAAACGGACTGTTGGACCTGAAGGTACTGAGCATGCAGAGAGGTCACATAAGAGCGAGGGCAGAGTGAATGTGTGCAGCATGTACAGAGAACATACAGGAGCCATCGTGTATATTAAAACTACATGTGTCTGTGTGTGTGTTTAGCTGCTGGAGGCCTCCATCCGTCCTGACACCTCTCTGGTGTCAGTGATGACGGTCAACAATGAGATTGGAGTCAAGCAGCCCATCGAAGAGATCGGTAATCATGGCAGAACAAACATGTGACTTACTCCCCACATTAAGTAAAAGGCAGATTTCTGAAACTGTTAAGTTGTTACCATCTTCATGTGGAGGCTTCACTGGTCCCCTGATCTTTACTTTTGAGTGTTCTGATCATAAGTATTGATTAGTTAACCTTTACTCTTCCTGCCCACAGGTAAGATTTGTCGTTCTAAAGGAATCTTCTTCCACACTGATGCCGCTCAGGCTGTTGGAAAGATTCCCATCAACGTCTCCAACTGGAACATTGATCTGATGTCTATCAGTGGTCACAAGATCTATGGACCCAAAGGTTAGCTGCAGCATTACTGTTGATCTACTATCAACTGTTACTTCATTCAGCGAGATGATGACATTTACTTATACAGTACATTTCATACACAACAGTTCAAAGTGCTTTACAAACTGCTGAAACCTTGATTTTTCTATATTTCCTGAACAGAATTTACATGTGTTTCTGGCCCAAATTTTGCAGTTGAAACATGTGAAATAACTGAAACCCTGGAGCAGTTGAAATACAAGTAATGGCAGCATGTGTGAATTAAACAGAAAGGGGTCGAGTTTTGATCCTTGTGGTACACCATAGTTTGTGCTGACGGGCGTGTGTGTGTGTGTGTGTGTGTGTGTGTGTGTGTACAGGTGTGGGCGCTCTGTACGTGCGACGCCGGCCTCGGGTGCGTTTGGAGCCGCTGCAGAACGGGGGCGGGCAGGAGAGGGGGCTGCGCTCCGGCACTGTACCCACCCCGCTCGCTGTTGGACTGGGAGCCGCCTGCAGCATCGCCCAGCAGGAGATGGAGGTAAAAAAAAAAAAAAAAAAACATCCCAAGACTTGAAAAACACAACCAAACATCCTGAGACTTAAGGTGCGTGCCTGTCTGTCTGTGTGTTTGGGGCCACAGTATGATCATCACAGAATTTCCGCTCTGGCTAATCGTCTGGTCCAGAAGATCATGGCTGGGCTTCCTGATGTCATCATGAACGGAGATCCAGAACAGCGCTACCCTGGTACACACACACACACACACACACACACACACACACACACACACACACACACACACTCTTGCACAAAACACACCACTGTCCTTTAATTTGCTCTAATTTTACTCAAAATAAACTTGAAGGTCAGTGAAAGTCCTTGAATTTAATGTTGAAGGTTTCTGTTGAAAGTCTGTCTGATATTGACTAGAAATTCTCACAGTGACGGATGAGGCGGATGGACTTCTCTGACTGTGTGTTCCTTTCAGGCTGCATCAACCTGTCCTTTGCCTATGTGGAGGGAGAGAGTCTGTTGATGGCGCTGAAGGATGTCGCTCTGTCTTCTGGGAGGTCAGACATACTCATGTTAAACATTTTATAAACAGACTTGAGTATTTATGTGGAGCAGGAGCTTCTGATGAGTCAAATTGGTTTTCTGTATGTACATTTATCAGTTCCCTGTGGCATTTTTGACCATTAGTATGGATCAGTGTTTTTTTAAAATGGGTTCCCATTTTGTCAACGTCATTCACGTGAGGTGGCTGATTCACATTCCTGCCCTCTGTTATTTCACATGAAAATCAGCTTTGTCATCAAAACACACAGTATTTGTTTACAGGTAAACTGTAAAACTGTGTGTGTGTTTGTGTGTATAGTGCATGTACATCAGCGTCTCTGGAGCCATCATACGTCCTCAGAGCGATCGGAGCAGATGAAGATCTGGCTCACTCTTCCATCAGGTACAAACACTTCCTCATTGTAACCCAGATCCTGATAGTAATTCTAAATACAATATTGATTATAATGAAGTTTAACTTCAATAAAATAATAGGCAATCCTCTTAATAGATTCATTCTTCTAGAGCAGAGTGTAAATTATAATCAGGATATCAGGATAAACCTGTTTATAATCTAACCCATGAGTCTCATTCAAATCTGAATTTCCTGACCTTCGTGTCTCAGTGCAGCTCTCTGCAGACTTTCTCTCTCTGGTTTGGCTTCAGTTGAATCATATGTAGGTCGATGTAAACCTTTGTGTGTGTGTGTGTGTGTGTGTGTGTGTGTGTGTGTGTGTGTGTGTGTGTGTGTGTGTTAGGTTTGGTATTGGCAGGTTCACCACAGAGGATGAGGTGGACTACACAGCAGATAAGTGTATCCAACAGGTCAGCAGGCTCAGAGAGATGAGGTGAGTTCAGCTGGACTGACCACTCTGGTTTATTGTCACTCTGATCTCATGTTGTTTGTCTTTCTTGTCCATCAGTTATAATAACACCATAGTGCTCAGCAAGATCATATCTGAGTGTCAGTTATGTCTGACTGCTTGTTTTTCTTGACCTGTTGGACTTGTTTTTCGTGACATTTCCAGGTCTCAGATAGTAATTTAATGATTGAAATATTATTGTTACTGATAGAAATGGTGGATAAAAGTTTGAAAATTATTAATAAACCATACTTGTTCTCAGTTACTCCACACAGATGTTTCTGAATGGTAATGGTAATGATGCTGCTGCTCCAATTATCCGTCTCTGTCTGTCTGTCTGTCAGCCCTCTGTGGGAGATGGTTCAAGAGGGCATCGATCTGAAGAGCATCAAGTGGTCGCAGCACTAGACTCCTCCCTCTTCCTGGCTGACAACAAAGATGATGAATCCCGGGGGGTTCTGGGAGTAGGCCAGCTTTTCCTTCCTGTATACAAACACGCACAAAACTTCCTGTCTGACTTGAAGTCTGTTTGTAGCTGTAACTCTCTGTCTTTGGAGAAGCCCCTCTAGTTGACCTGTTGGGAGATGTTGCTCAGAGAGTTGACCAACGCACGTCAGCGTCTGCTTGTTGTTCTCATTCTGTTGTAGATCAGGCTTCTGTTGGCTGAGTTGCTTCTGTGTTTCTGCAGAAGCAGAAGTTGTCAGAAGCTGTGACACCTGGCTCCTTTATCATGAAGCCAGTTTGTCTTAGACCCCATTTACACCTGGTATTAAAATGCAATCTGTATCCAGAAAAAAACATATTAATGTAAGGTGTAAACAAGGCGTTTAATTTTTGTCATCACTGAGTAGCCTACAAGCCGGTACTGCAATGCACCAGGACATACTGACACTGTATTTTTATACAAAGAACAGAATAATTTAATTTATTACAATTACAGAATTTACAAGAGGAGACAACAACTCAGAATTTGTTGTCGACAGCCTTTCACAAAGTTTATAAAGTGTCAACAACTCACATAATCCTCAGATTTTTTTGTTAAGGGGGTCTTTATCTGATTTGCCGCCACCTCAAATGAATCACGCACAGATTTTGCTCTGGAGGACAGAGATAACGAGGATGCATTAAACATACGGGGTGTAAACAAAAAAGGCAAGATCGGATAGTTTATTATCTGCGTAACACGTATCTGGATACAGATCCCATTTTAATATCAGGTGGTTCATCTGTCACATGAAAGAGGAGCTCTCGATTACAGCCACATGGAACGTCATCAGAACCGTGGAGGACTTGACACGAAGCTGAAACCTGTGGGGACATTTCATCACTGAATAAGACAGAAACAGCTAAAGGTTTAATATCCACACACTGAAACTAAGTGTAAGGCTGTAAGTCAGTGTGTGACTCTTCCTGTCCGGATCCTGTGGGGATGATGGCTCCATTTTTCCAGTGATCTGATTGGTTGACAGGTTTTGATCTGCTCTCCTGAAGTGCACCTTCTTTGGAAAGTTCTGACGGTTAACATGGTGATCTGTCCTGGTTAAAAGTGAGCCAGTTTCATGTGTTAAACGCAAAGATACCTGGCTGAACTGCTAATCTTGCTTCGTGACACGGGCTCTGCTCTGTGTGTTAACCAACCAAGATAGGCAGCAACTCTGGTGACATAAAACAAAATGGGAACAATGGGCAGTGTTGCTTCACCACGACTGTTGATGGCAACTAAAGGCAGCAGACCAAAGTTCGCTGAGTTGATTTGACGATTCACTCTGAGTCAGAACTTTTCACTTGATGATTCACATATTGTTTCCTGTCCTCTGTCTCAAGACTCACTACTATATTTTTACTTTCTTCCCACCTCAGTTTGCAGTATTTAAAAAAACAGCAGCACCATGTCAGTGTTAGCAGCCACAGTTTATTTTATTAAAGTCTGGAATGCTCTACAAGACTGTTGCCTTGATTTGACCTCAACGGCTAATTTTCAAGATAGCGGTGGGTAAAACCGGCTCAGGTCGAGTCTCTCACATGTTGACTGAGACGTGTCTGAGGTTGATGGGAATGTGAAGATAAGCCTGAAATTCAGAGCACAAAAATCTATAAAATTTGGATGGTAAATATCGTCTTTAAGATGGCGCCACAATCAGAGTGGAGATTAAAGTCTTGTATTGAGTTCCTGGACGTAATCAGCTGAGCCTGAACAGGTCAGATTTATTAGACTCCTGCATCTACTGTCTTCTACTGTTACTCATCTTTCACATTATTATCCAATAAAGCAGCGCTTCATGAATATGCAATGAACTTTTTTTTTAATGGATGTTTTTACTGGGATAATTACAATTCAAGGACAAATGCCACAGTACACACCACAGCATTTATAACCTGAGCTAGTTTAATAATTCATCCATACATGAGCCTGATAACACAACAAACAGGATGTACAACTCAATAAACAAAAGTCAAGGATATGAAAAAAAATGCAGTTTTTATGCAAGTTTCTGATATGATTAAAAAGTTATTAAAGTGTTAAAGCATTATCTAAATATAACTATTATTACTGTCCACTAAACACCAGAGGTGCATAAAAAACAGCTACATTTCTATTCAATGACCTCCCAAACTTTGTTTATATTATTTATCATACACACTATATCATTCACAACTAATATTAATATAGTAAGTATAGGCACCCAGGCACCTGGGAGTGTGAAGCACCGGGGGAGTTGCTCTCTTTTCCCAGTTGAAAACCCAGCATCTTTCATCTTTCAACCACGTGCGATCGTCGAGCAGGTGGTACCCAAGCCTTGGGCATTTATCGCTAACAGCCTCCATTCTTTTCCAGATTTTGGAACCTGGATTTGCTTGATGAGTGAGGTCCAACACTGATGCTGGACGATAAGGCCGTGGCTCACAGTTTCTATTCATCGCAAAGGTGAATAGGTCAGGCTTCTGTGTGCGCGACAGAGGGTCCACATACTTTTGGACAAATATGGTAAGTTTTCTGAGTGGCAATCAGAACTTGGACCTTCTCCCATTAAGTTTCGCTCGGCCTGCTAAGCTGGTTGGGACATAGGGGGCGATGTCGCCCTCATTTTAGGAAAACGCAGTCCGCAGTCTCGCGCGACTTTCTGGGTTATCGCGGTGTTTGCGCCGACATTTCGTGCCGGAGCAAACTACACGGAGAAGAGAAGAAAAGAGCGTCGTTCATGAGTTAAACCTCAGTGTGTTTATTGACAAATTTCTCGGTAAGAATCCAGCAGCGGCAGCCCGCTGAGTGACGCACTCACACCGAGAGTCGAGGGCGAGAGAAGCCGCTAAAAGCGTGCATCCCACTCGCTTCTTCGCTCCAGCACACACACACACAAAGCAAGGATCACAACCAGCTAGCAAAAGGTGGCTAACGGAGCGTTAGCCTGCTCAGGTAGCTGAGCTAAGCTAGTTACATTCAGCATTTCTGAGTTAGTTGTCTGTGACTGTTAGGGTCCTGCTTTAGAAGCCTGCATATCGGGTATTTGGTTATTACAATGACTGATTGTGTAAAACGTTCATGCGGGTTGTTTAAAATGGTGTCTTGTACGTAGCTTCTAGCTACCTTTAGCTAGCTAACCGACACGTTAACGTTTTCATGTATTTTTCATTACGGTTCATCTGTAGTTTCCTCACTGTACGAACTAATGAGAAGGGAGGAAGTGTGTATGTTTCAGCTCTGAACTGATTTATTTTGTAACGGTAGCTCAGTTTTTGTCGATTCCTCTGCGGTCGCTGCCCACCAGAGACTTCAAGTGCAAGCCACGCCCCTGAAAACAGTGACGCCACACGTCCACAACTACAACAACTGAACCATAAAGATGAGCAGGTGGACAGTTGTCCAAGATGAGCGTTAGGTGTCATGGAGTCGGGGGTTAGTTGCCAGCGTACAGAGTTACTGACTTAGGCTCTTTTCAGATATGGAATCAGTAACTCATGCCACAGAAATGGAAGCTCAAACTTACACGTATGTGATGTAAATTTGTAATGGTGTGTACAGAAAATCTGTATTTGCTAGTAAGTCATTATCAAAATCTTGTATTGGTTGGGCTGATACGCAATGTTTTCCAATTACAGGTTCAAACTCATTAGATTGCCGCTGTGACTAATGTTAAAGTAGCAGGGGGTTTATTCAGATATGGGACTGACGTATAAAATTGCCTGAATATCTATGTAACAAGATGCATATCTGAAAGGGGCTATAGTTAAGTCATTGCATGAGACCTCCAATGGTGAATCCGTAGGGAAAAGGAGAATAAATACCTTAGTACATTTTCATGCACGGCAGTTGTTTCTCTTTTTGTCTTGAGCAGGTCAGTGGGGTTCTGTACCCTTCTGAAATGGATGGAGGGATAAGGTCTGGAACATACAGCTACAATTAAAGGTTGAATAGGGTGCAGCAAAAGACTGTGTTCCTGGCATCATCATGCCAGATCCTGTATCATTGTATGTTGTTGAGATTTGAGCTCTAAGTTGGCTGATATGAGGAGATTTCCTCATCCATGTTCTGAAATGGATTCTTTCTTTGTGTTTTGAGTTATTGAGTCCGTGGATGGTGTTCCATTCTTCTCCTTTAATTCCGTTGTTCTTTTGCTGTGTTTTGAAGTCGACCGCAACATGTGGTCTGTTATGTATTCCAGCTTTGAAACAAAAAATCAAGCCAGTGTTTTTGTTCTTTAATCCTGAATTTGCTGTATTGAAAATTTCTGGTTTTCTGGCTGTGTGAAGGGCACTATTTTCTGTCTCCTATCAGCTCTATTTTGTTTCTTGGTTTTATGTGAGTGCATCCTGCAGCTTCAGTTGAACCTTTTCACCTCTCTGACATCACTAGCTGTTGATGTTTCCTCTCCTGCTGTATTTTATCCTCCTGCTGCTTTTGATGTTTCACACTGTGAAGCTGTTAGCAGGTTGACACCAACAAGAGGAGCGGATGTTCAGGTTTAAAATCCATAGAAACTCATCCTTGGAGAAGCATTAGGTTAAATGCCAATCATATATCAGTGTTGGATGTGATTTGTCTATGCTGAGGTTGTGCACTGGAACCATTGATGGTGATAATGTTGGTGGTGCCTGGCATCATGCAGAGAGCTGTGGTGAGCTGCAGGTAGCAGCCTCACACCCAGACAAGGATGTCAGTTTTTTTCAACCTGCAAATTTTATGAGCTGCTGAAGGACTGAAATGTCAGACTCTAGCAAGATGTCCGTCGAGGACCATAATGCATAGTCTGACAATCCTGGATCAGGGTTAGAGCTTAGAAACCTGAAGATGTGTCTGAGGATCCTGAGACACTTGTGAAGCAGAGGATTGTGGATGCAGCGAGCATTGTTCCACCTGCTGTTGCTCAGTTGGAGATGTAATCAGTGCTAGCTAAAATGTTGTTCTGCACTTTGCTTCTGTTTGCTTTCCCTTCTGATCAGCTGCTGTCTTTGGTGCTGTGCTGGAAATCAGTTGCTGATGTTGCTCTGGTTCACATAATGCTAATGTTGCTTTTGTTGATATAATGCTAATGTTGCTCTGGTTGACATGATGCTAATGTTGCTCTGGTTTACATGTACCTGGCATTGCTTTTGTTAAATGTTGATGACATTGCTCTTGTTGCTCTGGTTGATAAGTTACTGCTGTTGCTTCAGTTAACGTGATGCTAATGTTTTGTTGACAATGTATTGCCGATTTGCTGATTGACATGTTGCTTATGTTATGGTCTTCTACAGCTCGTTGCTGAAGTGCTGTCTGCTGATTTGATGTTGCTAGAGGATTCAGGAAGCAGGATCCATCCTCTTCACCTCTGTGTTGTTGCTGGCGTCCTGGTTGCCAGATAGGTCCTGGGTTGTTGCTTGGTGTTTGCCGGCTGTTGCTGACTGGTTGCCAGATGTTTGCTGGCTGGTTGTTTCTCAACATTTCCAATCTTCACTTGTCCATAGGAAAGTTTCATTTGATATACAGTGTCAGCTCTTGTCATGATGGGTTTTGCTTTTGGACAGGTGTTTCTGTTGTCAGGTAGAAATGTTGCTGCAGTCTGATTCTGAGATTTGTTGTCCAACTTTGGTTTAAAATCCTCTTGTGGCTGTTACGATTTTTGAGTTTTTTTCTGTGTTGTATTGCAGATAAAGACAACCTTATAATAGTACAACTGAAAGTACACGAGACACTGAAACATGACATAATGATTTGTTAATATTCAACACTCTGTTGAATTTGAATGAGAGCCAGATACTGACACTGATTAAGCACAAGTTTTCAACTGCTAAAAACACCAACACGTCAGTCACTGGAAGCTAACATCTGTTCTGTGAAAGGTTGAATTTCATTAAGATGTTTTCAACAGGAATGTTTGTTTTTCTGACCTTTTCACCAGGTTTCAGTGTCCCGCAGAAATCCTCTGTCTGTTAAACAGTGAAACTATACACACAGCTTAGTTGCATTGGTGAGTTGCAAATTGCATGAGATTCATGAAGGTTAACTGTTGCACGAAATATTTCCAACTTTGCTGAAACTACCAGCAATATGTTGGTGCTGCATGGTAGAAAACAGTAAGGTTTTCTTTAAAGAACCAAATTCCACACAACATTTCAATTACATACAGGGGCTAATACACAAAGCTACCCTATTGAGATTTAAGGTATTCAGTAATCTTTGAATAGAGTTGTAAGAAGTTCTCATCTCACATTTCATCTTCTCGAGTTGGAAAAATTACCAATTTTGCCTTTAGAAATGGGGTTTCCACATACAAGCATTGTATTTGATGCATACTGTAGACTTTAATTCCCAACAAAGAAAGTTCCACTAGGAAGTGTGGTTGTGTAAAAATTTGCAAAATAGAAACTGTGTTCATTGTCAGCCAGATCAATCAGACTTCACTAAGAAGAGTTCTAGAATGTGACCTGGCCCAGGTGCATGCTTGCTTCAGGAAAAGTGGTAATATTGGTACAGTTAGCTAGCAACCAAAAATCTTGGCCTGGCTCAACAATTAATGATATCACAGATGGCAAATGTTTTGGTCTGTTTTGCACTGTGAAACACATTTTATCCTATTCAAATATGGAACATCGGAGACAGTTGAGAAGAGAATGTGTGCATATGTATGTGTATATGTGAGTATGCGTGTATGTATATTATGTCTGTTGACATCAGTGCTGTTTCTTTATTCCTTGCCATGTAATTGTTTTACAACTAAAATTAATGAACAGTGCTTAAGATTGCTTCTGTTGGGGTCTGATGTGATCTGCTCTGAAACAACTTTAGCAAACTTATTAAACGCTGCAGATGGCTAGAGACTGTTTCAGTTTAGCTTTTTTTTGCCAGTTTCCTGAAAATGTTTCATCCCCAACCCAACCCCTTTCCAAACACCACTGGTTTCCAAATGTCAGGACCTCAAAATGGATAAGTCCAAAGTTTAATAAATAGTCTATGGTTTATTCTGAAGAAACTGAAATGTAAGCAGTGTTGGCTAAGCCATTATTGGCCTGTGAAGTCAGATCTGAGTTTCCTGAAGAAATATCTGGAAACCACTGGTTGCCGTTTTCTGCTCTTCATCTGACAGTAGTGTTGCTTTCTCCCCAGGTTGTAGGGCTGTTGTTTAGCAGTCAGTATGGCGGTAGTCATCAGGCTGCAGGGTCTGCCCATAGTGGCTGGCACCATGGACATCAGACACTTCTTCTCTGGCCTCACCATCCCAGACGGTGGAGTGCACATTGTGGGGGGTGAGCATGGCGAGGCTTTCATCGTCTTTGCCACTGACGAGGATGCTCGGCTGGGGATGATGCGTACAGGTGGGTCCATTAAGGGCTCCAAAGTGTCACTGTTGCTTAGCAGCAAGACCGAAATGCAGAACATGATTGAACTCAGTCGTCGCAGGTTTGAGGCTGGGGCGGGCGCTGTGGAAACAGCTGCATCTACTGCAGGAAATGCCAACCGACAAGTGGCCACCCCCATACCCACTGTGCAGCCTGGGGCTGGGGGGAGAAGCGGTAACCATGGAAACCAGGGTTTCAGTAACACTCCAACCTCAGTGACAGCAGCAAGCTCATCTCAGGAGCCACCGAGCAACAAGGCAGTGGCCAGTGTGGTGCCCAGCTTCCCCAACAGCTACAGTTCCGCCCCCACAATCACTACAGCTCTGGCATCACTCAATGCGGGCCCCCCACCCATCCCGCCACTTCCAAGCATGCCCTCCATGCCCCCCATGCCCACACTACCCACCATTCCAGTTCCTCCCCCAGTGTCCTCCCTCCCCCCTGTCCCTACTGTCTCCCCACTGTCCCAAGGGCCTCCAGTGCCTCCTATGTCGCACCTTCCCCACATGTCCTCCCTGCCTCCTTTCAACCCATCCCTACCGCCCCCAGCAGGACTTGGCTCTGGCCTCCCTCTTGGAACTCCTAACCCCATGCTGTTCAACCCTCTTTCCCCCCTGGCCTCTCTTGGCCTCCAGGCTCAAATGAAGGCTGCTGCTGCTGCAGCCAGTGGAGCAGGAGCAATCAATCCCGATGAGTTGTTTGTCCTCCTGCAAAACCTGCCATTCTCTTGCTCAGAGGTGGATATCAGGGGTTTTTTCCGCGGTCTGGGTGTGGATGCGGTTCGCCTGCTGAGGGATGGACAGGGCCGCCCAAATGGCAGGGCTATGGTCAAGTTTTTCTCTCCCCAGGACAGCTTTGAAGCTGTGAAGCGGGGAGGTGGTATGATGGGCCAAAGGTTTATTGAGATCACCCCCGGCTCTGAGCGGCAGTGGGCAAGTCTCAATGACAGTGCAACAAGCCATGCTCCTCATAATAGCAACAAAATAAATAATGAGTCACAGGAACAGCAGCATCGCCGTGCTAATGCTGGGACAGGGCCAGGAGGCAGAGATCAAAGAGGAAGGTCACGCTCTCCCCACAGGCAGGAGTTCTGTGTCTACCTGAAAGGCCTTCCCTATGAGGCAGACAAGAAACAGATAAAGGAGTTCTTTAACAATTTGGCCATCATAGAGGACAGCATCTACATCGCCTATGGGCCCAATGGGCGAGCCACAGGAGAAGGCTTCCTTGAGTTTAAAACAGAACAGGACTATAAGACTGCTCTGGGTGCTCACATGCAGTATATGGGCACCCGATTCATTCAGGTTCACCCAATCAGTCGGAAGGGAATGCTTGAAAAGATTGACACCATCCGCAAACGTGAAGCAGCACAGGGTGATGGCAAGAATCAGGATGGCTTGAAAATTCCCAGGAACTGCGCCCATATCACCAACATCCCTTATAACGTCTCAAAGAAAGATGTGCGTGCCTTCCTGGAAGGTGTGGGGCTTTACGAGGACACCCTGAAGGTTTTAACAGATAGTCATGGCAACGGTTTAGGCCAAGCTATCTTCCAGCTGCGAACTGAGGAAGATGCCCGCAAAGCTGAGAGACTGCACCGCCAAAAACTCAATGGCCGTGATGCCTTTGTCCACTTGGTGACCTTTGAGCAGATGAAGGAAATTGAGAGGAACCCTCCTCCCCAGAACAAGAGGGGCCAACGCAACCAGAACCAGCTGAACCAAAATCAGAACCAGCACCAGCAAGTTCAGCCCAATCCCCAGCAACCTCAAATCAACCCATTTGCTGGTATTAGTGGCGAGGAGTTTAACTTTCTCAGAAACACTATGGGGAACCTCAATAGTGCTCCCTTTGTGACTCCGTTCGCAGCCCCAGGGAATGGACTGGCAGGCCCTCCTCCTCTCCCACCTCTGGCAGCAGGACTGGGGGATGTGAATCTGGGCGTGGCTCCTCCTCTTGTTGCTGGTCTTCCTGGTGCTCCGATCCTGGAGCCACCAGGCTTTCGACCTGGAGCTGCGGGAGGTGCTCCGTTCAGTCAGGATGGCTTGAGAGGGTTGGTGCCCTTTGACAATGCCAACAGAAAAGGAGGTGGAGGAGGACAGAACCGAGGGGGAGGGGCTAACAACAACCAAGGTCGTCAAGGGGGTGGGGCTACTGGTGGACAGCAGGTGTTCACTCCAGGAGCTGATGGGCACCGTAACCAGTCGGCCCCTGGAGGATCTAACAATCCCAGCAGTCAGCGTGGTGCAGCTGGCCCAACAATTGTAAAGCTTCAGAACATGCCATTCACCGTAACCGTGGACGAAATTATGGACTTCTTTTATGGCTACCAGGTGCTGCCAGGCTCAGTCTGCCTGCAGTTCAGTGAGAAAGGCCTGCCAACTGGCGAGGCCATGGTGGCCTTCCAGAATCATGAGGAGGCCACCGCAGCCGTGATGGACCTTAATGACCGACCTATTGGAGCACGCAAGGTCAAGATAAGCCTGGGTTAAAGCTCTGCCCAAACCTACCTGGATCAACCATCCAGGTGAAGCAAAGCCAACATGGACTATACCTGATTCTGGACTCAAACTCAACTGTTAGCAGCTCAGTTTAGACCTCGGCCTGCCCCCTGACTGTCAGCCATTACTGAAGCCCCTACCCCTGTGTGTAGATAAAGTCAGGTAAGCCCCGCCCCCTGCAGTCTGTCCAGTAGGAAGACTTTGATCCAGACTTGGCTCTTTTCTGCAGCTCCTCCACTGACTCTGGTAGCACAAACTGCTGATGATATTGATGTTGGCAAGATTTGGTCCTTTCTTACTGTTTCCAGTGCAGCTTTTTGTCAAGTCCTGTCCAGAGTTGACAGACTTAACATATCCACCTGTTCTGTTGCTATGGTAACTTGATGACTATAAAGAGATGGACAGATATTGTTGCTGTACGCGCTTAAACATGCTGTGCTGCTGTGGTTTAAAATGTACATGCTCTGCTGGTGTGGTAAAAAGGTCAAACGCCACAGTACGTCGCCATGATCAAATGTTGCTTTGATTAAACATGCTATAGATGAAAAGCTTTTCAGTCACAGTCAAATATTGTTGCTCTGTCGCTGTGGTAATTCTTCACATTCTCTGTTGCTATGGTAAAATTATGATAAAAAGTTATGTTGCCATGATCAAATGTTTGTGCTCTGTTGCTATGGTGCAATGTTGACATGCTCTGTTGCTATGGTAAAATGTTGACTCATTTCTGTGTGCTGTTGCTATGTCAAGGACGCGTGATGGACAGATTGCTTATTTTGTAAATAATGACTTTGGGCCGCTGAATCTTTTTTCTGTCCCTCTTCTCACATGCCTCCCCTGCCCCCCCCGCCCCCCCCTCTCCGCAGCACATGCTCAGTAGGTGTTTGGACTGTAGGACGCTGAGACGTAGTCTGCAGCGTTTTTTTAGTTTCATAGCTTTTTGTTGTAATTATGTTCAATAATGTTTTGGATGTTTTCACCTTAAAGTTTTTGTTTTTATTGACAGTGTGAACAAACTTGTATGACCGTATAAACATACATGATGTGCAGTCTCCTTTGCTTTGGCTAATAAAAGGATGTTCCTGATGCATACCTGCTCTCCTGCAATCAGCCCTCTCTGACTGTCTGCTTTTCACTGCCTAACCATGGAAACTTTCTGATTACTTGGTTCATTTGAGTAACTGAGTGGTTTGTTTCTTTATTTTGTAAAGCTATAATGGAAGACTGGGATTTGTTTGGAATACAGATGGCCTTCAATTTGACATCTTCAATGCAAAATAAGGTACTAAAATCAAACTTTGATCAAGTAAATGGCTGTCGCCAGGTTGCGCCTCGAGTAATTATTACTTTTATATTGAGACCTGGCCTCAGGATTGATCAAAATTACATCAACATGACACGACCGCTTCTGCTAGCAACTATGCATATTGTTTAACTTTGCTTTAGTTTTGATTGAACATTGACTGATGTCCTGTAGAATCACAAATCTAACTAACCTGACAGATTTCTGTGGTGTTGAGTCAGTGAATCCTGACATATTTTACCATTATTATCTCAGTTGAGCTGTTTCCACCTGTACTATCTCCCAGTGTTACTCAGCACCACATTGATGCTGATAGCTGTCACTGTCTCTTGTCAACCAGCCAGAAAAACTAACAAAGCTGAAGGCTGTCAATATTCATGATGCTCCAGGTGGTTCATGGTACAGCAGAGAGCTGCTGTGGTTGCTCACAGGTTTTCTAGACTCCTTGCATTAATGGTAGAAATTTGTGAACTACCTTTTCATTCCCTTGCAAAACTTTAATATCCCCTCGCAATTGTGTTGCACCCACTGGTGTTGTGGCTGTAGCTTTGTTGAAGCTTGTGCCTCCAGAAATGTGGATCAGATGGAATAATGCAAAAAGTATTGTCAGGTAGCTCAAAAGTACTGCAAGTGAAAAGTAGATCACTGTGACTTTGTAGTGGATGTTTTTTGTAGTGATCACTCTAGTTTAAGTAATGTAGTATGTGATTGATGAGGCTCACATTAAGGTTTTAAGTCATCCTGAGGAAAGGATGTAACGATTAGGTTTATACAGACATAGTTTAGTAATTGTCAGGATGAAACAAACTGATTTCTGTCCTTCATGTTCTATGAAAGTGGAATTCATCATGAAGTCTTTCCTCTTCCTTGACCTCCTAACGAAGAGCAAAGCGTCATGTCTGTCCAGACTAATATATGAACTGAAGACTATGAAAAAAGCAATAAAAGTATTAGTAAGTTATCCCTGTATTGACATGATTCCAGCGAATGATGTCCAGTGAGAAACATGCTTCTCTTAACTTAGAGACTATTTTTCCAGAGGAGTCCAGAGGACTGATAGAGAGCTTCGCCAATCACGCCAATCACCTGAAGCTTAATATGAGCAGAACCAATCAGCTTGTGGTGGACGACAAGGCTTCAAATATGAATGTTGCTGCAAAAAGTGTAAAACAAAAGCTTCACACACGTAACCCGGCAGCACAGAAGATCTATACAATCAGCACAGTTTGAAGGTGGACGCCCAAAATTAGTGTCACCAATTCGTATCTGACCAAATGTCATCTGAGTTATGGTGTTGAATAATGGAGTTTCTGCAGAACATTTTGATGTAAGCGAAGGTGACCTTTGACCTTTTGGATATAAACTGTCACCACTTCATCATTTTATGCTATGAGATGATTGTGTGAAATTGTTGTCCTAATTAGCGTATAAATTCTTGAGTTGGCAGTGACCTTTGACCACCAAATTCTGATCAGTTCATCCTTGAGTCCAAGTGAACGTTTGTGCAAAATATAAAGAAATTTCCTCCTGGTGTTCATGAGAATCCATCAGTCCATCCTGGCAGAGGAGAGGGATGGAGGGATGCTTAGACTGTTGACAATGTAACTTATCCCCAGATTATAAGATACTTTAGTTTTAAACGAGGCATAGCAGTCTGAAAAAGACCTACTAAGGTTTGATTTTAACATTTTTGGTTAAAATCTTAGTAACCAGAGCAGCTGCTCTCTGCTTATGTGATGAGCTTCATGACACAGAGCCTCAGTCCACACACACACAGTCTCATGTATGAACCTCGTAGTTCTGAATTCGCTGAAATCCAGAGTGGAGGTAGTTTTGTCTGCAGAGGGACGTCTGCTGCTCTCAGGAAGTGGTTAAGCTCCAAGCAGGTACACTGATGACGATGTTCACCTGGTTGTGCATGCAGTTTTGAAGTATGTGTGATAGCAATGGATAAACAGGCCTTAATAAACTGAAGCGAAACATTATTGTTGTTGTTGGTAGATGATTGTTTGTGTGTGATCTGTTGTGTGGATGGAAGGAAAAATCCATTGGAATAAAAGACAAATCCTGATGACAGACTGGGCTTCTGTGAAGGATGTGAGTCTGTGTGGGCGGGTGAGTGTGAGACAGAGGTAACGTTCTCGATGAATGACTGACGCTGAGCTGTCAATCACCTGAGATTCCCCCCTCCGACTGATGAGTAGACAGACAAAGGCAGGACTTGCAGGTGAGTGACAGACACAAAGATGCTCTATTCAAAACACTGTATGAAAGGCCTGTTAACATCCCATTAGAACTTGAACACCATCTTCATCAACAATCTTAGATTCACCTTGAATCCGTGCAGAGGATAAGCATTATTTTCAGAAAAAAGGGGAGTTTGCAGCCTGTAGATGTTACTTGGTGCATGAGACACTGTACAACTCTTTCCAAAAATGTTGGTATGCCGTGCAAAACATAAATGAAACAGAATGAGATAATTTATTATTCATTTTAAACACAAACTCACTGAAAACAGTACAAAGACAGTATATTTAATGTTTGACCCCATCAGCTTCATTGATTTTTGTAAATATCTGCTTATTCTGAATTTGACGCAGCAACACTTTTCAAACAAGTTGGGACAGGAGCAACTAAAGACTGGGAAAGATGTGAAATGCTCTCAAAACACCTGTTTGGATCATTCCACAGGTAAACAGGTTGATTGGTAACAGGTGATAGTGCCATGATTGGGTCTGAATGGGGTGTCCTGGAAAGGCTCAGTTGCTCACAAGTGAGGATGGAGCGAGGTTCACCACTTTGTGAACACATGATTGGATAAAGAACATTACTGCATGGACTCAGGAACACTTTGGAAAGCTGTTGTCAGTAGATACAGTCAGTTTGTAAATGATTGCACAGCGTCCCAACTTTTTTGGAATTGATTGTAGATGTTCAGGGCAGTCAGTGGATGGTTTACATTAGCCTGTAGATGGTTGTGTTTAGGTGCCCTGCAATGGCATTTCATGATATCTGGTTGCTTGCAGATGGTAGTTGATGGCGTGCAGATGGTGGAGTCTAGACGATAGATGGTGGCCTGTGGGCGGTGGCTTTCAGATAATAGATCACAGTGGCCTTTCGATGGTTAATGGTAGCTTTAAGATGGTGGTACTGTGTGTTGGCGTTTGGATAATAGATGCTGGCATGTTGATGGTAGCCTGTGTGCTGCAGTGTTCAGATAGTAGATGATGGCCTGTAGATGGACAGCATCAAGGGATAATTTTTTTCAGCATTGTTCACTGGAGGAAATGTACATCTTTGTGATTGTATAGTTTGTTTGACTATTTCCAAGCACATTTTAAAAAGTCATAGATTTATATAACTCTCCATAGCTTTAGTTTACGCAGCATCTCAGTTCAGACCAGCTGTTTGGGTCATAAACCCAGTTCTTGTTTCTGTTCCTGACAGGTATGTTTACTTTGTGACTCACCTTTTGCTGTTTGAGGAAGTAGATTATTTGATAACCGATAAAGTTTTGTTTCATTTATTTTCACACTACATGACATAAAATAGAGTCATAAACTTAGAAGAATTCAGTAAGCGGACTATGGTGGTTCTAGTATGATGTTACTCAGACCCCCAAACTCTTAAAAAATCTCCACTAAATAAAGTTCTGAGGTTTTTGAGCAAAGTTCGGACACTGCCTGAGCGGCAAAGATGGAGACAGTGGAGGGTTGAGCAATTTAAGAGTTTATTGAAGGATGGAAGCAGTTTTTCCAGGGAGGATTGTGTGATGATGGAAAAGATGGGTGAGGCAGGGGCTCAGTGTGTGTGTTTGTGTGTGTGTGTTTGATTTATATGGTTTTAAACAATCCTACAGTTCTGTGTATTACCCTTTTCCTTCCCAGGACTGTATTTTTCTGTGTTTTGGTCTGTGCTGTTCAGTTTCTCGTTTCTGTTGTGATGGGCTGCTGCTTTGTCTGACTCCACTGTGGTTCCACAGCAAAGGATGAATCAGATGAGAACCTTCATTGTTCTGTGTGAGGAGGCTGCCTCGTGCTGTGCTCACTTTGTTTTGTTTCTCCTCTGTTCTTACTGTTCTCACACCTCTAAGATTTTCTGTTTTCACAGCAGCTCATTATCTGACTCATCACAGGCCTTCAGCGCTTTTTGCTTCAACGGCAGTACTTCCCGCTTGAGTGTGTGCCCTTCAACGTAAAAGCACAGAAATGTACTTCTTAACCAGTTATGAAGTGAGTGTGGAAGATCATTCTTGTTTGAAAACAGTGTTTGACACACAAAAAGAAATCTTAAGCAAAGCTCCGCTTACTAGCATTTTGAGGGAGAAACTTGAGGGAAGGTTTTGTTTGGTCAAAGTAATGATATTATTTTTACATTTTTCTACACTTAAAGACTGCACTTAATAGACAACCATCAAGCCAGAGCAGTTTCTAAATTAGACAGCGTACAATTAATCTTTACTTGGTTTTAAAGCTGTTATTTATACTGCCAGTGTTGCTGGAGTTTTGGCCTTTTCTTATTGTGGCTTGGTCATCTTGTAACTTAATTTAGAAGCTAATGACAGGTGTCGCCATACTGATATGTAAGGCTGGCTGACTACAAATATATGACATTTTGTGTATCAATGATCAAAGCACTTGCTGTTCTGTATATTGATTACAGCCAGTCCTGCTGGAAGGGACGGATTTGAGCGGATGTCCAACGATGCTTTTATTCTGAAGGAGTTTGATCGGAAGTGTTGTTGCTGCTATCTTTTGCGAAAAAAAACGTCGTAACTGACAGTCTTCTTGTCCAATGAGGACGTGGTTGTGGACCTGCTTGTCCAATCAGAGCGCACGCTACTCGTGTGCCGCACCCTGTTAGCTAAACCTGCTGGACGGAGATTAGTGGCCGCTGTCTGTCTCAGTTAGCGTTACGGCAACTTAACAAACTTCTGCTGTGGTTGATATTAAAGTCAAACAGAGTGATCAGGTAACCATTGGTGCTCTCTCAGGTGTGTTTACGCTCAGCGAAAAGGTGTCGTTTCCTGTTTCTGATCGTGAGTAATTCAGTTCCGCCCTGCTGTTTGTTCCTGTGGTCTGAAGAAGATAAAATATATCAGCTCTGATAAGATGATTTAGAAAGTTTGTATTGACATAATGACGTGTATGTGTGTGAGAGAAAGAGAGAGAGAGAGAGAGAACTGGTGTGTGTTCTGTGCTGGATTAGCAAACTGGCTGACTGGCTTTACAGCCCCAGTCTTTTTTCGCTCTCATGCTGGTGTTGCCTTCAGGTGCTGCTCCTTCAGTTCATTCAGTGTGTGGAGAAAACAGTCACCGAACAGCTTCAACGTGTAATGTAAACAGTCGGGTCGGTGGGATCAACGCAGAGTTTTGGGAAGAGAATAGGAAGTTTGGGTTTAGGTATGTCATTAAAACTATGTGTTCAGGTGAATCCGTTGTGTTTATGTTAGATGTGGTTCTAGTCAAAAACATAATTACATTACTTTGTCAGATACTGATCAATGACACTTGAACATGTCGGATGATGCTGTGTACTTGTATAAGTTAATTATCAATCAAATTCTCTGGTTGAGGCTTCCATAATGGGCGCATTTAGGAGTAAGAACAACGACTGTCCTCATTCATCAGTTTATAACCTGCTGATGATCAGAAGCTTCAGCTGTGGTTCAGTGTCTGTCTGAGGACCGGCAGTCTCCTTTGCATGAGGCAAAGATACCTTTATGCAGTCGAACAGTGTTATCTCAACAGACTCGCCTTAAAGTAAACTACATTTAATGTAGAAGAATAAGTGGATGAGTGTGGAGAGCCTGTCAGCAGAACTCCTGTGAGAGAAAATCACACTTTTCTTTGCCTCGCTATAGGCAGTTTATGACTTTATTGCAGCAGTGAAGTAACAGACATTGTTTGTCTAAAGTCTGAAGAGTCGTATAGAAACTGGATTCAGGGTTGAACAGCAAGCATGAGCAGAAAAAACTTGCAACTGAGAATCTGGA
Source organism: Chaetodon trifasciatus (assembly GCA_037975065.1). Lineage (NCBI taxonomy): Eukaryota > Metazoa > Chordata > Actinopteri > Chaetodontiformes > Chaetodontidae > Chaetodon > Chaetodon trifasciatus. The sequence goes on from JBBMOE010000018.1 coordinate 2,412,929, forward strand.
ACTAGGAAGTGTTGTCTTTTAGTAATAATGTTGCTTGACTAAACTGATTCATCAGAATAGTTGCTTAATTTTGTCTTGATTGACTGATCGGTTAATCGACTTTTAGTTTCGGCTTTCATCCTCTGGTCCGCTCCTCTGGCTCCAACTGACTGGGAGGACGTGGACTTGTCTGTCTCAGATGTGGTAGTGAATGTTGGTTCGTGCTGGCTGCAGTTGTGTTTCTCACTGTTGAATGTAGTTTTCCCTGAGCAGAGCTACAAGCCGTGTCTCGGCTCTGAACTGTACACTGAGTCTGTCTCTCTTTGCCCCCCCTCAGATGGCGGACTGTGTCTCTAAGGTGGAGCTGAGCGTCTCCTGCGCTGACCTGCTGGATAAAGATGTCGGCTCAAAGTCTGATCCCCTTTGCGTGCTACTGCAGAGCTCAGGAGGAGACAAATGGACCGAGGTAACATGGCAGTCACCCTCCAGGATACACGAGTCTTTGTTTTATTTTATTTTGTGATTTTATGTGAAATAAATGACCCCCCCCCCGTCTGTCTGTCTGTCTGTCAGCTGGGTCGTACTGAGCGTTTGAACAACACCTCCAGTCCGTCCTTCAGTCAGCGCCTTAGACTGGATTATCACTTTGAGACTGTTCAGAATCTGAAGCTGGCGGTTTACGATATCGACAACTCCACCTCTGACCTCGGCGATGATGACTTCCTGGGAGGGGTGGAGCTAACACTGGGACAGGTACAAACCAAACCAACCTGTGCCAGAGTCCATAGAAATGTGTTTTTTCCACTGGGTCTGCTTCAGATGGGTAAACTTCCATATTAAATGAGCTGAGAGAAGCTAATCTGTTTTGTAAACCTTGTCGAACCATCAGTGAAAACATTTGTTTTACAGATTCAATCGTTATGTTCAATTTGCAACTAATTTCATTCTAAATTAATCTCCTAATTATTTTCTGAAATCATAGATAAATTCTTGCTAAGTCCATAAAATGTCAAAAAATAGTAAAAAAAAAAAAAAAAAATCCCTGCATTATTTCCCAGAGTCCCTGTCTTCAGTTTTATTCGACCAATAGTCCAAAACCCAAAGATAAGCAGTTTCCAGTAGGATGCAGTATGCTCACATTTATTTCTCTGGTGTCAGAGAACATTTGGCACTTTTGACAAATGACTGAAAGGATCATTTGATAATCAATGTAGTTGCTGCAGATTGATTTACTTGTTTCAGCTCTTCAGTATGCAGACAATAATCCTGCAGTGTTTCAGATGTGAGAGTGGATTGTTGGCGCCCTCTGGAGGCTGTATGGAGTCATGACTCTGGAATGTCTGCTCTCAGCTCATTGGCTGTATTGGCTGTTCCTGAACGTTAAAGTTATCGTTCTGTGCGTGCAGCATGATGGAAGAGGCTGTTTGTATCACAGTAACTGTTTGAAACCCACTTAGACTGATGCTGCAGGTTGGAGGCAGATAGAAAGTGTGGAGAGTAAAAGTGATAATGATTCATGATTTTATATTCAGTTTTTACATAAAATCATAACCATCATTTCTAGAAGTGACCCGAAATAAAATAGTTTAATCACAGAGTTGTTACTGAGAAGCAGAAAAGTTTCTCAGGTCCACAGAGTGCTCTGAGGTCCACACCTCCCCCTGCTGGACAAACTGTGTCTGAATGGTACGCAGTGTGTTTTAATGGGTTTCTCTTCACGGTTGCTGCTGTTGCTGTAGTGCTGATACAGGATGGGAATCATGGATTCAGCTGAAGACTGACCTCTGTGTGCTTTTCAGATAGTGTCCAGTAAAACTGTGACCAGACCTCTGCAGCTGAAGAAAGGCAAACCTGCAGGGAAAGGAACCCTCACTGTATGTACAGAGTGTGTGTGTGTGTGTGTGTGTGTGTGTGTGTGTGTGTGTGTGTGTGTGTGCGATCATTATTATTTAGCTTAATGTTGTGTTACATTGTGTCCATGGAGAGTCTTGTTCTGTGATGACCAAAAAGATTATGACTGGCAAGTAAAAAGTTAGTGTGTGTGTGTGTGTGTGTGTAGGTCACAGCAGAGGAGATCAAGGATAACAGAGCCATTGTGTTGGAGCTGGAGGCTAAAGGCCTTGACAAGAAGGTAACTGCTCCTCCTCCTCCTCCTCATCTTCCCACTTTTCCTCAGTCTTCCTTCTTATTTTGTTCTTCATCCTCTTCAGTTCTCCTGAAGAAGACTGTGTCGCACCAGCTCTTCATAAACCATCAAGTTTGTGTGTAAAGGTCTTTCATAGCTGTCGCCGCCTGGTTGCTGTGAATCCACCTATAAAATCTGTGGATGAGTAGCAGAGTTCTGCCCCGCCACAGACCTTATTTTGGAAGCATCCCTTACTCTGTGTGGGTGTTAGAGGTGGTGTTTGATCACGAGTGTCATCCAGAATCACTGATGTTTGCATCAGTGAAATAAGTAAACCAAAGAGACAGAGACTTCAGGACAACAGCTCCCGATATGGAGATTAGCTGCTAGCTAAGTGCTACAAACCTTTCATCGATAATAAACATCCGTGCAGCAGAAGTCTTTGTCAAGCGCATGTGTGCTTGTAAAAAGATGATTAGGAACCTGGTCTCTCAGCTCACCGCAGAGAAAATACTGTAAACTGGACAAGTACACAAATGTGTGTATTAAAATTACTTGGAAATGTGTGATGAGATGTCAGCATGTGTTTTTTCTTTGTTCAGGACACGTTTGGGAAGTCTGATCCATTCCTGGAGTTTTTCAAAAAAGGAGACGATGGAAAGTGGCAGCTGGTCCACAGAACAGAGGTACACACACACACACACACACACACACACACACACACACACACACACACACACACACACACTATAGAGTGGATACATTAATACACACAGAATTCAGACACACAAATACAATTGTCAGCAGTTAATTTGTGTGTGTGTGTGTGTGTGTGCGCGCACAGGTGGTGAAGAACAATCTGAATCCCAGCTGGAAGAAGTTCACTGTTCCTCTACAGACGTTCTGCAGCAGCGACCTGGACAGACCTTTGAAGGTTCCACCAATCAGAATCCACCTCTAATCAAAACAACCAATCAGAGTCCACCTTCCTTCAGAAGAACAGTCACATAAAATCTCCTCCTCCTCCTGCAGGTGGATTGCTCTGATCATGACAGTGATGGATCTCATGATCTGATTGGTTCCTTCACCACCAAAGTCTCTGAGCTGCAGAAAGCAGGACATGGTTCACAGGTGAGCTCATTGATGATGACACATTTGACCTCTGTCTGTTGGCTGGTCAGAGGTCAGTCATTCAATAAACTGACATTTTTTTCCCCAGGTGGAGTTTGACTGCATCCACCCCGAGAAACAGAAGAAGAAGAAGAGCTACAAGAACTCTGGAGTCGTCTCTGTGAAGAACTGCAAGGTAGAGACCACATTACCCATAGTTCCCTGCTGGGAGCTGCTGCTTAATGAACCATGAAGCTGGAACGTCTTGTCGGTCTGAGAGTAGATTCCTCCTTTGATCAATCTTTACCATCTGTATCCTGAAGCGAGCTGCTGTTCCTCAAAGGAAACTTGGTAACCTGCAGACACTGCTTAGGGCAGAAATGCCCCCGTGAATGTACTGTTTTTATGCATTTTATGATTTGTACACTGGGCATCATTCATCACAACAAATTGTGTGTAACCGCAACCTGAAGTGTATTTTTTTGATATGCAGATGTGTGAGTGATTCTTTGACTGCGTCCTTGTGCTTCTGTGTGTTTGCAGCTGGTGACTCAGCACACTTTCCTGGACTACGTGATGGGAGGCTGCCAGATCAACTTCACCGTAAGTCAACAACAGTGAACACAAACACATTTTAAATGCTTTATTTTATTCCATCAATCTGCAGGCTTTCCATAACAACCTTTCAGTTTTGAATCATAAACCTCTGAACTGATAAAACACATTTTAGAAACTGTTTTATGAAATTAACATTTAAACGATGTATTTCAATAACGAATGACTGAATGAATGTTTGTAGGTGTGATTTATGAATGAATGTTGTATGGATACTGTAGGTGGGGATCGACTTCACTGGCTCTAATGGTGATCCTCGCTCGCCCAACTCCCTCCACTACATGAGTCCAGATGGGTTGAACCAGTACCTGTCTGCTCTGTGGTCTGTGGGTCAGGTGGTCCAGGACTATGACACGTTAGTACACACTCACACACAACACACACCTGCAGTCTACGCCTTGAAAATACGTACCAAACCCTAAACCATACAGACACATACCCTACACCTTTAACCCTGAACCTTACACCTTGTGACTGAGCTCTGTAAACTATAGTTTCTACACCCTAAACGCCACTACCTCCAACCTAAAACCTACACCCTGTGCTCTGAATCTACAGAACCTACATCCTAAAACCCAGACGCTAAACTTTACATCCTTACACCCTAAACCCTGTACCCTAAACTCAATATCCTTCAAAATAAACTGTTTCTACACCCTAATTCCTACACCCTACATCCAATACACAAAATCCCATTCTCTACACCCTAAACCCTACATCCAACACCCTAAACCTTGTATCATACACCCTAAACCCTACAATCTACACCCTAAACCCTACATCCTACACCCTAAGCCCTACATCCTACACCCTAAGCCCTACATCCTACAGCCTACAATCTACACCTTAAACCCTACATCCTACACCCCAAACCCTACAATCTACACCCTAAATCCTACAATCTGCACCTTAAACCCTATATCCTACACTCTAAACCATACACCCTGCAACTGAAACTATACACTCACACCTTAAATGCCAAACTCTACTCCCTTCACTCCCTCCCTAACCGTCTTTATTTTGTGTTTCTCGTTTCAGTGATAAACTCTTCCCTGCATTCGGTTTTGGAGCCAAACTGCCTCCAGACTACCAGGTAGGCTCTCTAACCAACCAATCACAACACTGTACACTGTTGCCACTCCCATATTTTACATTTCCCCATACTAGGTTGCTAGTTTCTGTATTTCCCCTCGTGAAAATTGTTCATATTTTTCTATATTCTTTGTTTCTATTGTTTATATAGCTGTTTGCTATTTAATGTCTTTTTACTGATCCCCTCTATTCTTTGCTATCCACTTTGCTGTTGTAATTCTGGAAATTTCCCCACTGTGGGACTAATAAAGGAATATCCTATCTTATCTTATATGTCTCTCAAGTATGACAATCAGAGTACAGCTTGTACATTGTCAGGTTTGTTGAACTGTTGTGTTATTGATCTTGCAGGCTGCGCACCATGAGTTTGCACTCAACTTCAACCCCACTAATCCCTACTGCCAAGGTACGCACACACACACACACACACACACACACTGACTAAGATATTTCTGTATATTATATTAGTTTGTCAATACTGATGTTTTAATGTGTACGTAGCAAGGACAGAAAAAAAACATAACATCACCTTAAAGTCAGATCATATCTGTGACAGCTGTGTGGTGACATTAATGAGTGTCTGTTATTTCATTTGATGGTCTACAGTTTGTGAACATGCTAGATCGCACTGACTCAAACTGGGACGTCCAGATAAAACTTGAATTTTAATTCCCTGCATTTGTCTCTAAGTTCATGGTCACTTTCCATATGTCCTCTGAGTGTTTCAGCTGCTCAACATAAATTAGATATTTTCATCTTCGTTAAGCTGCTTCCCGTCTGTCTCTCAGGTGTTCAGGGCGTCGTTGAAGCCTACAGGATGGTGCTGCCTCAGCTGAGACTCTCTGGACCCACAAACTTCTCTCCCATCATCAATCATGTCGCTTCCATCGCCGCCTCCAGCGCACAGAGCAACAGCGCCTCTGTGAGGACTCACACATGAAAACGCACAAACACATTCACCCAAAACACACTCACACTGACACCTGTGTCTGTCTCTCTCTGCAGCAATACTGCGTCCTCCTCATCCTCACTGACGGCGAGATCACTGACTTCGACCAGACCCGGGACGCCATCGTTCGGGCGTCACGGCTGCCGCTGTCAATCATCATCGTGGGGGTGGGACCGGCTGACTTTAAGGCCATGGAGCTTCTGGATGGAGACAATGGCGTGCTGAGGTCGACAGTGGGGGAGGCCGTCGCCAGAGACATTGTCCAGTTTGTCCCATTCAGACAGTTCAAAGATGTAAGTGTGTGTGTATGTGTGCTACGTAGATAACAGATAGCTGTGCGCTTTTGCATGTCAGATTCTTTTGATTCATGGATTTGTATGCGCCTCCTGTTTGCCTGTTTGTTGTATGAACTCTTCTGTGAGAGTCGAACATCAGAAGAGAAGGGAGAAAGTCTTCCTTTGAGGACTGAGTAGGTCCATGCAGGTCTGGGACGCAGCAGCTTCCAACCTGTTAGAGGAAGTCCTAAAACGACCAGTCACATGTTCATGCGAGCATGGAAACGCTCTGCGTGCTGTAGTCTTTCCTCCTGTTCATACTGGCTTTGGACCGATCGGTTTTGTAATGTCCTGTTAGTGTAAGTGATGGGGGACAAAATCCACGGTCCTTGCTGTGGACATAAACGTCTTGTTGTGACTTAACTCGCCTCACATCTCTTTCTCTCTGCAGGCTCCCATGTCGGCTCTGGCTCAGTCTGTCCTCGCTGAGGTTCCCACCCAGCTGGTTTCTTACTTCAAAATGAGAGGCCTCGAACCATGTAAACCAGCAGCTGCCCCCAAATCCTAAACCTCCCCCCCAGAAGGCCTAAACCACTCCTGCACACTACTCAGACCCACCCATAAAGATGAAGGCCCACCCTCTTACCATGCTATTATCAGACCACGCCCCTACGCTCTAGCTCCACCCACAAAGTTGACCACCCTTCAGGGACCAACCTGATGTGTTGCATGGACTCTTAGCCAATCAGAAGGCAGCACTTGGCTGTCAGCCAATCAGAATGCCATGGGCAACCATTCCCCTTTTTTTTTTTTTTTAAATCACTTTGTTTTCATATTCTTCTCTTCAATGCGTGGAATGTCAATGATGATGCAGTATAGATGATTGATTATTGATTTCTTCTGCTGCTTCCACACTAACTATGCATATCACATGTTTACAAACATTTTAACAATCACAGAGCCCCACACACACACACACACATACACACGCACACACACACACACACACACACACACACACACACATACACATGCATTTTGACTTGGGTCACTTTTGGGGACACTGCATAGACTGACATTCATATCCTTGCTCTGAACTTGACCACTGACCCCAAAATCTTTCTTTTTCCAGTTGAGAAAAAGGCTTTTCAAATGGACAAGCAGTCTCCAATTAACTGGTCTTCAGTCTGAAATGTGTCCCCGAAAGTAGGCTAAGTCAGAATCACACACAAAGGAGAAGTGTCGCCATTTTTGGCTCCACTGTCTGTCTCCATTGTTGTTGCCATAGTAACAGAAAACGGTTAGGGATTCGTGGTGTAAAACTGAATTGACTGGAGGAAGAAGTCCGAGGTTTTCCCATTCACTTCAAGTTTTATCCCCGCAGCATCTTGTGGACATTAGAGGAACTGCACTGTGTCCAACGCTGTCCACGTTACTATGGTGACTGCTTCAGGACCAGCTCTGTGTGTGTGTATGGCTCTGATCAGCTGCATTGATCAGGTATTGATACTTTGCACTTAGCTTTTGCTCTAAATGCTGGAAAATTATATTAAGAATGGCATTATATATATTTTATATCATAGCTTTACTCTTGTAGCCTTACTATGAGCTTTTAGCCTTACTGTAGTCTTTAGGTTAGCCTGTGCGACCTTAGCACACCGCCTCACCTGCTTTAGCCTGAATGTTTCCAGACTGTTCCGTCACGACTCTCAGTGGTTTGTTGATGCCACCTTCTTGGCTTCCTGCACAGAGTTTAACCAGTGTTTCCTAAAATGGGGCTGAAGCAAAGAGAAAACTGCACTGCAGCCGGGGCTTTAGGAATCTGCTTCCTGGACGTACAGACGTGAGACTGGAGGGAAATTACAGAAATGAAGTGTCAAGATCAGACTGAGTTGTTACATAAATACACAGTTGATATGTTGCTGTCTAGCCACAGTTACAGTGAAATGATTTCATGTTTAGTCTGAACTCGCTGTTAGACTTTAAGAACACGACCACCGTCTTCAGTTGTCCCATGATGTGAGTACCTGGAAGTCGTAACCATGAGCAGCAGCACACTGAGAGTCTGACTGAACGTCTGTTTCTGTACCAAAGACTAATTTCTGATTAATATGAATCCTCCTACCTGGGAAACTGGACCAACCTTTAAACACACACACACACACAAAGTCAAAATGTGTCAAAACTCATATTTACTGCAGCAAAGCCACATTTAATACTATTAAATTCCACTGCTGAGTAAAGTTACTGCCAACATTTCATCTGCAAACACTTAAAACCAACTTCTGTTTTTTGTCTGTTTTTAAGGACATCTTCAGCTTTTTTCAGGGTCGATTTCATTAAAGTGAAATATTTGTATTGCATATTATTTGTAGCACTGAATTTTGTTTTAACTTCAGCAAAGAAGTTCATTCTTTATGTTTGGGAACAGTCTGTGTCATAAAATGCTCTCTTTCTAGTTTTTGTAGATTACAACTGCAATTATGAAGCACTTTGAATGAATAAAAGTGTTTAAAAATGCGGTCCAACCACATCTCAGGTGCTGATCAGCAAACGGAGCTCAAATTGAAATTATACTTCTCCTGGCTGCAGGTAAGAAAATGCACACTGCTGTCATTTATACTTGCACATCGTGTTCAGCAGATCGTAATGTAAAGAACTCAGGAAACAAATCAATGGATGGGCAGTCCCTTAAAGAAGAATTCAGTTTCTGTGAGTACTATCCTGAAGTGTTACTACGCCCAAACTTTAAGAAAATAGTGAGAAAACTTCCCAACAGGATGTTTTTTATCGACCAATCGGCTTGCTGGGCAGCAGGTCTGCAGTGTGTGTTGTCGACATTAGGAAGGCATGTGTCGACCCATAACATCCCTTGGTGTCTCGATCTGCAGAGTCATTCACATCATAATTCTAACCTCAGCTGTCGTCATGTGACACCTGAAGATCTTTGCTGTCCTGGAGTCGTGTATGACATCATCATGACATCACATGAGAGCTGTATTGAACATTATTACATCAGTGAAACGGTGAAGACCTATAGACTGAACACCAGAAACACCAAACCAGTTCGACTAGGGGGAGGTCAGAGGTCATCGGACGACAGCTCAAAGAGGATGTTCACATCTGACTCAGAGGAGGAGGCTATGACTCACCCTCATATATGACCTCCACCAGTTTAATACTTAATGATGCCGTCTGGACGAACTCCGTCTGCTGATTGGCTGAGATGTGGTTGGAAGCTCTGGGAAAACCTACAGTGAGTGAAAATTAATTTGTCAAACGTATCAGTTTTTATTTTCTGTCTGCTTCTTTGCTGCCAAAGTGTTTGATTGTTTGGAATTTGTTACAGTTTTCTCTCCAAGATAACAGAAACCATCACCTCTCACAGACCTCCTACGGGAGCCTGTGAGGGACTTCATTTCTCAAAAATCTGAGTTTTCAGACACATTTGAATCTGTTGGATTTGAAGAGATTTTTCTCTATTGACAAAAAGCTCAAATCAATTTCCCAGAAAGTAGAGAGGAAAAGCTCTCTGCAATTAAAACCTTCAATTGATATACTTTCCGGATTTTTCAGAAAATGAACTGACCTGCAACATTTTGTCAAACTTATATCAAGACATCTTTTGGAGAAAAAAAAAACACTCATGTTCATTTTGATCATGGAAACCAAGCACTTGAAAGCACCATGAGTTCAGATTTTCTTTGTGTGTTGTTAAATATCTTGATTTGATGACAAACTACAACACATCCTGTAGATTATGATGATGTCCTCAGTTTGTTCTCAGATTTGTTGCCAAAAAACATGTTTTCTGTCTGTTTCGTGGTTTAAAGTGTTAGAAGGTGCCTCAGTTGTCAGTGCCTGAAACTGGCTGCATAGTCACATGGTGCTGTGGTGTCATCAGGTAAACGGGAAATTCTGCCTAAATCTGTAAAAGCTGCCGTCAATCAAACCATCAGCGCAATGAAAATGAGCAGTTTGAAAAAAAAAAAAAAGAAGAGAAAATGCCTCCTGTCTTATCCTGATAAACAACTGAACTTCCCACGATGCTTTGCTTCACAGCTGCTCACTGTGATAAATTTTGAAAAATACCTGCGTACGTGTGGACTAAACCTAAAATGTTATAAACTGATTGATCCACAGCATCGTGTGACAGACAGCTCCACTGCTCACTCATTCACCTACCTGCTGTTAACTAACCAGTGTGACTAAACCATTATAACCAGTAACATCATGTTTGTATGAACGCTGCCTGTTACAATATGATAATAAAACAACTTTGGGAAAGAGAAAAAAAATGTATTTTCTGTGTTTAAGTGGAGAAAGCTGCTGATGTTTTTCTGCCTTGTGTTTTATTTTGATAGTTTTGTCTGTCATCTGATCATGTCACTCCTCGTGTTTCTTGACCTGTCACGCTTCTTTTCATAGCTCTCAGCGTGACCCCAGTTCTCAGCTATGAACTTGGTGAGTATGTTGTTATAGTCACTGATAGAAATAATCAGCCAAATTTGGGAGAATTTCCCTGTGATCTGGACTGGACTGAGATTAATGAGATCTTCGTCTCATTCAAAAGATGGGAGACATTTAAGGACCTCGGACTGAATGAGTAAATAAACAGGTCGTTGTATTTTGTGGTTCTTGTTTTCACAGTATAAAGTTAAAGTTTGAACCAGCTGTCAAAGAATACAAACACCAGACTTCATAAAGAAAAGAGCTGTTTTAATTCAGTACTTTCTGTTTTGATGTTTTTAATTTTCACTGCTGAACTTTTGCTTTTACTTTTACTTTAGTGTTTTTACATTGTTTTACTGAAGTGAAGGAACCCAGTGCTGCATCCACCTGTGTGTGCATGTGTGCATGCGCATGTATTACTCACATTGTGGGGACATTAAAGCTGCAGTAGATAACTTGTATAAAAGTAATTTTTTGACATATTTGCTAAAACTGTCCCTATGCCCAGACAGCAGTACATCAAACATGTAATCTGTGAAAAAAAACGGCTCCATTGGTCCCACCTACTGCTCCTACTGCGATTTGCAAGAATCCACTGCGCCTGACACAAAACAACCAATCAGAGCCAGAGGAGTGTCTGAGGGAGTGTCTGACATCTGTCAATCACTACTCACACATGCTGCGAACCGCCCCCTCCGTCCGCTCATGCTGCTGGCTGCCTCTCAGTCAAACAGCTCTGTGAGCAGCATCAGGAGGCTAGTGAAAGCTATGGCGGAGCAACAGCCACCCGCAAAGCAGAAACTGCCCAAACCACCGCTGCCAACAACAGCTAACAGCTACGGCTAAGACAACAAATAACCATAAAACTAATATGGTGATTGTCACAGTCACACGCCGCAGCATGTACAGTATGTTAGCGACTGTGATGTAGCAGCTGAGCAGAGTTAGCGTGTTTCCGATGCTAAGGCTAACGTTACTGGTTGTCACGGCAGCCTCGCATACGCCGCAGGGAGGAGGGGCTTAGAGGCAGGGCATGAGCGCAGTGGAGAGGGAGGGGGAGTGATGTGGAACTTGTGTTGGTTCATATTTTCAGGCTAAGTCTGCTCTCTTCTCCATCTCACCTACTGCAGCTTTTATCTGTTTACACAGTCACATTGTGGGGACCCGCCGTACTTGTGGGGACAAAATGCAGGTCCCCATAATGTAAATCATTAGACTTTGTCTCCAGGAAATTAATGTAAGTCTATGTAATGTCCCTAAAAGTGATGAAAATATAGTGTGTGTGTGTGTGTGTGTGTGTGTGTGTGTGTGTTCTAAGGAGGAAACTAGTTGAGCAACTCTATTTGCTTTTTCAAACAGTAGAGAGGACCTGCCCTAACAGACACACACACTTTAACAACTCTCTATGTACAGTTATACACACACACACACACACACAGGTACCTCCCATCACCCTGTTGGACAGAAAACACACACAGCAGTAGTTTGTTTCCAACTGCTGAAGAGACAAGACAGGAAAGAGCAAACGAGTTCAGAGAGACAGGATGTAGACAGGTGAACAGGTGAACAGGTGAGCAGGTGTGTCAGGTATCAGGATCATCATGTCCATCACTGTGAATCTGAAGAGGATCTCCAACCTGCCAGGACGATCTGACAGAAAGGTTGAACTCACCTTCAGAGGTTAGTAACACACTCGTCTGCCTGTATCCTTATGTTATATAGATACTGTATACACTGTACGGCCAGAAGTATGTGGACTACTCTGTCGTTAGTACATTTACTTATTCTCCTTAATGCAAAAGCATACAATGACAGTTTAGACAATAGTGAGCTTCCACTTTTGACAGGTTGGCATGTATGTAAGAGGTCTTCAGATCCTTTAGAAGTAGAAATATTTCACTGTAAAAAGCTCTATGGAAAGTCCTGCTTTCAAAAATATACTTCAGTAAAACTACAGTAGCATTATCAGCAAAGTGTTCTGTTACTATTATTGATACATGAATGAGTGTGTACTTTTTTAATGTTGTATAGCCTGTTGGGTAATGAATCGCTGTTTCAGCTCTTCATATGTTTTGTTTAATCTGAAAGTGGCATAAAACAGAAAGTTCTTTAAAATTCCTAAAACTTGTACATGAGAGGGTTTTGAGTGTCTCTCCTGTTTCAACATCAAGTGAAAGGACAACACTGAGTCAGAATAAGGACTGTCCATTCCACTGGAAGCATGTTAGGGAGAGATGGCAGCGTGAACAGGAGTTATGACTACAGGAAGCAAAAACTGTTCCAGCGCTCGTATTGTTTGAAGGCAGACTTTAAAAAATGTTTAAAAAGTGTGTCCTTGAAGAGTGCCAGCGTGTGAAGTTTAACCAGAGCTCAGACAGGTTTGGTTAAAGATTACAATTACATTCAGAGTAATACAATTGATAAGGACATTGACTTGAGTAATGCAGAAGCATGTGTTTAAAAGAGAGAAGTGATTTTGAAAGTCACCTTTAATGAAATCCTCCCTGTTTTAAAGTGTGTTTGTATTCAGTTTAATCTGCAGTGAAGTTAACTAACAAAGTCTGGAGCATCAGCACTTTGCTATAATTACCTGTCTGTCTGTCTGTCTGTCTGCCTGTCTGCCTTTCTGTCTGTCTGTCTGTCTGCCTGCCTGCCTGCCTGCCTGCCTGCCTGCCTGTCTGTCTGTCTGTCTGTCTGCCTTTCTGTCTCTCTGTCTGTCTGTCTGCCTGCCTGCCTGTCTGCCTGCCTCTCTGTCTGTCTGCCTGCCTGCCTCTCTGTCTGTCTGTCTGTCTGTCTGTCTGTCTGTCTGTCTGTCTGTCTGTCTGTCTGTCCTCCAGGTTTCACTCATAAAACCAGAGTCCTGCAGTGTGAGAACTTGGCTATCTTCAACGAGGTCAGTAAACTGCGTCACATATGTGATCTGTCCACTGTGGACACATTCAGACCAATCAGAACAGAGAACAGGGTGTTGATGTTGTCTGCTCCTGTAATGTCCACTAGATGATGCTTTCATGAGACTGCGTTGAAGTGAATGGGAGAAACTCTCACCTTCTCTCCATGAATACAAATTAAATACAGTTTTTACACACGTTCAGCTCTGAGCAGTTCACTGACCTTCTGAAGTCAGTCTGAACTTTACTGATGGACTTCAGGACGATGAGCTGCTGAGATTTCAGATCACATGACCGTCATCAAATTTGCCTACTGTGTGTGTGTGTTTGTGCATGTCACACATTGCCTTGTATCTTGTGGGCACAAAATACGGGTCCTTTTAATGTAAATCATTAAATATTCAGGTGAAGACTTGGGTTAAGTTAGGGTTAGGGTTAGACAAGTAGTGCTTAGGTTGAGTATCCAGGAAATTAATGTAAGTCTATGTATGTGTGTTTATGCATTGTGGGGACTCGCTTCCTTATGAGGACAAAATGCAAGTCCCCACAACTGATGAAAACATGTGTGTGTGTGTGTGTGTGTGTGTGTGTGTGTGTGTGTGTTTTACATCGGGTAGCTATGGTTGTTTGTCTGCTTCAGATTGAAACTATTTTAATGGGGCTGATAGGAAACTGTACCCCTCCTACAGAACACACACACTCACACTCACACACAACCACTCCTTCAGCACACACACACCTACAGCTGACACGATTCTGTTTCATTCTGCTGAACTCTGCTGTGCCCGGCGAGGCTCCTGGAGAAAAACAAACAAAAAAAAAGAATTCATGCTTCAAAATAACATTTTACATAACACAGGATTAGCATTAGCATTTATGTAGCTGAAAAAACACTGCTGAGCAGCCTCACATAGCAGCTGGCTTGGCTGTTGACTCTTAGTCAATGTCGAGGTGTAGCAAAAGCAGCAGCTTCAATCCACAGTGTTCACACAGGACACACACTGACGGTATTTACGCCTGAAATTGAAGAAATTTGACCTGAATTGTGGAATCATGGCTGAAACGTCTCCTGTGTGGACAGGCTGTCATGCTTCCCTTCTTCACTCGTTACTCCCTGTATAACAGACAGTCAGTAGAGGTCTCTAAAACAAGCAGTATATTTAGAATCCAGACACTTTTTAGAAATGTTTGCATCATATAATGTGACGCATTGCATTATGGGACTGCTTGCAGAGAAACATGGCAGATGCTGCTTTCAGTTTCATTTTGAGGATTTTTTAGGCGCTGTATAAAACATGAATTTCACACTTCACACTCAGACACTCCAAACATGGCAGACAGTAAATATAGTGCACTATATAGTAAATATGGAGTGAGACTGGGGGCGGGGGCCTTTCTGTGCAAAGTTTGCATGTTCTTCCCGTGCATGCATGGGTTCTCTCCGGGCACTCCGGCTTCCTCCCACAGACCAAAAACATGCTCATTAGGTTAATTGGTTACTCTAAGATTGCCCTTAGGTGTGAGTGTGAGAGTGAATGTTTGTATGTCTGTATATGTTGCCATGCGATCGACTGGCGACTGGTCCAGGGTGTACCCCGCCTCTCGCCCGTTGACAGTTGGGATAGGCTCCAGCCCCCCGCAGCCCCGAAAGGGATAGGCGGGTATAGAAGATGAAAAGTGGATGAAAAGTGGAGGGATCATCATGGTCACTACATTTGTGAAAGGGCCATGAATATATGAAGCAAATGCTGCTGATATTTCCCTGGATTAGAGAAAACTGCTGCTTCCTGGTGCCACAGGTAAAGTCAGAGGATCACCAAAGTCAGTAGGATTCATCCTCTGGGGATCTTGAATGTCTGTAGAGCCATGACACTAGCCTGACTGGATGAGCCATCCCTGTTCAGACGTATGAAGTGAACAGCACAACAAGCTGTTGACTACGGCTGTGTGGTCGGGCTGCACGGGTGCTGCAAATATTCAATGTGATTTTGAGGATTTGCCATGACAGCATGAAACATTTCTCCCTTGCGATCAGAAACAAACTCAGCACATTTGGCTCAATGATCAGAAGACTCTGGTTTGTCTCATTTGTTGAAACGAAGCCTCCACCCGCTTCACTGCGTCACCACATGTCTGTTGACATGCACACTGCTGACCGGTTAGATAATGTAATTACAGGAGCTTCAGTATGACGTGAAAACAGCAGTGGATCCAGAGCATCTGGGTTTTATCAGTTCTATTTCTCTGTGCAGTCACTGAGTCAGGCCGCATTTGTTCTTCAGGTGTGACCAGGTGTTCTTCTGTGTGTGTGTGCCTGAATCTAACACGATGATGATGACTGATAGAAAAACGTGTCAGGACAGAAACAGTCCTTCGTGCTCTGGTTTCAGTCTTTCTTCGCTGTACACAGAAGTCAGCAGTGGGCCTGATATTAAAGTTAATATAGCAGCTGTGTTGGTGGTTTGATCCCTGGCTCTGAAAAATCATTGAGTGAGACACTTAACCTCAAATTGATCCCAGTGTGTGTTTAACTCAGTTAAATTTCACATTACAGCCAGGAGAAAAAGATCAGGGAGCACACTCACCTCCGACACCAGAGACCATGTTTGTTACCGTCTCCCTCCACATGTGGTGGTCATACATGACCACCTGCTGTCATGTGTTCTAAGGTCATGACCCTTGAGCCATCTCCGTTTGCTGAGGAAGGCTGTGAGATGTGGCTGAAAGCTCAGGCAGAGCTGAACTTTTAATGTAGATCATTTTGTTGCTCATACTGTTTCCAGAGCTTCAGAAAGAACTTCAGCACTAAACTAATTAATGAAGTTTGAGCTTTCACTTGTTTTTTTTGTTTTTTTGTTTTTTTTTAATTTGTGTGTGTGTGTGTGTGTGTGTGTGTGTGTGTGTGTGTGTGTGTGTGTGTGTGTGCGCGTGCGTGCATGCGTGCGTGCAGTTTTTCCGCTGGCCTCACTATGGTAAAGTGATCAAAGAAGAAGTTTTGTCCATCAGTGTTTACAACTGCAGTAAATTTTTCTCCAACAGGTAACACACATACACACACACACACACACACACACACACACTCATAATATACACATATAAACACACATTGTTTTTGTATTAGTCATACTTAAAATGAATGTGTGTGTGTGTGTGTGTGTGTGTGTGTGTAGACTGCTTGGTAAGCTGATTGTCAGTCTTCAGCATGTTGTTACTGCTGGGAGACTGTTGCTACGGGAACCGATCACTGATGCCAACTACAGCCTGACTGATGTACGGACACACACTCTCACACACACACTCTGTTTTACAAAAGATCCCTGATGTTGGTAGATCTCACTGTCTCTCTCTCTCTGTAGATCTATATAGAGTTGGATATTCGGTATCATCCACTGGAGGGAACAGCAGGAGGCTGGGAGGGACTCGACTTCCTGGGAGTCGAAGACGAAGATGAGTAAGATCACATCCACATCATCTTTTCTACTCAGTCTTACTCTGAAAACACTAAGACTGAGTACTGTCGTCTGTCTTTGTGAAAGCAGCCTCAGGACATATTTAGCCCAGCTTAACACAAAGACTGGGAGCAGGAGGAAACTGTTTGTCGAGCTCTGAGAAAAGAGAAAATGATCAACCTCTAATGACTGAGGAGAGCAAATAATTCTTTTCTGATGTCATTTTGTGTCTCTTCTTCCTTCATCCTCAGATCAAGTCTGGTCATCAGAAACGATGGATTTAACGACCCTGAAAGGTGAGAATGCCCATGACTCACACACTGACCGTCTTAACCAGAGCAACACAGGACACTGATGTCTCAATGAAAAGATAATGTTGGGCAAAATATCGGACATATTTAAGTATTGGACTGAACACCCATCAATCATCAGACCTTTGATTCCCCCTCATATACATCCACTTCTTGTCATGTGCTTTGGTCATGTGATGACACTTTTATTTGCTGAAGAAGAACATATCTGTTCGAAACAAGGAAGAAGAATGCATGGAATAAAATAGACAACATTTTTCTGATCGATATAATATCTTTTTTATTTCATATTTTCTGATGTCATTGTGGTGCCCCCTTGTTTTATGTCTACGTGTGTCGGGACTTTATTTTGACACAGCCAATCAAATCTTGCATAAAGCTGTAACATCAGCGCTCCCTCAGTCACAGCAGACGGGCACGTTGACCAACATCAATGGTGCCAACACGTAGTGGCAGACCCCACCTCCAGTCAAACATGTTTTTGTCAAGCGCTTCATAAACTCCACCCCTCTAAACTCCACCCTTCTATCAAATCAAAACAAGCACACATAGTATTTTGGGAAACTGTTTATCCCTCCCTCTCTCTCTCTCTCTCTCTCTCTCTCTCTCTCTCTCTCTCTCTCTCCTGTCAGTCAGCAGACTGTCACTCGCCCAGTTCAGCTGGATAAAGAGGCTCGCCGTCTGGGGCGGAGCCTGGTCCAGACTGGGGATGACAATGAAGACGACGATGATTATGATGATGACCAGATGGACTTAGTGACTTCCAACATCATCTTCACTCCTCTGCTGAGGTCTGGTTACCTCCTTCTGTTAACTTATCTGGGTGCTGTAATACTGATCTGCTATCAGCAATGTGTGTGTGTGTGTGTGTGTGTGTGTGTGTGTGTGTGTGTATGTAGTCGTTGCAGGCCGATGTCCAGAAGTGTTGCTGCGGCGATGCCCAGAGTTCAGAGCTTCCAGGTAAGTTCATTCATTCTTTGATATTATTTCCCTTAAAGGATCCATGTGAGAAGAGCACGTGAGGATTGTTGAATTAGTCTACACTGTGAGGGGGAATTAAAGTGGAAACAGACACCTGTGATGAAGATACTGTGTTACTCCTCTACATACCTTACACTGTTTTAAATCATTTTGGACCAATGGTAATTTCAAATGCTGACACAGTTTTAAGAGGATTGCATTTGCAGCACGTATGACAGGCCAGCCTAACAAACTCCAAAATGAAGGACACATTGATGGCTTCTGTGGTTGGATCTATCACTTCCTTGTGCTCAGTGCCTGAGAATATGGACACAACTCTCACTCTGGTTACACAAACTTAGTCTGGCTTGTAGCAGTACTTTGAGCTCACTGTGCTCCTGATGCATCTTCACAACACAGCCAGAGGGACATGATCAGGGTCAAACCTTCTCCAAGTCCACAAAACATGGGCAAACTCCCATGAACCCTCCAGTATTCTTGCAAGAGTAAAGATGCTGGACTACAGTTCCACTAGTGGGACATAATCGGCATTGCTTCTCCTGAATCTGATGCTTGATGATCAGCCAGAATCTCTTTTCCAGCAGCCTGATATGAATCACTCCGTGTGCCTGTCCACAGGCACTGTTCCACTGATATGTGCACGGCGGTGAGGGTTCGTTCAGTTCCCGCTTTTTTTATGCTCCTCAAGGGCAGATCCAGTTAGCAGACCCAGCCATTCCGAAGAAATGTTTACATCACTTAGGTGTGTGTGTGTGTGTGTGTGTGTGTGTGTGTGTGTGTGTGTGTGTGTGTGTGTGTGTGTGTGTGTGTGCGCGCGCGCGCACGCAGGTGAATGTGAACATCCTGGAGGCTCAGAAGCTGGTTGGAGTGAACATCAACCCTGCAGTTTTCATCAAAGTGGGAAATCAGAAAAAACACACAGCTACACAGAAATCCACCAACTGCCCTTTCTACAATGAGGTACAGCAGAGAGGAGTGCAGCAGAATACAGTACTGTACAGTAGAATGAAGTAGAATATAGTGTAAAAGACAATACAGCTGTTTACCTCTTCTCCTCTTTCAGAATTTCCAGTTTGAGTTTCAGGAGTATCCACAGATCCTCTTTGATAAAGTCATAGAGATAATGGTCAGTTCCACTGTTTAGTTTTTTAGTTGTTGTTTTCTTCTGTTTCTACTGCTGTTACCATGGTGAGAGACCTGGGCATGACCAACGGGAACACCTTTAATGTCTCCTCCTCTCAGGTGTTCCACAGGCGGACCCTGGCCTTTCTCATGACCCACATAGGTACCTTTAAGATCGACATCGCCACTGTGTACAACCAGCCAGGTACCAGTACTGCTCACACTGCAGCATTCTGATCAAAATATTGCAATACTCACTGACCTCTGACCCCTCTGCATCTGCAGACCACCGCTTCTACCAGAAGTGGGCTCCGCTCACTGATCCAGCAGACACCAGGTCAGGGGTCAAGGGTTACGTCAAGGCCAGTCTCAATGTGCTGATGAAGGGAGACGCTCTGAGCATGCCCAGTCTGCCACAAACCTCCTCGTCTGAAACCAGAGGGGATATAGAAAAGTCAGTAACAACACTGTGAATATTGCAAAGCATTGTCATATGAATCATCGTCATTACTATGATCACATCAAATTTCACAAAAACACAACTACACAGCATTTAACAAGGGATGAAAACCAAAATCAGATGGGATGGTTGTCATGAGTTGGCATGGCCAGATAAAGATGGTTGGCATCCTGAGAAAAATGAGGTGTGGGCCACCTCCCCACCCTCCAGCCCTGTGAATTTAGTAAAAACTATTGAGGCAAAGTTTGAACTTATGAATAGCCAATGCGACTGAGTTCTGACACTGTGATTTTCTTGCAGGAACCTGCTGCTTCCTCGTGGTATAACTTCTGAGCGTCCATGGGCTCGGTTCCGTGTCCGGGTCTACAGGGCCGAGGGCCTGCCCACCATGGGGTCAGGGCTAATGGCCAAGATGTCAAAGGTCACTGACCGGGTGGTCTTCATTGATCCCTATGTACAGGTGACCTTCGCCGGTCAACAGGTACTTAGACGTGTGAATACACATTTTGTTATGTATATTCTCCTGAAGGGTATAGCACCAAGAACCTTTTGAGGAACTCAGTAAATTAACCTGCATTTCAACAGGAGGAACCAGGGACTAAATTTAGTTCCAGGTGCCAAAAAAAGTCCATATTCTGGAGGAGTCAGGTTGTCTTATGGGTCAGAAACTTTTGGGGTAGAACTTGCAGTGCTGGACATCACTGACTGGTCCAAACCAGTTCCTCTGGTTCCATAATTCTTGAAAATATTTTGATTGAAAAATGCTAATTGTCTTTAGATACTACAACTAGGAGTCACTGAATCTGAAATTCTCTAATCGCACTGTGTTTGCGTGTGTGTGTCTGTGTGCCTATACAGGGGGAGACGTCGGTCGCCAGCACCACCAGCTCTCCAGTTTGGAACGAGGAGATTTCTTTCATTGAGCAGTTTCCTCCTCTGTCTCAACGAATCCGAGTCCAGATTCTTGATGACGCCAAGATGGGAGACATCGCCCTGGCAACGCACTTCCTGGACCTGCAGCAGATTTCTGATCCCACCAGGAACGGTATGACCCGTGGCTTACACATGCTCAGTGATACAGTACTACTTTAATGGTAATCCACTGACTTCACCTGCAGAGAGATCCAGGTCTTTTTCTGACACAGGTCTCTATTAGAGAGGTCTGTATTTTTGGACTTGGTGCTGTAAAAATGATGTGTGCACATTACATATCTACATTACAAATCTACGTTTTGAGCATTTAATAGACACCAGTCTTTACTTGTTTGTGCCATTATTTCAATTCCAGCTTTTATTTGAGAATTTGTTGTAATAGGAAAATATCTGACTGTCTACAGGGTTTAACCCCACCTTTGGTCCATGCTGGGTTAACCTTTACGGTTCTCCTCAGAACTCCACCCTTGGAGATATTCACCAGGTAAACCAGACACACCCAAATCAAACCTTACATTTCAATAATTTGACATTTTGGGAAATAAACGTATTTGTTTTTTCTGAGAGGTAAATGAGAAGATAAGATCAATACCGTTCTCAATTCTGTACAGTAAAATAATGCTACAGTCAGCAGCTGGTTAGCTTAGCATTGCACCAAGATTGGAAACGGGAGACAGCAAGCCTGGCTGTCTGGAAAGTTTAACAAAATCTTTCTGCCAACACCTCTAAAGCACACTAATTAAAAGTTAAGGCTTGTCGTTACCATTATCAGCAGACGAATGGAGACTCCAGGAAGCCACTGCATCCAGCCAAGGAATAGTGCAGCACATGACCCCTCATACAACCACTAACCCTCCATTTTTGTACAAATGAAATAACTAAAATATAACTGGTTAATTAGTGAGATTTAAAGGTGCCAATAGTTGTTTTTTCTTTTTTTACTTTTGGATAGAGCCAAGCTAGCCAGTCTTCATAGTGAGCTAGTCAAGTTAAATCAATTTTATTTATATAACACCGAATCATAATAGAGGTTATCTCTGCACACTCTTCATACAGAGCAAATCTAGACTTCACACTTTATGATATTGTAACATGGTGACTGGCTAGGAAAAACTCCCTTTTAACAGGCAGAGACCTTGAGCAGAACCAGGCTTTAGGTGGGCACTGGTTGTAAATCTGCCCTGTAGTGCCCTTTTCAATCCACCTTAAATTATATGCTGGATTAGAACAGACTAAACAAAACTGATCCACACTGAACTGGACTAACAATCTCTCTTGTCCAGGCTTTGAACCAGGGTCTGGGTGAAGGAATCTTTTACCGCGGTCGAATCCTCCTTGCTCTCTCTGTAGAGGTTTACTCCTTGTCCGGCGTCACCGCAGATACAAGCTCAATTGTCTTGGGAAAGGTACCTCCTACTTCCTATTTTTCGTAAAAGTTGAGCCTTATGAACACCCAAAGCATCACAGTATATGCTACAATGGTCTTTTAACAGCAGCAGCTATTTCCTGTTGCATCTTTAATTGGCGTCAGGATGTCGTTAGCTATTTGCTATTGCAATTCTCCAATTACCTTGTCAAATCTCATATGACCTCACTGACTCTTATGTGACTTTTTTGTGTCTCCAAAGGCAAAAGGAGCACTGGGGAAGCTAGGACTGAGGAAGAAGAGCAAGATGACGGAGAAGAGGGAAGGTCAGTCTACTGATGAGAAGCAGGAGAAATGACAAACTCACCTTTAAAGGAGATAATGTTGTTTCTTATCATCGTATAACAATGTTGGTGAAACAAAAAGGAGAACCAGTTTTAAAAAAGCAGAAATCAGAATTTCTTCTGACAGTGAGACAAACAGACAGTACATTCCAACATCTGGTGAAATCACCCTGTTCTCCATCTTCTCCACAGGCAGATAAAAATATGGATGTCTCATCTCTGAATCTCTGAGTGTTCAATATAGGGACGGATTCAGGATGTATTTAGCCTAGCTTAGCACACAGACTGGAAGCAGTGGGGAAACTGGCGTCGTTCCAGCAAAAATGACACATAAAGTAGGATTTCTCAATAAGTTTATTCAAACTGCAGTCTCAAGAGTTTTCACTTTTGGTTTTCAAATGGTTTGTTGCACATGTAAGCGTTGGATGCTGAAACAATTAAATGATGCTATGCTACAGTGAAAATGTAAATGTGAAGAAATCCTGTCATCAGGAACAGTTGGTCCTGATTATACATCTACATTGGGCAGCTATGGGCCTTTTTTGGGACGTCTAGGTTGGAGACCTCTTCATGAATTTATTTATTCATTATTTGATATTTGTTTAATTGCTGTTGCCATAGCATCTCCAGCTGCCAGCAGATTGGTGGACGACTCAGGAGATGCAGGAGTTGAGGTACCAGAGGCTGTTACCGTAGAGGTTGAGGAGACCCACCCACTCCCTGAGGTCAATATCATCACCATCATTTTGGATGTGCCTGTGATATCTAATATTTTAGAATGAATAACTTTTTTTTTTTTTTCTAATTTTTACTTCTCAGGGTTTCCTGGGAGAGAAGGAGGAGTTTCTGTTATTCGCTTCTCTGTTTGAAGTCACTATGCTGGACCCGTCTGTGGGAACAAGGCCGATAACCTTTGAACTCTCCATAGGTAAGCAGTCTATTTTATGTGCTGGATGGAACAATTGTTGCCTTACAGACACATCTGCACTGGGGCTACTACTAACAACTAAAACAGTTATTTTCACTCTTGATTAATCTACAGATTATTTTCTCAATAAATTAATTCATCAGGTCAGACAAAAGTGATCATCACAACTTCCCAGAGCCTAAAGTAAGATCTTCAAATGTACAACCAACAGTGCAAAAGTTAAAGATATTTACTCTTCCATAAGACAAAGGAAAGCAGGAAACCCCCACAAGCTTGAACTGAAGAATGTCTGACATTTTTTCTCTGAAAATTATGTGAAGCATTAATTTATGATCAAAAAAGTGTAGATTTTTTGTAGAGTGTCTAATCAATTCATAGACTATTCTTTTCAGTTCTAATCTGTATGGTTGAGGGACTGTTATACTATTTTCCAGTAATGCAATTGAAATGTTTCCCATCATTCATAATTGTGCAGAGCTTGATCTCACTGGTATGATAACTTTGTAGAAACTGCTGCAGCTTCTGACTTGACATAAACACAGTCTAACAGGGTATTCAGACCTTCAATCAGCCATTCACAAAATAAAAGTCACCTTCTCTTTCAAATGAGTTAGTAGAGGAAAGTGTGACCATTCTTGCTGTGTATCATGCTTGCACTTATAATAAGCCAGCTACTGCTAATGCATGCAGGAAATGTATGGCATATTGATAGGAGCAGTTGGAATTCAAGCTTCATCACAACATCATTGAGATTAGACCTAAAAATAAAAATCTTGTAAATTGATATCAAGACAAACTTATGACTATTGTGAGAAAGAAACACTGGAGGACCAAATGTGAGCTGGTTCTTTACAAAACATTGCCACCACTTGGGGGTTGGCTCAGTCTTTGGGTAGTGGATTGTGGCTAATTCTGATTAAAAATCAAGTCTAGTTAGTGCATTTGGGCCTGCTGTGTGCCTGACTTAGCACCTGATGCTTGATTGAGCCCACTGCTGAACCGCACCATTTTGGCTAACTTGGGTTCAGATGTGGACGTTTATTTCCAACATCAAATTCTTGAACTCCATCAGCTGTTCTGCATCTGTTCCCTTGCAGGGAATTATGGGAAGGCAGTTGAGGTAGGGAAATCCAAGAAGAGCCAGAGTAAAGAGGAGCTGAGGAGGAGCAGGGAGGATCTAAATGAGGAGGTGCAGGGTCTGCTGGAGTCAGAGGATGAGCTCGACAGAGAGGAGGTGCTGAGTCCCGAACCTGAGAACAGATCTGTGTCTGCTGTCATGAGACCCCAGCCCACCGAGTACGACAGGTAAATAACCACTGCACCTACACCAAAAACTACTATACATCCAATTCCATAGTGGCAGATGGCCAAATGCAAGAGCCCAGACATCTTTCTCCCCAGCCTCATCTTCCAGCTGCCTCTTGATGATCCTAAAACCTTTTCAGGTCGGATCGGATAGATTCTTCCCTTGAGACACCTTGCCATGGTAACACTTCCTCCAGGTCTTCCAACTCAGCCTCTTCCCTCAAAGTGCTAAGGCCTGTCTCTGCTTCCTGTGTTGTTAGATAGTTATGCCTTTTCTATGGCCTTCCTGAAGTGAGCCCACACCTGAGCTTTGCTTCTGTGACTACTAAAACTGCAGCCCTTCCAGCATCCCATTACCTGTCTACCCTTCCTCATCTTACAGCTTTCTTCATTGTTGCTGTGTGAGCAGCTGCCGCCATATTGGAAGCTTTAAACATGACCCACTCAGTTTCCATGTCTCAACCTCTCACAGGATGCAGTACAAATTCCCCTGGATGTAGAAGTAGAATACCTCAGTAGAGTCCTCAGGTCCCTATCTATGTAGTCCAGATACTTTATCCTAAAGATCCTGATTCATAGATGTTCTTGAATTGCACTTAGTCTAGCCTCCTGCCTGGCACCAATCTGCCTTACCTACCAAGAGGTATTGCCCACATCAACACAACTCCCATGGCCACAGGGACACATAAACCACTCCACTGCTGCTCAGCAAGTATATTGGGTCTTCCAGTAGTTTCTTTTCACAGTTTCAGCAGTTCAATCCTGGTGTGCTGACATGCTGAAGTGTCCTTGTGCAACACACTAACTCCTGATAGTTGGACTAGTGTCTTGCATGGTAGCTTGCTGCATTCAGTATGTGAGTGTGGAGGCAGATTATAAAGTGCTTTGAGTAAAAGTGCTATATAAATGCAATACATTTACCGTTTACCATGATAATGAGGCCAATCTCAGAGGAATAACTTCAAGCACAACAGTAACTCACAAACACTGCTCATTTGCTGTCTGTCTGCTTGACTGTGTCTCCACCTGTCTGTCTCTCAGGTCATTCCAGTGTATTCCTCTCCATCCCCCCTTTATGAAACAGAAACCTTGTCTGTTTGTCTGGACTCAGTTTGAAGATCACAGTTTTCGTCTCTATCAGGCTAACTGGCTCAGCAAGATGGCCGACAGGCTGGTGAGAGTCGAGCGGTGTGTAATTTCCATGACGTGCATCACGCATGACTTTTAAACTGTGGTTACGGTTCATGCTCTCCTCTGCTCCCCATTATTTTTAGGAGATTGGACTTGATGAGGTGGAATGTCTCTTAAGGAGGCCTAGGAGTAACGCCAAGGAGCGTTTGTTGGAGGTGCTTCTGGAGCTGGTGGCGTCCTGCAAGTAAGTTTCCTCCCTCTGAAGTTTTGATTAGAATATATTACCTATGATTTGATTTTTCCCTGTCTGTCGCTCTGCAGACAGTTTAGTGCTTTCTCAGACAGGGGGTCTCAGTCTCGTCCCAACAACTTGGACAGACGCAGGAAGGAGTTTATCAAGAAGAATTTGGTGAGTGTGTTCTCACTTCGCTTTCATTCTACCAGTTTGCCTTTCTACCTGTCACTATCCACCTGCCTATCTGTGCCTCTTTTTCTGTCTGTCTGACTAAATCTGTGTCTCCAGATCTTACTGGCCAGACACGCAGTGAGGGCCAGGCGGAGGGTCACCAGGCGGACAACCAAACAACGTTTGATAGATATCAGGAAACTTCTCAAGAAACTCCGCCTGCTGGCAAAAGAGGTCAGAGGCCATAGAGTGGTCACTCTAGGTCACAAAGATGTCAGTGGTTGCAATTTGTACAGTATGTCTGAGGTCTGACACCCCCCCATGCCTCACACCCACAATCTCTCCAGCCCCAGACTACCATCCCGGATGTGTTTCTATGGTTACTGAGTGGAAGCAAGCGATTGGCCTATGTCAGGATTCCTGTCTACTCCATCCTCTTCTCTGTGGTGGAGGAGCAGAGGGGGCAGGACAGTGGCAGAATCTCCACCCTCTACATGAAGGTAACCATTTTAACACTGACATCTGTCTGTACAAAATAAAATCATTGATGGCCCTAGCTGCTATGTTTCTAAAATCAGTAATGATCATCAACCAGTTCTGTCAATAAAACCACTGATGTTTGCTGTTCTATCTCTAAAATCATTGATCATGTTTGCTGTTCTATCTCTAAAATCATTGATCATGTTTGCTGTTCTATCTCTAAAATCTTACCATTCTGTCTCTGAAACCATCAATGATGTTTGCTGTTGCTGCAATGACAGAAGTGATGCATCCTTTTCAGTCTCTGAAATCACTGATCCTGTTTGCTATCCTGTCTTTAAAATCATGGATGACGCTTAAGGTTCTGTCTGTTTGACTTTCCAGTCTCCAGGAGGTTCAACAAGTGAGATCTTTGCGAAGCTGGAGGTGTACCTGTGGCTTGGTCTGGCCAAGTACAGCAAAGAGGCCATCACTGGCTTGCCAGAGGAGTTTCTGCCAGTTTATGAAGAAGAGGAGGAGAAGGAGGAGGAGCAGAGGAGGCCGGACCCCCTGGGGAGAAGGAGAATTCCTTACAGTCTGTCCTGCCAGGGTGAGTCAGCTGGAGAAGAGTTGGTCCTTCAAAATAAAAGGCCTGTGACTAGTTTTATTTGGACCTCTTAACCACGAAGCTTTACCCAGCAGAAAACTGTCTGTTCTGGTCAGGTGACCTTTCTTGCTTTCTCTTCATGCAGATAGCAGATACTTCCAGCTACGGTGTCACCTGTACCAGGGGCGTAGGTTGATGGCTGCTGAAAATAATGGCCTATCAAATCCTTTTGCCAAAGTCCTCTTCTCTACACAGTGCCAGGTCACCAGGGTAGGTACAACTGTGCCACTGGTTTAAAGGTTATAATTGTTGATTCAATGAGCACACTGAGTTTCAAATTCTGACAATTTAAATGCATTGACCTGCTCCATGAAATATACAGATCAAATCACTCCTTCAACTGTTGTTTGCTGAAGTCGCCATGGTTTAGTAGCACATCACAATGCAAGGATTTGTCTCTTTTACAGTAATATTTGCTTGTTTAGAAGAATACAAGGCCCTCCAATCAGAAAGACTGTGACTGTAGTACAAATTAAAATTGATCACATCTCCAATGATTCAGTCTGTAACTTCCATAATAATGGTATGTGCAGCAGGAGCCGAGACATCCTGACTTTTAATTGCTAGTGCCAAGCTCCAAATCACTGGATTGTACATTTCCCATGATGCAAATTGATAGTGTCTTTCTTTAGACCCGTCCTGTCTGGCAAACACCTGTCTTTCAAACTCACCACCTCCAGTTTGTATGCAGGCTTTCTGTTGTAGATTTGTAGTCTCCTTGCTCACAAAAGGTATCATACACCTGTTTTCACATGCTGAGTAATGTCGACCATGACCAGTTAACTGACCTTCATTTGTAAAATTGTGCCCCTTTAACACACCCTGTGTGTGTGTGTATGTGTGTGTGTGTGTGTGTGTGTGTGTGTGTGTTCAGGTGTTGTTTGACACTCTCTCTCCAGCCTGGTGTGAGAGTTTGTTGTTTGACAGAGTTCTGCTGGAGGGAACGAGGGAGGAGCTCCAAAAAGACCCACCCCTCATCATCATCAACTTCTACAGCCACAACCCCATGGTAACACTGATGCTCTTACCATCCTACACTTTCTACTTCTGTCTGTACATATTGAGGAAGTGATGACATAACACTCTGTTTGTGTGTGTGCGCGCGTGCGTGCAGGGTAGTCCGATACCTCTGGGTCGAGCCTTTGCTGAGCCAGAGTTTAAAATAGTGGAGCAGTTGTACCAGAAGCCTCGCCTCCGTTTCGATGAAATCAGCCTGGGGAGGGCCCCCGCTGGTGAGCTGTTGGCTGCCTTTGAACTTATCGAGCTGGACTACTCTGGGTTTGGAGAGGTGAAACCTGACAATCAGTCACTTAATCAATGTCTGTTACATCTCAGGTCTAGTAGTTTTGTCCATCATTTCTGTTACCAATAACAATTTTTTGAAACTGAGACCTGGGAGTACTGTGATATCACCAACAGCAAGTCTGGCAGAACCAACCTGAAACCAGGTGACATAGAACGGAGCCAGCCTCATAACAGTTCAATCCTAGGTCTCCTCCTCTTCCCCCTTTACACAAGGACTTGTGGTGCTGTCATTCACTCCAAGGCTTCTCCTACCACCTCTGCTGAGGACACAGCTTTTCTTTTCTTTCCCCTCGCAGTCAACACCCAGATTGAGGGACCCAAAATGCCTGGCAGTGAGAAGTGAAGCAGAGCATGGTGTCATCTGTGTGACAGGCGAAACAGATATCATGTTTGTGGATGATAGAACTTAATGGCAGCTTATACAAGCTAGATACGAGAATACTCGATACTGATAGAAAAGATGGACAAAGACACCAGAAGAGCTGTAATGAACCATAATTTTCCTCCAACAAAAACACAAAAAAAACTATGCAAGAATTAATTCTGGATAGTGAATTAGAATATTATTACACCCCCTGTAGCCCTGTCTTCCCAGCAGTGTGGACCCTCAGGAGCTGACTTACCTGGAGGACCAGAGATGTTACATCATCCCAGAAGGAGTCCGACCTATTCTGAAGACCTTCAGGATTGAGGTCTCACACACATGCTGTTGTTGTTGCTGATGTGTTGGGACATCTATGAAGTAACTGAGTCCTACAGGATGCTACGTGTGCATTTTTGTGTGTGTCTAGGTGCTGTTCTGGGGTCTGCGGGAGCTGAAGCGGGTGGAGCTGTTTGAGGTGTCACGTCCCCTGGTGAGGATTGAGTGTGCAGGACAACAGCTGGATTCTGAAGAGATTGAGAACTTCAAGACTCATCCTAACTTCACAGAGTTGGTTGGCTATATCGATGTGGTCAGTTTCTGTCATTTTTGATGGTTACTGACATAGTTGTGACTGCCAAGGTCCACTGATCTGGCCTAAAGAAATGCAACCTTCTTTCACTGAATTTGGAGGCCATACCTGGTGTATCCATTGCATGCATATGGACTAGAAACATGGCTAACATCCTCCTTTCTGTTCATGTTTCCTCTTCCTATCAGGAGCTGCCAGAGCAGACCTACCTCCACCCTCCTCTGACATTATTCGTGGTGGAGCAGCGGGCATTTGGTCGGTTCGCTCTTGTCGGGACCCATGTGGTCCAGAGTCTCATGGATTATGCCCCACCTGAGCTTGGGGGGGAGCGAGAGGAGGAAGAGGAAGAGCCATATCCAAAGGGTAAGAGCTATGAAAGAAGAAATGAAGGTAGCATTCATAGTACTACTGTCTACCAAATGGTTAGAGTTATTTGTTTTGATACATTTTGTAACATTCAGAAAGGTACTATGGATATGTTTCCTGAATGTTTTAATTGATCATTTACTAAGCCCTGCCCCCCTTAGTTACTGTCTGCCTGTCAAGCTTTCACATAGTGCATGCAGTGGCAGATTTACCAATCTTGGTAAGTTTTGGTCGACAGTTTTTGGCAGCGGTAGCGAAACTTCTCATTTCAAGCTAGACTACTGATTGTGATTGCTGAAGTGACAACTGTCACTGCAGCTAGCTAGCTAATAAATGTTAGCCCTGTGAGTTGGTTTGTTGGACAAATGTTTCACTGGGTTGTTTAAAAGCTGCAAAAGGGTCTTAACCATACACTAGCTTGCATGGGTGATATCATTGCCTAATGATGCAAAAGCACTGAAGCTTAAACTAGGTCCCAATGTTCTTGTACTGCAGGATAGCTAATTAGCGCTAGTAGTGTAGTAAATATTCTTACATTTTCATAGTTTTATACATAGTTTTCAATTGTACAAGGAAAAAGTTTTGAGGATGAAGATGAGTTGCAGTTGCAGATGCAGTTAAACTTGGTCAAACATAAGTAACTATAGTATTACCTAGCTGTCAGACAGTGGGGAAATACAACTCAGTGGATGTGGTAGTCCCACAAAATAATGTTAGCTAATGAAATGTTAATTGGACGGTGACCCTGAGAGCTCAGCACATTGCATCTTAAGAAAATACATGTAAATAGATAAACACAAGAAAATTAAGAAAATATCTTCATCATTTTGAGAACATATGCACAGCAAGTAGCTTGATTTTGTTGTGTACTGTAATGTTGTTTACTAGAGCACACAGGTTCAAAGAAAGATTGTGAGGCATTTTTGAAAATTTAAAATTAAGGCACATTTCAAGGAATTTAAAAAAAATGGTGGAATATTACCATTAATCAGAGAAAGCAACCAGGTTCATCAGTGATGACAGATGGACTGTGGTTGCATAAATACTCTCTCCTACAGTGTTCATCACTTTTTAGTGCCCTCTAATTTTTTTCTAAATTTGCTTTTGATTTGTCTATTAGTACATGTTTTTTTAAGTTGCAGTGCATTCAAACCACCATGTGTTGACATTATGCTCACTTATTTCTGTCAATAGTCTGCTTGTTAAATAGGCATGCTAGCATTAGCGACTTGTGTTAGACAGGCCTGCCGTGCCTAATTATGGCTGTCGTGCTTTGATTGGTCAATTTTTGTTTGGGGGAGGGGTCGTGTAATTAGTCAGTTATAATTGTGAAGTGATTCAAATTTCAGAATTCATCTAATAAGTTATACAAAGATTAATCCATAAATTTACCCACCATTACCTGCTCAACAGCCGAGTCTGAAGCTCTGTGATTTGATGTTTCCCACAGTTATGCTCTCCGGGACCTGTTGTGAAGTTTTTATGGACACAGTTTCTCTTTGTCTCTCTCCAGTGATCCAGAAAACAAAGAATATCAACCCTCTGACGTCAGTGAAGGATATCGGACTCAGCAGCCTGTCAATTATGCAGTCAAAGATTCCCATCAACCCCATCAAGCTAGTTAAAGTGCGTATGTTTAATTCCTCCTCTTTCTCTTCTGTGTGTTAAAAACAGAAATCCAAAACTGTCCAGACAAATTAAACCAGAGTTCAACCATAAAGAATTAAAGAACGAGCTGATGTTTACATTTTGCTCCCTCAGGGTCCTCTGAAGAAGCTGCTGGCGAAGGGGGAGGAGCTAGAGGAGGAGCCCCCTGAGAAGGAGGAATTGGATTGGTGGTCCAAATACTACGCTTCATTGGAGGAGCTGGAGAGAAAGGTGAGACACTGATTTACCTGCCTCTGCTGCTTAGACTCTTTTTGAGTCTGTCTCTCAAAAGTCCAAGAAATTCATCCAAGTGCAAAACTAAATCACTGGAGAACACCTTTAAATAAGGGGACACATTCATGTGGGATCATAGAAACTAGCAGAAAAAAGAAACAAATTAATTAAGAAAATAAAGGACATAAATAAGTATACCTTCCAGACTTTATGGAAGACGATTATTATTGACAGTTAACAACAGACTACATGTTAAAATGGAATTTTAAGTTACACATTTCAGCTTTAAATAAGAGAATGACCACATGAATTGATTAATCAGTCTTTATGCATCATTTCTGATGTATTGACTGTCTGCAGGCTGCTGTGCAGGAGGAGATAGAAGAACAAGCAGAGACAGGTACAGTTTTAACTTTGCTACGTCAGTCATGATAATGTTTTTTGCCAATTTTGCCATACTTGTCTTTTGATACAAAATTATTCATTATTCAAATTATAGTAGACAAATACAACAAATAGGGCTGTGTTTCCAATCAGCAGCTGAGCGCAACGCTGAAGTGTGTTCAGCTGCAGTTCCACTAATGTCCACTTGATGCTGCTGTGATAAAACTGTGACTGTATTGAAGAGAATTAAAAAACCCAACGTCTCTCTACAAATAAAGTCATTACAGTTTTTTCCTGTAGAACTTCTCTAAGGAGATCATTTACCTTCTTTACATGTCAGTCTAAGGGCAGCTTTTCAGAATCAGTGTTCCATGAAAAAGATGTTGCCATGCTGTGTTTCCAAGTATGTGGATATATATGGGATCACTGCAGCCACGTGTGATAGCTGAACATGTAATTCAAAAACCAAAGACATCAATCTGCTGCAATGGTATAACAGCCTGCACTCTTCTAAGAAAGCTTTCCACCAGACTTTAAAATCTGGCTGCAGGGATTTGCTCCCTTTTGGCCTTAAGAGCATCAGTGAGGCCCAACACTGATGTTGGATGATAAATTCTGGCATACACTCAGCGTTCCTATTCATTTCAAAAGTGTTGGATAGAGTTGTGACTTGTGACTCATGCAGTAAAACATAGAGAAACCAAAAACATGTTCAGAGCTTTTTGTTGTTTTTGTTCAGATGGAGGGAATCTGACTATGGCGAACATCGAAGAGGAAGATGAGGAAGACGTGGTGGAGGAGACTGAGCCTCCCAAACGCAAGATGATTGCCACACTAAAGGTGTGAGGTCACTGTGATTGACAGCTGACAGTACAGTCTGTCAGTCAAGGCAGTACTGACGTCAACAGTGCAAACATTGAATCTGCTGTATAATGTGAACGTGTCTCTGGTTATTTTGAACTGAGAGAAAACTTTTGTTTTGGATTATTTTTGGGGCATTTTTTTCACCAGTGAGAGACAGACGGGAAAGCGACAGGGGTCTGACATGCAACAAAGATTGACATCTGGAGTCAAATGGGTCACAACGACCATGTGGCTATGCAGCATGTGCTCTAAGCTACCACAGCATCCCAACAAAGAGAGAATTGTGACCAACTCTGCACCTCTACAGAGCGTTTTAGCCTCTCTTAGCTCCTAGTTATGGTCTGACAGCACACTTTCTTTGTGGTTTAGATGGTCTTTCCAGCTACAGGCAGCGTTTTTCAGCAAACAAGCTCTGATGAATACTCTGTACACTACTTGCCCTGCACCAAATGACACACAGACAAGGTTAGAAACTACCTGGAGAAGACAGTGAAACACCTACCTGATAAAGACTCAAATAGTATTTCTCAGGTGGCAACCAAACCAGAGCTAAAAGGAGAGTGAATATCATAGTCCTGAAGTGGACTGTGGAAAGTCCCCTACCCATCCATCCTTCCATCCATCCATCCATCCATCCATCCATCCATCCATCCATCCATCCATCCATCCATCCATTTTCATCTATTTTCCAGGCTTGGGTCACCTGTCTAATTAAGGTAGTCCAGCTGTCCCTTTCCCCAGCTACATCTTCCATGTCCCTCTGGAGGATCCAGAGGCTAATCCACGTCTGAGCTCCTCATCCTGTCCCTAAAATTAAGCCTAGAAATCCTGATAAGGAAGCTCAATTTGGTTTCTTCCGAAATTAGTTCCTTCTCACCACGACAGTCTGGTACAACGTGTCTTGACAGACCTGGTCCAAGAGGACCCAGGGACAATTAGGGATAAACAAGTGGTGAACAGACACAGCCCTCTTTCATTCACTTGGGTATTGAACATAATGACACACAGACCTGAGACGAGCAGCTATACAATGGGACCCTACTAGACCTGATTAGACTGAATGTAATTGGGACTGGGGCCCGGACGAGGAACCAAGTAGACCCACTATGACTTTTAGTTTCACTTTGTTCAGAACATAATTTTCCTAACAGTCTGAATCATGATGTTGACACACAGATACACACAGTTATGTCTTTGTCTGTGTTTTTATGTGTGTTCAGCTGTATGGAGGTGATCTGGAGTCAGAGTTCCGTCAGTTTCAAGACTGGCTGCAGATCTTCCCGCTGTATAAAGGCAGAGCAAGTGGCGAGGATGATGAGGGGGATGAAGAGGAAAGACTGATGGGAAAATACAAGGTATTGTAGATGTAGAGCTGTCTGTTTGTCTGTCTGTCACTCTGCAGAGAAATGTTCATTATTCCATTCTCTCCGTCCACAGGGCTCCTTCCTGGTTTATCCGATTGATTTAGGAGACAAAGAAGAGACAAAGTGTCAAATCACCAATGGAATCCCCAGAAACTCAGCGATCAAAGTCTTGGTCCGAGTCTATATCGTTAAGGTACCTGTCTATCTGTCCAGCCTGTCTTTGTCTCAAACTCACTTGAACAGTCCAACATTATCTAACTTTACACTGTTGTTACGTTCAAGGTGTTCAAGGATGCTCAGACATCTGTGATATGAGAGTTGGATGCTGAACAGCAACCATTTTCACACAAGAAACAACCAAATTCACAGTCTGTCTCTCACAGTGTCTCTGTCCACAGCTGTGTCATGGGTTAACAGTATTGGTATGGTACAGTGTTCGTGTTCCTCTGTCTCTGTCTGTGTCCTGCAGGCCACCAATCTGGCTCCCACAGACCCAAATGGTAAAGCCGACCCATATCTGGTGGTCCGAGTTGGACAACAGAGTCAGGACACCAAAGATCGTTATATCCCGAAACAGCTCAACCCCACTTTCGGAGAGTCAGTACCAGTCTGTCTACCTGTACCTGTCCAACACTCTCACTGTCCGTCTGTCTGTCTGACAGTATGTCTGACACTGTTTTTCAGGGTTTTTGAATTCACCGTGTCTTTCCCGCTGGAAACAGAGTTGGTTATTAGAGTGATGGACCACGATCTTGTGGGAGCTGATGATGTCATCGGCGAGACACGGATTGACCTGGAGAACCGGTTCTACAGCCGCCACAGAGCCTGCTGCGGTCTGGCTCTTTACTATGACATGTTAGTACCATGAATACATCACATTTGTCTCAGACCTGTTCCACATTAGAACCAGTACTAGAACGTGTTAGTACCAAAACCACAACATGTTACAACCAGAACTATGACACATTGGACCTCGAACTGAGACAACATAATACCAGTAGTATGACATATTAGTACCAAAACTATAACAAATTAGTATTAGTACTATGACACACTAGTGTCAAATCTGAAATATGTCAGTGCCAAAGCTGTGGCACATTAGCACCAAAACTAAAATATGGGAAGACCAGAACATATTGTAGTACATCAAATAGTACTACAATATGTTAGAACCAGTATTGTCTACCTTTCACACAAGAATTGCAGCTCAAAGTGCTTTGCAACAAAGAAATCACATGCACCAAGTGCTTCATACAGAAAAAGACACAGAATGAACATAGAATAGCACTAAGAAACAATAATATAAAAATAATATAAATAATATAAAAATTTAAATATGTCAACACCAAAACTGTAACACCAGAGCTAAAACACAATATTAATACAGTAACTACAGTATGTGTTATGTACTTCATCAGTAGAGATTAGTGTTTACCTGTACCGCTTTCTGACGTTCTCTGCAGTGATGGTTACAATGTATGGCGCGATGCGAAGAAACCATCGACTATCTTGGCTGAGCTCTGCAAAAAGAATGGCATACTGTCTCCAGAGTACAGAACATCTGAGGTCAAAGTCCTCAACAAAATCTTCAAGATCCCACCTGACGCAGTACCTGAAGGTAGGACACACAGACAGGTACACTGAGCCAGACAGACACTACCATTGTGTACTACTGACACAATGGTAGTACTGTTGCTCCTGTCATACTGCAGTAACCTGCAGCTCTACCAGCTGTACCAGCCCTAACAAGACTTTCAGTAACAACAGTGGTAACGGCTCTGACAGCAGTGTTGTTGTCATCAGCTCTGCTGAAGAAGAACCAGCGGTCTCCAGAGGAGGAGGCAGAGATGGAGGAGCATGCAGCCCTGAGCGTGCTGCAGCGCTGGGGGGAGATGAACGAGTTCCTCCCTGGGGCTCTTCCTCTGGTCCCAGAGCATGTGGAGATCCGGTCACTGCTGAACCAGGACAATCCTGGACTGCCACAGGTAACCACAATACAAAAAATAACTACAGTACAAACAATCACAACAACAAGAGTGGCAACATGCTGCTGCTGGCATCATCAGGAGTGTGTGTGTGTGTTTTCCAGGGTCACCTTCATATGTGGGTGGACATGTTCCCTACTGATATCCCAGCTCCGCCCCCTGTTGACATCAAACCCCGACAACCTGAACAGTAGGTTGACACACTATGGAGGTCTGTGCAGAAGAACAGGAGCAGTAGTTACAATACATAACCTTTGTTGTTGTTTCCATGACAACAGGTATGAGCTGCGTGTGACCATCTGGAACACTGACGATGTATATCTGGCTGATGTCAACCCGTTTACTGGTGAACCGTCCTCCGACATCTACGTTAAAGGGTTAGATCCCCAAGCACGCACACACATACGTGCACACACACACACACACACACACACACACACACACACATCTGTTTACAGGCTTCTTTGTAATTAAGATAAGAGAGAACAGAACTTTATTCATTCTGAGGGAAACAAAGTACAAAGTACGAAAGAGCGCAAATATAACAGTCCAATCCACAAATCCAAAATATACACAATGCCAAAAGTAAAATAAAGTGTACAGTAAGGATCATGAGATGCTCATATATAGATATGTAGATATTAATATGTACGACTAATGGCATATAGCTATATGTTTGTGCAATTTAAAATCTTCTAGGGTTTAAAAAGAAGAAAATAACCTGATTTAATACTCTTTTGTTGCCCCGCCCCAAATCTGTTGAAACATGTTGCTTGCATGAAATTTAGAATAGCTAGTTTAGCTACAGTTGATTAAATCTGCTAGCTACATTTGTCATTTCAGCAAAATGAACAGGCTCAAGCTAGAAATTAGAGGCTTTTGTTAACTTGTGTATGAAATAAAGGAGTGATTGTTTAAAAGATCACTATGAATTTTCATGGTTAATCATTTGTAATCAGTGTAGACTGAATATGTGTGTTGCAAGAATGGAAACCTTGACAGGTGAAGCACCAGTAATGAAGGTTTGCAGGACTTGGTGACCTAATTGGGCATTTCTGGTGTCCGAGGACTCAAAGTTTTATTCAGTTCTGTTCTCTGTGCAGTTGGATAAAGGGGCTGGAAGGAGACAAACAGGAAACTGATGTGCACTTCAGGTCTCTGACTGGAGAAGGAAACTTCAATTGGAGATTTGTGTTCCGCTTTGACTACCTTCCTACTGAGGTACACATACATGGACACACACGCACGCACGCACGCACGCACGCACGCACGCACGCACCTGGTGACTGCTGGACCTACTGTCCACACTACTCCTGATCCCTTCATGAATCCTGATGATAATAGTGATCTCCTGACCTTTGCTGTGGTGCCGCTTGGACTACAACAAATGATTATTTTCTGTCTTGATTATCTGTCCATTATTTAAAAAAATGTTTGTTGTTATTTCCCAAAATCCAAGTGGATGTATTCAGATGTCTTGTTCTGTGTGACCAGAATTCAAAGATATTCCATTTGCAATGATATAAAACAGAAAGATGCAGAAAATCCTCACATCAGAGAAGCTGAAATCAAAGACTGGTTGGAGCTTCTGACTGATGAATGTTTAATCAGTTAATATAAATGTCAAATTTGACATCAATCAATATTCTGTCTTTCAGCTAATCAGTTAACTGATCAGTTATTTCATCCGTCAGGATCACATTTCCATTGTACACAACGTATATCAGTATTTTATCACAATTTCCAATGTCTTCATCCTATTCCTGTTCCCCAGAGGATGCTTCATTCATCAACAGCCTGACCAGGCTGATTCAGATTGATAAACTTATCTCATTATGTTCTGGGCAGATTATCATGTAATTTCCTGATCCCATTCCTGCTCTGCAGAGGATGAACCTTTTCAATATTAATAATCATTCCTCTAGGATATATTTTTTTATATTTATATTTTCAGGATAGATAAATCATCAGTTGCTTGTTCATATTGTGCCTGTAATGAACACTGCAGCCACTTGGGCAGGCAAACAGAATTTTATACTGTTAGTTTAGCTGTTCGTGGAAATAAATCTTCTCCTCTCGCCTTGTAGAAAGAGGTGGTGTATAAGAAGAAGGAGTCCTTTTTCTCTCTGGAGGAGTCAGAGTTTCGACAGCCGGCTGTTCTGACGCTGCAGGTCTGGGATTATGACCGCATCTCTGCCAACGACTTCCTGGGTGAGACACAAACAGACAGGACAATAATGTCTCAAATATTTTCAGATATTTACCTTTACTGAAACAGGCTTATATGAGAGGCAAGTATTTATCTCTAATTTATTTACCGTATTTTCTTAAACAAAAAAAAAAAAAAAAAAAACAGTAGTTAAAAAAACAATGGGTCAAAAAAGGACTGGTACCTTTTGTAGTTGAGGTAAGTAAAGGCCCTGGTCCCTATTTGAGGAAACACAGTAAAACAATAATCCTTCCTGTTTATGGTTGGCTCTTAATCTGCAGCATCTGCAGTGTTGCTTGTCACCAGCAGTAATGTACCAGCAACTGAATCATTGTATTCGATAAACTTGCACAGGAAAAAATGACACACAGCTCAGAGAAGACAAAAAAGACCCCCCCCCCCCCCCCAAAAAAAAGACCAAATTAGTTAAGAAGTGCAAAAACTATAAAATCACCAAAACCAGAATACACCCTCAGTGCATTACAGAGCATCCTCTTCCTCCTTCAGGCTGTATAGAGTTACATCTCAGTGACATGGTGCGACCAGTGAAGTCATCCAGTAAGTGTACGATTGAGATGGCGAAGGAATGGGCCAGCCCTCGAGTCTCCATCTTTCGTGCCAAGAAGTTGAAGGGCTGGTGGCCACTGACCCGCTTAAAGACAGCCGAGGACTTTGAGAGGGAGGAGAAGGAGAAGAAGCGGGCCAAGAAGAAGGGGAGCAAGAAGAAGAAGAAGAAGAAGGACAAGAGGGCCAAGATGAGACAGGAGGACATCCAGTACACCGACAGCACTGGCAACACTTTCCTGCTAATGGTACAAAAAAAACACAGACACAACACCTAATGCTAATACTAATGTTGCAGGCAAGACACAGTAACTACATACTGCATTGGCAGCAATCTGTTTTACCATACAAGTCTTATTCAATAGAAGTTCATCATTTTATAGTATCTACAAAATGAAAGCAAATCCAGACCACATTTACTGCACTCTGGCTGTAGTATATTGCTACTCAGGCTGGAAAAACTACACTCTGGTTCAGTCATCTCTACCATTTGTATCTTGGTTGACCCCTCTTGTTTCTGTGTTTGAGTTTGGGTGGTATTAGTAGAAGAAATCAGAGACGTGATGTTTGAAATTAGGCAGATTTTTTTTTTCCAATTTACAGTGTTGCTGTCTTTGTTATATTCCAAAATGAAAAAACTGAGTGCCACTGACTTCAGTTTAACAGCAATCACGGAAAAAAGCCAAGTAGAGGCAACTGGAAATAATCAGTGAGTGTGAACATTATTATTGTGAAACATTCAATGCAGGTAATCCCACAACCCTTGATGATACCCGGCCTTTATAAGGGACTGGCCTTTATTTGCTCATGCTGGTCAATATTTGTATATAACAGCTTCTCTAGAGAATTTACATAACTAATACTAATTCTAATTTAAACTCTGTTTGAAGGCTTGTGGTGACACTGAAATTAATGCTGAAACTATGTGTGTCAAGGGAAAGGTGGAAGCGGAGCTTCAGCTGGTGACATTAGAGCAGGCAGAGGCCAACCCTGTGGGGCGGGCCCGCAAGGAGCCGGAGCCTCTGGACAAACCAGAGTATGACACAAACACACACACACACACACACACACACACACACTTACTTTTTTTTTTCATAGACTAACATTCATTTCCAGACTAAACTTTAGCGTAACTGTCACATTACCCTAACCCAAATCTTAACCACTGACCCAAAAATCAGCTGCTTGCTTATTTTGGATATGAGTTTTATCTCAAATGGTAACAGCTGTTCCCAATAAACTGGTTTT
This sequence comes from Chaetodon trifasciatus, assembly GCA_037975065.1. NCBI lineage: Eukaryota > Metazoa > Chordata > Actinopteri > Chaetodontiformes > Chaetodontidae > Chaetodon > Chaetodon trifasciatus. The sequence continues at coordinate 2,453,402 of JBBMOE010000018.1, forward strand.
GAGTATAAAATGAGTCGCCAAAAGTAGCACTAGTCATACCCTCGCACACACCCACAGATGCCCATATGAAGTTTTACTTCCTGTAAACTCACAAAAATACACTCACAAGTTTATCTGAGATTAAAATGAGGCTTCAACAGTCTGAGTTGTTCAGGTCAGGAGTATATCTTCCACAGTTTTAGTCTTTTTAGTGTGAAATTCCCCTCTATGCATTTCCCTCAATAATGTTTCCATGCTGGAGGGACGGTCCAAAAACAAAGACCATTGGAAGATACCAAATGACTTGATTTGTCTACTGCTGAAGCCTCATATTAACCTCAGACACACAACATTTGACTTTACTTTTACACAGAACAAAGACTGTGGACTTTGTACCCCAGTTTACATTTGAAGCGTATTATGAGGAGCTCTTTTAATGCCCAGTGTGAACAGAAAGAATGACTGCCACAAGCAAAAATGCTCTTATGACACCTGTATGTTGCTATAAGTCAGACATGAGAAATCATTACCCTATTCTTTTAAGGCCTGGTCAAACGAGAGAGTGGCACAGTGAAATTCATCCACACGCCTTCAAGAAATATGGGATTCTTCGTGATGTAGTGACTACTTACTGCTGATAAACTGTAGCTGCCAAGCTAGCATGCTAGTGAGCCAGTAACATGCTAGTGCTAGCTAGTGACAATAATTCTTTAAGCTTCTTTCTGGTTTCTTGTTTTGTTTTGTGACTGAGCTTACTAGCTGTTACAAACCATGGCTTTGTTGTGGAGAAGTTTACACTCTTACCAAGGAGGTTACATGAAATGAGTTGCTGAAACATAGCTAAAAAGTTATGATAGCTTTTTCCATTTTGGACTCTTTGGCTCTAACTGATTTTGCTGTGAAATTTTCACCTTTTTAAATAAGACTCAGTTCAGGTGTAAACAGGTGTAAACTGTCTCCTCCCTTTAGTCGTCCCACCACCAGCTTCAACTGGTTCGTCAACCCAATGAAGACCTTTATTTTCCTCATCTGGAAGAAGTTTAAGAAGTTCATCATCACTCTGGTCATCCTGGCCATCCTCACGCTCTTCCTCGCCCTCATCGTCTACTCGCTGCCACAGCAAATCTCCACCCTCATTATCAACGGATGAAGAAACCTATGGGGAGTCTTCATCGACTTGTCCTCAAAGACTGTCAGAGGTGTCTGATCCTGAACTGATTAATTCTACGGATGATTGAAGTTATATTTAGTCTAATTTCTATGGAGCCAATCAGTAGCACTACATTACCCAACATCCCCCGGGGTGATGGAAGCAATAATCAGGGATCTGTTTTACTGTTGGATTCATCTGCCACCAAAGGAAATTACTGACCACCTGCAGATTTAACTCACATATTTATATTTTATAAATAAGAGATTGTTATTAGACAGAAAAATCAGCACCTATCCTGAAAATAAACACAACTCATTTGTATACAAGTGTAATTTTGTTGATTGTTGTGGTCACACAATTTTATTTTGAAAATAAGTGATTAAGTAAATGAATTATATATATGTATATTCATATTTTTAATTTTGCAGCGACTCAGAACTGAGGATGACATTCTCCATGCCGTCCTTTATTCAACTGAATGATCAATCTGAACGTTAGCTGTTATTTCTGAGTAAATAAATTAATAAATATTAAACAGTGATTTTACCAGTGTGTCTGCAGGAAATGAAATGATATATGATTACAAAGTGTTACAAACAAATATCAACTTCTTTTATTAATTTGCAATATTTGAGATTAAATGAACTTGTTTTACTGGATTTAATGGATTTAACCATATCCTCGATGCAACTCAACCATTTGAGATTTGGGTGTGTTGTGCTAGTAGCGGCTAATGTAGCCTTGAGCTGTTAGCCTCAAGGAAAGATTAGGAGCTGGGGAGGTCTGTTTTCAGCAGTAATAATCTACAAACTGGATGTAGATATTTAGAAAACATATACAGCATGCTGTATGTACAAAGTCTGTGTTAATGCTGTAATAACTTGTTGACCAAAACATCACACACAGAGAGCCTGATAGACGTTAATAAAACTGCTCTTGATTTTCAGGCTGATCAACAGGAAGTTAGAAATGGTTTATTTACATACATTCGGTGTGATTGTTTCCTGAGTTGGAGCAAACATTGGCTTGATGCCTCAGAGACTGGAAAGGAAATGATGTCAGAAGACAAGTATGAGTTCAGTTGGCGCTAAAATATGTCAGCTGCTGTCAGACAACACATTTATGTTACAGAACGCTAATGAGTCAGTCAGTCAGTCAGTCAGTCAGTCGAGGGTCTGTCAGTCAGTTTGCCCACCACTTTGGTTCAGACTGAAATATATAGACTATTTGATGGATTCCTGTGAAATCTTGTAAAAACACTCGGTTCCTGGCAGGATGAACCTTGCTGACTTTGGTGATCCTATGACTTTTCTTCTAGCGCCACCATGAGGTTTGCATTGGTGGTTTTCAGTAAAATGTCTCAACAACTATTGGAGTAATTGCTGAGAAATTTGTTCCAGACATTCGCGCCTCCCTCAGGGTAAATTGTGCCAACTGTCAAGCACCATCGTTGGGTTGATTTATGTCCAAAAAATCTGCTAACTGACATCCCATGAGCCTCAACTATGCTTGTAGTTGTTGCTAATTAGCAAATGTTAGCATGCTAACACGCTAAAATAAGAAGGTAAACATTATACCTGCGAAACATCAGCATGTTAGCATTGTCATTGTATGTCAGCATGCTGATGTTAGCATTTAGCTCGAAGGAAGAAACTTTTTCTCTGTCATAGAAAAAAACGAGTCTCTCAATAAAACCATAGAGATTTTCAGATTGAGGTACTTTTTACTAAAATAATTATAAAAATATTGTTATTAAGGTGGTTTGGGAGAATACAGACGACATATTTAACCTCTTTGAACTCATTTTCAGCAGCTTTGACAGGCTTTGGGCAGCCATAGTGTAATGGGATGTTCAGTCCACCTCAGTTCTCGGTCAGCAGTGCGCGCAGCCGCGGCACACAGCCCCGCCGCCGTCACCGTGAACGCGCCTCTCCATTCTCCATGCGGGTTGAATAAAGAAGCAAAAGCAGAAAAAAAAATCAGCTGATGATGAAAAGACATGAAGCTCTTCCTGGAGCGGGGAGCACAGACCGGTTTGATTGCCTCATCTAAACCCGGTCCCGGTGTCCGGGGGGTCCGGTTCTGCGCTCAGACTCTCCGCTCTTTGTCAGCCGGTTCACGCACGGAGACCCGGGGCGGGTTTGAGGTTTTTCTCTGAATGAAGCAGCTCCACTGGAGAGAGACTCGCTGGCTTTAACACGCTAATGATCCGGCAGCGTTTTAATTTCTCGGGTTTTGTGTTGAATCCGAGCCGGTCGGGTTTGTTTCCTGCTGGATTTAATCACCTTTTGTTTGCAGGAAGAAGCGTCTGATGCTGCGGCTCACAGTGAAGTCTCAGTGACGGAGGACTCACCGGAGCAGGTCTTCAATTAACGCCTTTATCTGCCTCTTAATGCTAGTTTGTCTTCACGGGACTATGGGAGCGCTGAAACGCCGCTGATGGGATTATTTCACCTTAAACTCTTTTTCATATAATTTTATCATTTATTATAATTGTTTTCCGGGGGGCGGCTTTAAGGTTCCGCCTGGTTTCCTCAGCCTTTTGTGTGGAATTGATCTGTCAGCCCCGGACTCTGTTAGTCTGCTCCGGTCCTGTCCCGGGCGGTCCCGGTGTGTCCCGGGCTGAGGAGCACAATGCCGGAGTGCATGACAGTGCCCGACTTCTTGGAGGAGGTTCAGGAGGACTGGAGCTCCCCGACAACCTCCTCCTTCACCTCCAAGATGATCAGCTGCAGGAACACCGTCTACCTGCTGGAGGAGGTCAGTACTGACAGAGAGGGTGGTAATAGTGTGGTACTAGTAGTAGTAGTAGTACCAGTAGTAGTAATCAGTAGTAATATTAGCAGGGGACTGGAAATGTACTACAATCATGTGGGATGTTTCTTCAGCCAGATGAATGAGAGAGCCAGTCCTGTTTGTTTCCTCTACTCTGTGTTCAGGGCTGGAGGTATCTTTGGGGCCCCCGGGGCAAAAATGAGCTGCTGGGCCCCCATTAACCCCCCATCTCTGTGTACAACGGTAGTGTAGGTTCAAATCAACGCAGTTGTGAGCATTTTCAGAAATTACATGTATATTCTTCCAATTTGCATCAACAAATATGTGATTAAAGAAATGTTTTCCCACGATGTAATGATGAAACATTTTTAGTAAACACAAAATGTTCACTGAGAAGCTGCAGTCCAACGTTTACAGTCCCAACAACAGAAGCATGATGAAGGTTTTTATGCTTCTCTTTGGACGCCTCAAAGAGTTTCAGTCTCTCCTGGTCTGGTCTGTCTCCAACACGACATCTGTGAGACACGAGAACCAAACTCGTTGAGGACCGACAGAAACACCACCAGCTATGTGTCCTCATATCTGCTGTACAATGTCACATGAAGTATATCATAAATCTCAACACGTGAGGTGAAATGGTTTTATTTTTGTCAGTCTTAAGAAAGCTGCTGTAACAGTATGACAGTATTTCTAAAACATTTTAGCCATCTGAAGATTTGGAAATTAATTCATCTGAATTATCCCAGGAGCCGTGTTGGCTATCAAAGTTTGATTGATCACTGATGAAAAGGATATTTTGTGTCACTCTCAGACTTTTTCCCTCTACGAACCAACTTCCTACTCTGAGATTGATGATGGTTCATTTTTGCCTCGGGGGTCCTTGCGGGTCAATCCAGCCTCGCCAGAGTCCACGTTGACGTCTGCAAATGTTTTGTCCGACCAAAAGTCCAACGATGAATTGATTAACTCAAATAATTTTCTGTCCATCAGCAAATCAATGAATTGACTAAACGTTATGAAGAGTTTGTGTAGCTGTGAAGTTGTTCTGCTGCTGTGTTATGTCTGTTTCTGTGTGTGTTTGGGTGAGGGGCCCTTAAGACCAGCGAGCATCAAACCCCCCAGAACACACACACACACACACACTGTCGGTCAGTGGAGTCATTGACCCGAAGACTTCAGATCCTCGACTGGCCTGAAAAACAGCGACTCAAGTTGCCCCCCCGCCCTCTTTATACCCCCAACGGAGTCTGCATATGTTACCGCGGCAACAATGAATAAATCCTCATTAGTATTCATTGTTATTTTGTGGTAATGAGGAGGAGCCAGAGAGATGATTATTAATGAGTATATGAGTTAATCTGCAACCTGCGCACTGATCCCACAGTTTACCAAAGCACATGTGAACAGGTTGGAAAAAGCAGGAAAGCTGCCTTTTATCAAATAGGCAGTGAACAATAATACATCTCACCTGTTTGCTTGTGCATGTAAAGACTCATTTACATACAGAGACGCCACAAAAACACACAAACTCCAACTCTGCAGTCAGCCATGTCAGCATGAGGGTCAGCTATTGTTGATCAGCCACTGATGCGTCGATTTCGTCTTATTTTTCTGCATCACTGAGCTCCAAAAGTAACCATAACTAAGCCAGGTGTGTTTTAAATAATGATTTTTAAGCTATTTTTAATTCTAATCTAATGTAGGAATTCATTAACCTGCCTTTACAGCCACGTACCACTGCAGCTTTGTTGATCCTTGAGGAACTGATAAATCAGATTCGACACACAGAAATGAACACACGACTGATAAATGAAGGTGTTTGAAGGCAGAATGAGCAAACTGTTTGTGGATAAAATACAAAGAGAGCAATGACAACAACAACAAAGCAAAATACTTCATCACATAAAAATCTGAATAAATCAGTCCTGATCATTTATTTTTAACGTTGCCAATAACAGCATTTTGACATGTCACTGTTGGAAAAGCATGCGTGTAAATAATGACACTAATGATGGCTGAGTTCCATTTAGCTGCTGTAGTTTCAGGGTCCTGGTATTCTGTATGATGTCATGGCTTAATGGGAAACCTCATTACAACAGAGACACAGTTAACGTTGTTAAAAAACATGGGTGCTTTTCCTATGACATCCCAGTATAAACTGTGAGGCAAAATGTCTGAGGATAGACAAATTTACATCGCGATCGTCGTCGTATTAATTAACCAACTCGACGTCGGACTGAGCTTCGGTTTAAAACGTCCGACTTCAGCTGCTTCATGTGGAGATTTAGACTGATGAGACTCACACAGGAATGCAGCTGCCTGTTGTCAGAGAACAAAGCTCGTCCTCTGTGTGTGCGTGTTGAGTCAGCAGGTGAATGGATGCCTCTCTGCCCCCCCCAAACACACACACACACATTCAGCACATTCACATACTGTGTATGTGACTCTGTGTGTGTGTGTTCAGGTTCTGGACAGTGACCGTTTGGTGTTGCAGAAGATGAAGAAAGCTGCTAAAGCCAAATACACATCAGGACAAGGTACCCACACACACACACACACACACACACACACACACACACACACACACACTCTCACACCTTGCTTCCTGTACTAACAGTGCTTCCCTCTGTCAGACCACGTGTCTCACCTGGAGCAGTACATAAATGCGATGGAGAAGCTGTCAGTCAACTGTCACTCAAACGGAGAGACGGAGGTCGGCTCGGCCTTCTGCCGACTGGCTGACTTTTCTAAAGAGCTCCTCTCTCCGATGAAGAACCTGGTGAGTCATCAGTTGCAGCAGTGTGATGTCACAGAGGTCAGAGGTCACAACACCTGCGCCATTCCAAACTCCCTTGAGAAACTGTCTGTTTAAAAGTTGCAGTTGGCATGATACTGATCCAGTCCAAGCTCCATTGGAAAAACCTCAACACCAGCTTGCTCTTAACTGGTTCATCCTAAACTCAAAAACAAGTAACTTTGATTACAAACTGAGTCTTAGCCAGTCCCTTCTAAACTCCACTGAAAAACCATTTCATTAAAAACATCAGATAGCTTCACTGGTCCATTCCAAACTCCATTGAGAAAACTTTGAGTTGAAACCAGTCGGAGCGTTGCAGTCGCATTCAGAACTTCCACTAGAAAAACCTCTGATTTAAGATCATTTGGCTTTTGACTTGTCTTTTCTGGGATTCGTTCCTGACTGGATCATTCCAAACTAACCTGAAAACCCTCTAATTAAAAATCTATGATTCTGCATAATGGCTCCATTCCGACCTCTTATTGGAAAAACTGATTATCAAGCAACCAACAAAATTTTATTACTTGACTGCTCCCTTCCAAACTCCATCAGGAAAAACATCTGATTACAAACCAACCGAGTCTTAACTGGTCCATTCCAAACTCCATTTGGGAAACTTCTGATTACAAGCCAACTGAATGAGGTTGTTTGTCTCCTCAGCACCCATTACCATCAACGAATGTACGAGATTCTCAGTGTTTTCCCCTGCAACACTTATTAATTCTGACAGTGGAAGTTAATTTAATTGTATTTTCAGGCAGATGTGTAGCATTTTAAAAATGAAAGTCATCATCATCTTACTGTTGTTCCTGTTTATGTGAAATGTTAGATTATTGCCCATGATGCCTTTCAAATGGAATTTTCTCCAACAAAGATGACCACCGTGTGTGTGTGTGTGTGTGTGTGTGTGTGTGTGTGTGTGTGTGTGTGTGTGTGTGCAGTTAAAGAGCATGCTCCACAACATCAACTTCTTCCTGGACTCTCTGGTTAAAGGAGACCTGAGGGAGGTAAAGGGGGTGAGGACTTTATCTTTACTCACTGTTGTCACATCACCTGGATGATAGTTATAAACTGCTCTGACACACATTTCACCACAGTCATCGTTATCGTTTCTGCTCCTCGTGGCCTCATGGTGGCGCTGTCTGTCACCTGACTGTTCTCATTAAAGTTCATGGTAACGATCGGATGGTGGATCTGTGTGTTTGCGTTGTGTCACGAATCGTTCTGAGAGTGCAGGAGAGGAAGAGTTCCTCCTCCTCAGTAAACTTAATGACCCTAATTTAAGTGTTTACAGCCTCATCAGCACCGTGGATGTAAAATTTCCTCCTCTGGCTCTCTGGCTGTCTCTTTGTAGGATCTGAAGAAGCCTTTTGACAGAGCATGGAGGGACTATGAGAGCAGATTGTGAGTAATGATCACACTGAATCTTATCTATAGTACATTAAGTACAGTATTATTATCTTTTTTCAAATATCCTGGTTGTGTGCTTGTGCATGTAAATATCATCAGTATGGTGAAGAAACCTGAATATGACTGCTGGAGTCCTCTGACAGACATCCGGATACTTCCTCTACTGGAGTTTTTAGTACTTCAGTAGTAATTAGAACTTGACGCACATGGAGTAGTGCTCCTGCTGTCGTCTTTTTATAGGAGTTTTAAGAGTTTTGATGGAAAATACATCTCTCTGCCTCTTGAGGCACCATGGAACAGTTGGATAGACAGATTCATGCAGACTGATCCTTAATAAAGCATGCAGCATCTATTTTATATGAGACAGTTCATGTAGCTGCATCCGTTCCCTCACACTTCAATGGGAAGACGAGCTGGGCTCATGAACGCATCGGTGGTTAACAAGTGGTCGAGCTCATTCTGTTTTCAATATCTGACCGTGTGTGTGTGTGTGTGTGTGTGTGTGTGTGTGTGTGTGTGTGTGTGTGTGTGTGCGCATGCAGTAAGCAGGTGGAGAAGGAGAAGAGGGAGTTAGCTCGTCAGTATGGGATGGTAAGGAACGAGGTGAGCGGAGGAGAGATTGCCGAGGAGCTCGAGAAGGAGAGACGCTCCTTTCAACTGAGCATGTGTGAGGTAAGTGGCCCCGCCTCCTTCTGTTGTTGCCCCGCCTCCTCTTTGCCTGTACCTCCTCGGTCTTCTTCTTTTTTTTCTTCTTCTTCTTCTTCCTACTGCTCCACCTGCTTCTCTTTCTCTTCCCTCTGCTCCTCCTGATCTTCCTTAGACTTCTTCCCCTCCTCCCCCTGCTGCTCCTTAACTATTCTGTTAAAAACATGTCCATCACAAAGTGTGTCTCCGTCTGCTTGTCCAATAAAGGGACTCCTCTGTCTCTCTGTCTCTCAGTATCTGATTAAGGTCAACGAGATAAAGACAAAGAGAGGAGTCGACCTGCTGCAGAACCTCATCAAACACTACCACAGCCACAACAAGTAAGAGCACACACACACACACACACACACACACACACACACACACACACACACACACACAGAGTCCTGTGTGATGTCAAGATGGTGCCCTCACCTTAACCTCATGTGTTCATCTGAAATTGTAATCATTTATGTTATCTGGACTTGCGTTTTGTCCCCATAAAGACGGCAAGTCCCCACAATTTGACTGTGTGAACAGGTTCATGATTCATCATTCATAATACACGTCCACACACACGCACAAGCCTACATGCAGTAAACTGACACTGTTGTATTTACTATGTGTGTGTGTGTGTGTGTGTGTGTGTGTGTAGTTTCCTACAGGAGTGTGTTTCCACCACTCAGAGGTTGAAGCAGTACATGGAGGAGCTGAATGGAGTCCTCACGACGGTACAACGAACAGCTGTGCACTTTAATATTATGTCTGTAATGAACACTGCAGCCAACAGGGGGTGCTAGCAGACTGTCACCGTTGTGTTTTGCCAGATTTTTTTTTTCCTGAAGTTGAAGTACATCCACTCAAGTACTGCACTTAAGTACAATTTTGAGGTACTTGTACTTAACTTGAGTTATGTCCGTTTTATTGTACTTTATTCTTCCATTAAAATTCAGAGGCAAATATTCTATTTACTCCAATACATTTCTTTGATCTCATTACCCCAACCCTTTCACCACTTAGCCAATCATATAGATATATAGCTTATATAGATATAGAGCTTATCATAGTTCCAACTCTCTTCACATTTTGCCTGTATTTCAAAATAAGAGCATACCGTTATTCAAAATAAATTGATGTAAGCTTAAGAAAATAAACCTGTGTTTGAATGTTGAAAACAGCAGCATGTTGGTCTGGATGAGTTCAGCCATATCTGGAGAACAGGACTCAGGTGAGCTGTGGTGTGTCTGCAGGTGAAGCAGCGTCAGGAGGAGGAGAAGAAGCAGCTCGTGTCTCTCAGAGATCAGCTGAGGCCGGTCGTCCACACAGAGCAGGTCAGAGACACAAACACAGACGCTGAGCAACATTATGTTAGTGTTCAACAGGTCATTCATGTGTGTGTGTGTGTGTGTGTGTGTGTGTAGGACTCTTTACCAAAGCAGGTGTACAGTATGCATCAGCTGCTGGGAGACAAACAGTACGGGACAGAGAGGACAGGGTTCCTCTACAAGAAGAGTGATGGGTAAAATATAAACACACACATGAACAAACACGCTGAAAGGCTCGACACTGACCCGCAGTGTAAAACTGTGTCTGTGTGTGTTTCAGGTTGAGGAAAATGTGGCAGAAGAGGAAATGTTCAGTTCACAACTGTTACCTGACCATCGCACACGCTACTGTGAGTTCACCTGTGTGTGTGTGTGTGTGTGTGTGTGTGTGTTTGAGGTTTCCTGATGAATGTTTGAGACGTGTGTTCATGTTTGCAAGTGAGATAAGAAGGAGAGTTTATCAGAAAACAAACTGCTTGCTGCCTGATTCCTAGACACAAAATTTCTAAACACAGGATAAGTAATTTATGGAGCAGATCTTTAAGTTGTAGCAGAGAGAAACATGCTATTTAATTTCTGTTGGACTTTTTTTTACAGTATATAATAACTGTTCAGTGTATTTACATTCAGTAATCACCTCTCAGTACAGTAGTTTTGATTGGTAGAGGCTCACTGTCGGTTATGTTACTCAGCATTTCCTACTGCTGCTGCTTCACATTAAAGCTGTGAACTGTTAGATTAAACCAAATCACAGCTGCAATTATTATTGACTGACTTCTCTATTTATGACCTTTTTTTATTTTAATCTTTTATTGTTTTTTCCTGTTTTATTACATTTAATCTCATGTCTATATTTGATATACATTAATCTCTGATAGTTGTTCTACAAATCTTTTTATTAATTTATTTCTTGCCCCAGTTTGTTAGTCACCTGTAAAACACTGTAACATGCACGACCCTCGATGAAAGGTGTCATACAAATAAAGATCTGATTGATTGATACCGATCACACCCTCTTCTCTCTCTCTCAGCCTAACAAACCTCCAACCAGACTCAACCTGCTCACCTGTCAAGTTAAACCCAGCGTGGAAGACAAGAAATGCTTCGACCTCATCTCTCGTAAGACACACAAACACATACATACTTATACTCGTGAGGACGCTAATTAATGTAATGCATCTCGTAGCCCCTTACCTGAACCTTAACCATCACAACTACATGCCTAACCCCAACCCTGACGCTAACATCACCCTTAAAAACAAGTCTTAACCTTCAACCGCTTTGAAGTTGTGAGGACCAGCCAAAATGTCCTCACTTTCCAAAATTGTCCTCACTCTGTTGGTTATATACTTGGTCCTCATTATGTAGCAAGTACAAGTACACACATACACACACATACAGGGACATGATACAGACAAAATAATAAAACTTACCAGTGTGTGTGTGTGTGTGTGTGTGTGTGTGTGTGTACAGTGTGTGTGTATATATGCGCACACACACCAGTAAATTTTATTATTTTCTATCTATTCTATATATATATATATATATGTGTGTGTGTGTGTGTGTGTGTATAATTGCATCGTGTATAACAGACACTTTGTTCTCCAGATAACCGGACCTACCACTTCCTGGCTGAGGATGAAGCTGAATGTGTGGCGTGAGTCAAAATAAACTTTATTCTGACCAGCTGTTGATCTCGTTTCATACCTGCATCGCCCTGCATTTATGTTGATTAACATAAGAATTAAATGTATTAAATGTGTGTGTGTATCTGTGTGTTTATCTGTGTGTGTGTTCAGCTGGATCTCGGTGCTCAGTAACAGTAAGCAGGAGGCGTTGAGCGTTGCTCTGGACGGGGGGAAGAGAGGAGGAGGAGGAGGTGGGGAGAGCAGCGTGGAGGATCTGACTCGGGCCATCACTGATGACATCAGACGGATGCCAGGAAACAACAACTGCTGTGACTGTGGAGCTCCAGGTAACCTCTGTCAGTCAATCAATCAATCAATCAATCAATCAATCAATGCATGTTGTCTGCTTTCTCACTTCACCTCATCTCCACCCTCCTTTAACCAAACATGAACGTTCCAGCTGCAGGAGAAACTTTATTTCACCTGGTTGTGTCAAGAGAGACCAACAAACAGGCGACAAATAAAACAAACACAATAACAAAAGTCATCAAAGTCATCAGATACACAGGAGAGTTGGATTATTGATTATGGCATTAAACAGAAGGTGATGGATTAATTGTTGAAGACGTCACTTTTTATGTCTAATAAACCAAATGATTAAACGAGTAAATAAAAGGAAATTTGTTTGATAATTAAACTAATCATTAGCCTCCTTTCTGTCAGTGAAATTCATCTCTCTCTCTCGCTCTGTCTCTCTCTCTCTCTGTAGATCCTGGATGGCTCTCGACCAACCTGGGTATCCTGACTTGTATCGAGTGCTCAGGGATCCATAGAGAGATGGGCGTCCACGTCTCCAGGATTCAGTCTCTGAGTCTGGACAGTCTGGGGACCTCAGACCTGCTGGTAGGTTTGTCCTGTGCACTAATAACCTAATCCGTCCGCCCATCCGCCCTGCATTCTGCTGGGTTTAGTTGATGTAGAGCAGATATTGTCGGGTTTAAGCTGCAGAAACAGCGTCAGCCCACTGTGAGCAGCACACCTAACAGAATTTAAAGCTTAAGTGTCATAGTTTAGTTTTTTTGTCTGCGAACCTGATGTTTTCTATCACAGTCGTCTTCTGCACTGATGGTTCAACGAGGACAGTTTCCTTTTCCGTCCAAGCTGTGGAAGTGATCCAGTTAGGAGTCACCCTAAACTGGTGAAACTGAGTGGGACCACTGGCTCCAGTTAACTAAACCCAGCTGACTGCAGGATGGTGTTGGATTAGCTTATTGGCTCACATGGCACAACATGTAAATCAGACAGGTTTGAGTTGATAGTAGTAGTAGTTTCTTCAGTCATTTTTCACTGTGTGGTCAGAATTATGAGGTTAATTTCAGACCCTACATTCACTTTTTCACATGGCTGTAACTTTGTTTTATAATTGACTTTCTGCTGGACCAGAGTGCAGGTGGTCACTTCTGTCTGTTCTCTCTCCCAGCTGGCTAGAAATGTTGGTAACGCTGGTTTTAATGAAATACTGGAGGCGAACCTGCTGAGTCCCTCACTGAAGCCCTCCCAGCACAGCCACATGTGAGACATGCACACACACACACACACACACACACACACACACACACACACACACACAAACACGTTAGGTTTTCATCACATTACATAGATTTACATTCATTTCCTGGAGACTTACCTGAGCCTTAGCCAGAGCCACTACTTGCCTAACCCTAACCCTGACCTTAACCTTAACCTTAACCTTACCCTAATCCTAACCTTAACCTTACCCTAAACCTAACCTTAACCTTAACCTTATCCTTAACCTAAGTCTTCACCCTAAAATGTAACGATTTACATTATGGGGACCTGCATGTCCCCACAATGTGACTGCATAAACAGATTTATGTCCCCTCAACATGAGTTATACAAGAACACACATACACACACTGTTGTATGTTATTCTTATAAAAAATAGTTTTTAATTTGAATGAATCTGATACTATATATTTGTGTGTGTACGTATGTGTGTGTGCGCGCAGGGCAGAGCGTAAAGACTTCATCCTTTCAAAATATCAGGACGTTCATTTTGTGAGGCGGAGCCACAGCTCAACTGCAGCGCAGCGACTCGGCCTGCAGGAGGCGACCAAGAGCTGCGACATCTACAGTCTGATCCAACTGTATGCTCAGAGGACGGAACTGAGCCAGCCACTGCACACACACATACAGGTACACACAGGTACACAAAAGTACAAACATACATGTACACATGTATGCAGGTACACGCAGGGACACCTAGGTACACACATACAGGCACATGCATGCATACACACATATACAGGTATACACATAGTAACAACTGATTGGCTGAAACAGACGGCGCCATCTGATTGGCTACAGATAATTCCCCGTTGAAAACAATGCGCTGAGCCACGTCACTAGTGCAATGAAGTACACACAAGATAAACAGTATGTAAACGCAGGTTCAACAGTCAACATAACAACATCCAAGTACATTTGAATTTATTTCTGTATTTTTATACAATGATAAATATTTTATGTGGAGAGAGTCATTTATATATAAATCCTCAAATACATTTGTGAATCTGTCTGTGTGTAATCATTAATACTGAGACTGATCTGACAAGTAAACTCCCTTAAAGTCACACAATCATGCCAACAGGAGAAAGGGGAGACGGCGCTCCATCTAGCCGTCCTATTGGCTGACAGGACGTCGCTGCACATCCTGGACTTCCTGGCTCAGAACTGGTCGGTCTGCTCTGACAAAGTTTAAGGGTGATGTCACCTCAGCGTGTGTTCGTGTGTCCACCTGTGTGTTTACCTGCGTGTGTGTTCGTTTTGTCTGTCCTCAGCTCCAACGTGGACATGCAGACATTAGCAGGAAACACGGCGCTGCACTACAGCTGTCTGCACAACAAGAGCGACTGTGCGAGACTGCTGCTGAGGGCCAGGGCCAACATGCACATCAGTAATACACACACACACACACACACACACACACACACACACACACACACACACCTCCCTGTGACCTAAACCCTGAAAACCCGTCTTAACCCTCAGTCAAAAATGTCTCCCTGCTGATCGTCCTGCTGGTGATCATGACGACATCTGAGTAACATTTTCCTGTTTTCCACAGAGAACGAGTTAGGAGAGACCGCTCTGGACGTGAGCCGCAAGCTGAAGCACGGCGACTGCGAGGCGCTGGTGAGGTCACAGCTACGTCTCCGAGCATGTGACTGATGATGTCATTGTTACACTCACTGTAACTCTGTGTGTGTGTGTGTGTGTGTGTGCAGCTGCAGCAGGCCCAGTCCAACCAGTTCGAGCATCATGTCCATGTGGAGTACGAGTGGAGGCTTCGTCATGACGATCTCTACGACAGTGACGATGACTTCGACGACAAGGTAGCCATTACTTTAACTTCTTTTTTAACTTCTTAAAGCTGCTTTCCTTCATCTTTCTTTTGTTTTTGTATTTATCAAAATGTAGTTTTGTCAAAAACCATGACTGTAATTCTAATAATCATTTTATTTTAATGGTGTGACTCTGCTCGCTGTATGAACTAACTTCACTCCTCCTCTGTTTCAGAACGGTCCTGTGAAGAAGGAGCGCTTCTCCTCTTCCTCGTCCTCCTCCTTCACCTCCTCCTTCTCCTTCACCTCGCGTCCCTTCAGCTTCAATCAGTCCACCTCCTCCTCCGTCACCCCGTCCTCCTCTGGAGCAGCTGGAGGAGGTCTGCTCAGCGTCGGGAGGAGGCTCGCCATGGCGATGGAGCTCCACAGCCGGCCCTCTGGCTCCGCCTCCAGCCCCCCTCCTCCTCCCCCGTCCTCCCCTGCGCCTCCACTGCCCCCGAGGGTCAAAGGTGAGCTCAGATTCTGATTGTTGTGAGTTTTATTGTTATATCTGAATTATTGTACAAGGTCATGAAGAAAAGCTTGTATTCCAGTAATGCCAGAAATAATAGAGAGTGTGAACTAATGAAATTCTGTTGCTGGTAAAAGCCTGGTCAAAAACAATGGAGGAAGGGTGGATTTACCTGAACTATAATGTCAATAATTCGTGCCGAGTGAGTTTAACAAAGATTGTATTTCAAGACAGCAGGTAAAAATGGAGGAAGTGTTCAGTTTCCACTAATGGCGAATCATCTCTACTTCCTGTCGTCCTCCAGCTCCCAATGTTCCTCCTCCTCCCCCTCCTGCTGGGGGGGAGGGAGCTGGGGAGGAAGACGAGGAAGAGGGGGAGGTCTTTTTCCCCCTGACAGGAAACAGAAAGTCAACCCCTCCCCCTCCCATCGCTGTCCGACACAAGAGGAGCAGCTCCGAGTCCAGCAAGCACGGTAACATCAGAGAGACACGCTGTAATTAATCTGTCAAAGAGATGCTGTGTTATTAACTGTGTGTGTGTGTGTGTGTGTGTGTGTATGTGTGTGTGTGTATGTGTAGATTACGGGTTGCCAACCAGCCCCAGGATCTACAGTGGTCCAGACTCCTCCTTTAAGAAGTGTGTGTGAGTATCTGAGTCACAATCACGTCGAATTTACACAAATGTTCACATTTTATTACGTTAAACGAAAAGGCAGCAGTGATACAAAGGGTGTAACATCAAAATTGTGCTACAGTACGTCAAAACTTTTGAGCCAGCAGGCAGAAAAGTCCATTTTGCTGAAAGTACTGAATGAATGATTTAAAAAGAGAAGTTTTAAATAGATCATTAAATTAAACAATAAAACTTAAAGGTCCACTTTGTCTACCTGCTTAAAAAGGCAACTTAGAAAGGTTCTTTATTTAAGCACTTTGACGTAGCATCACCTGGATGCATGAGCATCCTCAGTCTTACAGGTCAGTGTGGAGGATTTAGTGGCATCTAGTGGTGAAGCTGCAGGTTGCAGCTGCTGACTGAAGTAGCTCCTTCAACATGCTGAAACCAGGTTTCTCCTCTAAATATGTTTTCTATAAAAAATAAATGGCCGCACTGTAAAACTTTCTAAACTTGGCTTTGATTTGTACCTAAAATTCTACTGAGATTCCAGAAATACCAGATATGTCTGGCTGAATTTTGTGGAAATGTGTCTAAAATGATGCAGCAGATGTAAAATGTTTCCATTTGATGGAAAGGTGGAGGCATAAAAAACATCCTGTGTTCACATCCTGTGAATATTTCCCTCAGTGGACACATTAAAGAGCTTCAATGAAGAGTTAGACACGATACACAACATGTTCGTCTGCTGCATTTAAATCAAGTGAAGAAGAAATGCATGACTAAAGACAGGAGTTTATTTTTATCAGTGTGCACTGAAGTGTGAGGAAACACTTCCTCAGCTGGCCTGAGAGACTGTACTGACCTCCGGTGGACTGACGCTGAATTACACAACAAATAATAACCTACCTGTCTGTCTGTCTGTCTGTCTGTCTGTCTGTCTGTCTGTCTCTCTCCAGGCCATCTTCTCCTCTCAGCTCGCTGGCTGAACGACCCGACAGAGGTACTTCCTGTCCAGAAACATCTGTTTCATCTGTTTGGAGTCTGATGAATCTCTCATGTGTGACTGTTTTGTAAATTTTAGCTCACTGTGTTCACACTGGAGCTCAACCAGTGGAGTACTTATACAATGGATTAGTTCATGTTTTCATCTTTTTTATACTTAATTATCGTGTTGTGATGATTAGTCAATTAATTGATTATTTGATCAAGACAAAATTAATTGGCAGCTATTTTGACAGTCAATCATTGCATCATGCTTCAAGCAAAAACATTTAATTGCTCAAAGTTCTCCTGATCTTCCTGATTTCTGACATTATGGTAAACAGATGATGCCACCTCTTGGTGGAAAATTTGGTGAAAACTCTTTAATGTTTTCTGAAATTTTATAAACCAAACAATCAATTGATTTTATTGAGAAGATAATCTGCAGATTAATCGATAACAGAAATAACTGTTGTTCTGCTTTATTTCTGTCCACATTTTGACATTCTGACAATATTCTTATTTTTTTCCACCTTTTTTCTTTTGCTTTAAAGCAAATTTCTATATTGTTTGATATATAATTTAGACAAGAAAAAATATTACAAACATAAAAAAATCTTTAAATTAAATTAAAACAACAAAATAACAAAACAAGCTGCTCAAAAAGTTTTTAAATTAAAATTAATGAATATTTTTTAAATGAATTAATAATTAAATGAATTAAATGGTCAATCTGTCAATTGATTGATTGTCCATAACATTTAAACACTTAAACTCGTTCTCATAAAGGCTTTTTTAATTTTTTTTTTTTCCATAAAGTAACTTGATATTGAAATATTCATTTTCATTTCTCTCTCTGAGGTTTCCGGAGGGCAGACAGTGACGGTAGCTCCTCCCACATGCACCCTGCCACTAAAGCCCCGCCCAACGGGTCTCCCACCAATCATCGCTCTCAGAGCTTTGAGAGTGAACGAAGAGGCCCCGCCCCCCAGCCGCTCCCTCGCAGATCATTGGTGAGTTCTTCAGAAACCAGAAACCACATAACAACACTCCAGCATCACCCAACAGCCCTCAGCAGCCCAGAAACGCTCTAAGAGCCACAGTTACTCAAAAAAAGTAATGTGCTACACATTACATGTTACTTATAAAAAAAAGTCATGTATTAATATTTATCAGTATTACAGCTTTTCAGTGTTATTTACTTGTGTCCATCAGCCTCGGGGAACAACAAGCCGCCGGGTCGAGGCGCTGTACGACTGCCAGGCCGACCACCACGACGAGCTGAGCTTCACTGAGGGACAGGTGCTGGTGGTGCTGGGACAGGAGGACAGCGATTGGTGGGTACGTATCATCATCCAGCGTATGAATTATTTGACATCACACACTGAAGACAGAACAACCCTGATCTGAAAGCAGCTGGGATGTTCAACTTTATTCAGTGTGTAAAAAAGTGGGCGGCAACATGTTGACCAGCGTGTGACGTCATCTCAGGAAGCGTGAAGACGCTCAGGTTGAAGTTGTGAAAGTGAAATTCTTTCTCTTTCTATATTGACTTTGTACTGTTTTCAGTTGAGTTTACGTCAAAAAGGATTAACAAATTGTGTGTGTGTGTGTTTGTGTGTGTGTGTGTGTGTAGCACGGGTACATAGAGGATGAACCGGACCAGAGAGGTTTGTTTCCGTCCTCCTTCGTCCAGCAGCTCTTGGACTGACACGAACCTGGACCGAACCAGACCAGGACTAGTGCAGACTCAGGACCAGTTCAGATCCGGACCACGTCAGTCAACCTGGAGAACCAGAACCTGGAGCTCAGGAGAACCAAACCACAACCAAACTAGATCAGTGCTCTGCAGCCGAAGCTGAACCCATGATCTGAGATGGACCAGGTCAGACTTTTTTTTTGTCCAGCTCCGCCTCGCAGGACCGGACTGATCTGGTCTTGACCAGCTCCAGCATCCTGTGAGTTCACGCATAATGTTGCTATGGGGATGGCCACGCACAGACCAATCAGCGATGCTTCAAGGCTGATGTTGACAATACTGTTATTTATTTATTTATTGAAAATTAAATATTTTACTAAGCACACAGAGAACGACAGCTCACTTCAAAATAAAACAATCCACTGGACTTTTATTTTGAAGTTCACCTGAACAACTTTTGTTCTAATTTATTTATATTGATCCTGTGAAGATGCCACAACAAAAGCCGCTTCTGTCCCATTTCAGGCTCCGCCTCTGCAGAGGGGGCGGGGCTTACAAGGTCCACCACATGACCAGGGCACAAGGGATTGTGGGATACTGAAGACCGAAGGATAAATGCCAGTTTGCTCTATATTCAGGTAAAATCGGTCTGTAAATGTGGGCATCCGAGGAGGCGGAGCCTAAAATGGGACTCAGCTGATGCTTCCAGCTGCCTTAGATGTCACAAGACATCAACGCTGCGATGAGTACCACAGCGTCCTGCCGCCACTGTTACACAAATTAATTGCACAGTTTGCTGATTTTTCATGCTGTAACAGCATTTTCTATTTATCACTTCACACCAAATAATTCCGATTCAACAGGAAACTCTCCTTGTGATTAGAAAATGCAACGCGTCTCACTGAAGACCCACGAACGCTCGAGTGCAGAGACGGGAACGATAACACGACTCACATCCCATCCTCTCACAGCGGACACTGAGCTGAATGTTTTCACGTTTCTCAGCACAACTTTTCTCATTTGAGTTTGATTGTATCAACTTTTACCTCCAGAGTTTTTGATGTGAGAAGAAAAAAAACTCTTCAGTTTTGTTTCATCTTTTTATTTCTTTCAGAGTGACAGTGGAGGATTTACATGTTTCTGAGATATCACAGTGCTTCTGTCTGTTTGGTTACTATGAATGAATGAACAGATGATCAGCAGGTTGTTTGTTAAGTGAAACTGACATTTCTTTCTTTTATAACACAGAGTCACAGTTTAAACATAAAGAGCTGAATTAAAGCTGTGATAAATGAACATACATCATACAAACATCTTGTTTGGTCAGTGGTCGTCGCTCTGCTTTAAATCTACAGATCACAATTACTAGCAGCTGATTGGTTGATTTGATTTAATCTGCACCTTCCTGCATTCTTGAAGGAAATAATCTCTAAATTTCCAGACTGCAGGGAATCTAATAAGCACAACTTTGGATTTATACTCTCAACAAACTTAATTTTTTTTCCTGTGAGGAAGTAAATCCTTTTTACTATAAAATAGTCTGCAATTTCCAAAACATGCATCCAGATGTCAAGTCCAGCTCAGGACTCCAGAGGGCTGCTGCTCTGTCATTTAGTGGCTGAGTGTTCCTCATTAGGTGGATAATTTCCCAGTTTACCAGCAGAAAGTTTCCCTGGAGAAGCCAACAAAGTGTTGAATCTCAGCAGTGCATGAAAACTATTAAAATGAGCAGCAGATGTTTCCAATTAAACCACAGCTTATGATGACTCAGCACTCAGGTGCATTCAGCCTGTGCAACAAGACAAATGGGGTTAAACTCTAAACTGCAGCTGAGTTACCGACAGAGCAACAGCGTCCGGATAGTGATTCAGCATTTATGATTATTTATAGAGGCTTCAGCCCGCTTCAAACGGAGTGCTTGTGGGATCATCTAACAGTGTCTGAATCCTCCCTTTCCGACAGCTGCATGTGACAGTTTTTATCACTTCCAGGAGAGACGGTCTGAAAGTGTGCTGTTATCCCCATTTGTGCATTGGGACCGCAAAGAGAGAGCTGTTGGACAGAGTTCAGGGAGGTGGTGGGACGCAGCCAGGAGTCTATGCCTGCAGCCTTTTCACTCTGCTTTTCAGAGCGGCCGTTCGGAGCAACTGTGAACACTTTACCTTCAGACATAGTCAAACAACACTTCACGCTAAAAACTTCCTTTCTGGCATATCCCGGCCGTTAGACGCTAAACCAGCAAGCTTGTTTGAAGCTGTCTGAGCTCTTTACAGAACGGTTTCACACTGGCAGGTTGGTCTGAATCTGGAAACAAATCCCCAAAAATTATGTAATGTGAAATGTTTTCCTAATCCCATACCTGCAAAGTCAATAAACAATCATCTGTGTCCACAGAGGATTAAAAGGTTTATCCACTAGGGGGCAGACCAGGCTTCAATTATCACCGCTAACACCAGAATCTGTGGACGCACTTACTACATAAATCTGATACATTTCCTCTCGAGAGCCAATAACATTAGCTAAATAAACACTAAAATGAAAGGCGCTGCTGACTAGCGCAACATCGAGCCGCTAAATACGCTTCTGCAGGATAACTTTTAACGTCAACATCTGTGTTAATCTTGAAAACAAAACTTAGGATAAAAAATATTTTTTTCTACACGACAAAAATTAGGCCAAGTCCAATTAAAACGTTTGAAACCAAAAATCAAAACAAAATGCATTACAGTTTTTGTCAACTCCTAAAAAATGAATGATAATCTGAAAGATGGACGAATGGATAAATTATCTGCTGTTTTAATCCAGTCTTCAGGCCAAATTTCCCAGGTGACCCATAACCCACATCTACCATGAGGGTGTGTGCTCACATCCATGTACACACTGATATGGCATGTTTGTCGTCGCTCGGCAGTTGTGATTTGTTCAACCTGCTTACTTCACATCGTCTGCCACGGAGAAGCCATCGTGCAAAAAAAGCGCAGCTGAAATAAACTACTTCAGTGAGAGGGATGCTCAAACTCAGATTCAGACTCAAGTCAGTGTGAAAACGTCAACAGGAACATTCAGTAATCTGTGACTGACAGTCAGCAAACGTATTTGTTCATTCACAGCACAGGTGTGAAAGCCCTGCACGCTGTCATCTACCTGTAAGAAGAGGTCCAGCAGACAGCAGACGGACTCCGCTGCTACCTGCTGGGCTGGTCAGTCTCTCGTCATTCACGTGGTTGGTTATTTTTGGTTGGACTTTAGTACATTGCACTACATCTTCCATTCATTCATGCACCGCACACACTGGTGATGTTACTGATTGTTTGACTTTGTTAAGATTTGTTTAATAAACCTTTCGTTGAAAGTCGTGCAGGCCTCCTCGTCTTTGTCACTCCTATCAGCTAAACGTGACTCAGAGGAGTTAGAGTCACGTCCGCCCACTAGTTCAACAGTCTGCAGGTTAGTCACTGACTCACATCTTAAGTTACGTCTTTACTGTTAACTTTAAAACATGTGGAAACAAATACAATGTTCCTGCGCTGGGCAGTCAGTGAAACTAGCTGAAAACCTGCATGCTGTTGAATCATCATGGAACACATGGAGAAGCTCAAACACAGGCTGAGAACCTCACACAGGCTCCTCCCACTCACTGCCTCCACCGCCATATATGGCCGAGACAGGAAGTGCCATCGCTGACGTGAAAGAACTTAAAAAAAAATGCTGTCGCCCCGTTTCCAGCTCCAGTCTGTCAGGACGGAAACATCGTCCAGTTCAGGACGGATTTCTTTAAGGTTCAGGTAGAATAAATGGATGGATTATAAATGATATAAAATACAAAAAGTCTCGTTACGTGATTGGACAAAGCAGTATCAACGTGGCTTCCTTGAACTATTACTTCTCCAGGGCAAAGTGCTTTGATTAAAAAAGGAGGCTATCCCTGTAGAGTGTCTATAAAATCCAATAGAAAAAATATATAAAAAAAAACGTCTGTGGTTGTTTCCCACTCAGAGCAAAACTCGTGTGGTCAATCCTTACAGTCGCAGACAGCAGCGGCTCGTCTGTTTCAACAGTGGAAGGTCCCGAAAAACAGTCTGTCTTCAAGTTGAGCTGGAACTCATTTAAACCAGCGGGGGTCTGCACAGAGAGCGTCTCTGAGCCCCGCCCACCCCGAAGGCTCCGTTTACAGGTAATCCAGGTACGTACACGCCCGGGCGGCCGACTCACAGCACGCATGTAATGATTGACGTGCAACAAGTTAACAAGTCCGATTCCTGACCACATGTCCATGGCGGCCATTCAGGGTCCAGAGTCGGCTCAGATTTGTCAGTCAGTGCCAGAGGACGGCCGGGCGAGCCGACGCTCAGCCACGATCAAACCGACTCAGCTTGATATCAGGCGAGATCCAGCTGGTGCTCGGCCTCAACAATCTGCCAATCAGCGAGCAGATCAGTCCGTCAGTCAACAAGTCTGTCCGTAGGTCAGTCAGCACCGCTGCATGTATGCAGGTGTGTAGGTCAGTCCTTCAGTCTGTCGGTCTGTGGGTCAGTGGTCGTGTCACAAGTGTAGGCGGATTTTGCCCGCCTTGGCAAGCTGGTGGATGACATACGTTTCGAACTCGGCGCTGTGGACGCCGGTCTTCCTGAAGGCTCCGGCGTAGCGGTTTTCCTCCCAGTAGTGATGCCAGTTCCCCTGCTCGTCAGCACCATAACCGAACACTGACACCTGAACACAGACAGGAAGTGCGGCCATGATGTACTGCAAAATAAGAGCTACATCTCTCTCTATGCGAGTATACCTGAATGCACCACGATGTGCAGGGATACTAAGACTAAAACTATCAAACATGAATATAAAAGAAGAGTTTTGTTGCGTCCCAGTGTCCCTGAATTTAAGATGACTAAGCGCTGGGGAGTATACAGGTGACAGACTCCGCCCCCCTCCCCCCTACCTGGTCACAGGTGTGCAGAGCGAAGATAATGGCCAGCATGCCGGTGGACGGGTAGCGGCCGTGATGCTCGGTCCAACGATCATTAACATACTTGAAGAACACTGGGTTCACCACCAGAACCTACACACACGCATACACACACACACACACACACACACACACACACACACACACACACACATACACACAAATGTATGCGAACATGTGAGTGTACTCTTTTCTTCACTGTCACATTTTAATCATTTGAATGTTTCAGGTTTCTCTTTATGTGTGTGATGTGGAGAGAGCACGATGGAGCACTTATTTTACCTTGTCTTTATCCGCCTCCACTCGGTCTTTAACCCTCATGTAGGTCCTGAACACAAACAGAAAGAGTTGTTGGTCAAAATCTACTTCAAGTATTGCATATTAAACAGTATTTCTCTTTATCTATTCTCATGTCTGTACATATACACTACACGTATAACGGCAAGGTAACATTTTATCCCGCCTGATGTTAAATATTCAACTTCATACATACAACATGCTCGTAGTCTGGCATATTTTTGAGCATATACGCATGTCTATCATCTGTGTATATGACCATAATATACCATGCAGCTGATTTGCTCATACATATGCTCATTTTTAATGTGCATATGTAAGGATATGAGTACACAAGTACATTTTTTAAGCTGTGTATGTATTCATCTGCTGTATGTTTACTTTTACGATCCAGTTTAGTATTTTGACACATAATACATACAGAGGTCACTTTTTCCTATTTGGTGCAAATTCATATCATATGTATTTCTACATACTGATGTACATGTCTGCGTTCATAGTAACATACAATATTTCTGTACAATATAAAATATAAATTTTTGTATATATGTCTGGCTTAGATTTGTCTCAGGATGTATGACACAGTATACTGCAACAGTATATTATAAATTATATTCTTACAAAGATATCATATATATTCATAAGATACTTTAATATTTCATGTTACCTATTTAATGTAATATATCAAAAATAAATTGATATATACACATATATAATTAAAATATACCATATACACACACTCTCTCTATATATACACTGCATACATAAACTACACACACACATACACATATACCTATTATCTAGCTCAGTTTTCCTTGTTCAATGTGTGTATACTTCAGTCAGTATTTTGGATATATGTATTACACTGCGAGTAATATTTTTTGTTGGTGTATTTGCAAATGTGTTTTGGGTTTTGAATATTCACTCAGTTGCCAGTTTATTAAGTCCATGTAACATGGAGGCTGCAGTTTATGGTGCTGTTATCCTGACAGGTGTTTCTATTGTATCAGTGACAAACAGCACAAAGGTGAATCAACACCTGGCAGTCGAGAAGAACCGAACGTTATAGCCCTCATGAAGGGACTTATTACAGGACTGTTGTATTAGGCTGCATTAGTGTTAGCTCGGTGAAACTAATAAACTGACATCTGAGTGTTTTTTCTCTTTTTCTCTTTTTCTCGCAGCCTTCGACACCGTCTCTCACCCCATCCTCCTCAGTAGACTCTCCTCCATTGGCATTACTCACACCCCCCTTCACTGGTTCCACTCATACCTCTCTGGCCGCACTCAGTTCATTCAGCTTAAGTCCTTCACCTCACAGCCCTCCCCTGTTACTTCAGGTGTGCCCCAGGGCTCTGTCCTGGGGCCCCTCCTCTTCATCATATACCTTCTCCCCCTCGGAAATATCTTCCGTAAACATGGTATCCACTTTCACTGCTTCGCGGATGACACCCAGCTCTATCTTTCCAGTAAACCTAACTCCACTCTCCCACCCTCCTCCCTCACCCACTGCCTTTCGGAAATCAAATCCTGGTTCACCGCAAACTTCCTCAAATTAAACAGTGATAAAACTGAACTTCTTATTATCGGCACCAAATCCTCCCTATCCAAAGTTGACAGTTTTTCCCTCACCATAGACAGCTCCACAGTGTCCCCCTCCCCACAGGTTAAGAGCCTGGGTGTCATCCTCGACAGCTCACTTTCTTTCCACTCCCACATTAATAACATCACTCGGTCTGCATATTTCCATCTACGCAATATTAACCGTCTCCGCCCCTCTCTCACCCCTCAAACCACTGCCATTCTAGTACACAGCCTCGTCACCTCCCGTATTGACTACTGTAATTCACTCCTCTTTGGTCTCCCCCACAAATCCCTCCATAAGCTCCAACTGGTCCAAAACTCTGCAGCCCGTATCATCACCCGAACCCCCTCCTTTCACCACATCACCCCCGTCCTCCAGCAGCTCCATTGGCTCCCGGTCAAATTCCGTATCATGTTCAAAATCCTTCTCTATACATTCAAAGCCATCCACAACCTCGCCCCCCCCTATTTGTCTGATCTCCTCCACATTACCACCCCCTCTCGTTCCCTCAGGTCTTCCTCCTCCCTTCACCTCTCCATGCCCTCTGCCCGCCTCAGCACCATGGGGAGCAGAGCTTTCAGCCGCTCTGCTCCCCAACTCTGGAACTCTCTCCCACCAGACATCCGTAACATTGTTTCTTTACCCCAGTTCAAATCAAGACTCAAAACTCATCTGTTTCAATCTGCATATTCGCTGTAATTTCATTGTTTTCTTGTAATTGTCGCGTTATTTTTGTCTGTTGTTTTTATTTATTTTTTGTGTTTTTAATCTTTTGTAAAGTGTCCTTGAGTGTTGTGAAAGGCGCTGCCAAATAAAATGTATTATTATTATTATTATTCTATGTTTACTGGATACTTCATACATTTTGATTTGGCCGGTCGACAGCGCACTGGTCAGCCATTCCAGGTCCCTCAGTTTGAACGGTAGGAGGACGAGGCTGACGCCATGTTCGACATCCACCGCGCTCTCTGGGTACAGGAAGTGATGTGTCGTCCGGTTCCCGACGTCTTTCTCGAATCCTCGAGTTAACGCCTTGTTCATCCTGTAGAGGAGAGAGGTGATGAAGATGAGGAGCAGGAAGCTGGGAACATAAAGACGCGTGATCATACATACCGGATTACATAGTTGTGGGAGTTGATCAGTTTGCCGTTTCCTGACCGTCGCAGTTTGCCAGAGTTGCCGACCACGGCGCAACTACGGCAACGGGAGGGGAGGGGCCTGAAGTCCACAGTGGGCGGGGGAATGACCTGGAACATCTCTGACATCACTTCTTCTAGAGTCTGGTCGTTACCGGACCGCTGAAGACCCTGTGCAGAGGTGGAGCGTATCACATTGCGTTTTAATGTAGGTTTGTAAGCCTAAGTTTCATGCTGACGCTGTGAGTCTAGGTCCAACAAAAACGAAACAAACAAAACAAAAACACACTTTCCAACAGCTCCAAAAGCATCTTTTGATTCCTGTTTTTGTTTTATGCTGTAGATTGTAACCGTAAAAGCATGCATGAGCAGTGTAACTGCGGCACACAGCTCTGGTTGTTCTTATTTAGCTCTCACAGAGTAGATACAGCACACTGTGGCTCAGACTGATGATGTTAGCAACATTTCTACCGCCCCCTCCCCTCCTCTGCCCCCCCCTTAATCTACTAATGGTTTCTGCAGCAGGACTGAATCTATAAATGCAGGAAAAAGACTCAGACTCTTCATCCAGACTGCTGACAGCTTCGACCAAAAATAAGGGCTTTTTACATTTCAGTCTTCTGAAAATACAGATTTTTATGATTGGTCCTGACTATTTACTGAAACACATTGTATGGCCACAATGCAGTAAGTTGCATATTCTTCTTTGGTCTTTGGTCGTCTGTGATTCAGCTGGTTTCGCTACTCTCAGAGTTGACACATCAATTAAATGCTGTCAGGTCACTTCCAGCCTGCAGCCTGTGATCATTTTCTGTACAGCTCACACTGTGTTACTGCAGCACGGTCAGTTAAAGAAAGCAAAAAAAGACACCTAAAAAAATGTATTTATTGGTGATTTACTTAACTGTTAATGTAGAGTACCAACACTGACATTATGATTATCTGCAGTTTAATCACTGATTGTGGAATAAAATTACATTAGTACAAGAAAAAATGGGATTGAGGCATATAATGATTTAAATCCAACAGTGATTTGAGTGCCTTTTATATACTTGCAGTGAAGCTGCTGTGTTTAATAAAATCTCTCACCCTGATTTATTGATTTTTGTGCATTAAATTGCAAAAATGTCTAACAGCTCTGCAAATACAAATTGTTTAATCGACTGAACTGAATTAGTTTACAGTAATAACACATCTTAAACTTGGGCCAAATTAAGAAAACCTTGATATACATTCACGATAATGATCCTTTTTAATCCAACCCGACTTTTTAAATTGGATTTCAAACCTCAGACTGATAAATCATCATGTAGAAATGTACTTTTGTGGCTTCATCTTATTCTAGCTGAAGTAGGAGTTGATCCTCACCAGCCACCATCTGAGCGCGTCAGGGTCAAAGTGTTTGCTGGTGTCTCGGAGGATGGGCTGCTGTTTGGGGTCATAGCGTTGGCTGAACCAGTCTGACCCCCCCGGGTCTGAAACACAGGACTCAGTACAACCGCACGACCTGAGAGAGGAAGACATAGAGGAGTGAGACGGGGACAGAACAGGGAATCATGGGATACACAGAGTTGTTGACCTCCTGCGTCTTACCTCAGGACATACTGGGAGTCCTCTAAAGGCTCCTCCTCGGCTCCAGGTTGGGTGTTCCTGGAAGGAGGGGGGGTCATGAGAGGGTCTAGGGTGAGATGAGCAGGAGGCGCCGTAGGTTTAAATACTGCAAACACAAACAGACTGAGAGTCAGCCAACACTGCATTATGGGAGTTCTGCTAACACTGTTAGCACCTCTGATAGAATCACAGCACTACTACTGCTACTATTATCCTAACAGTACTAACTACCACTACTTCTACCTCTAATACTTCCATTGGTAATACAATTGCTGCTATCGCTACAACTACAAGTACTTCTACTGATACAACAAATACTGCTGCTGCTACTACTACTGTTATTAATTGTGCTATTTCAACAACAGCACAATGAGCTCTGGCGGTCTTTGTGAAATGTAAACAAATTTGGAAACCATGAAGGACGATCGGACAATCTTCACATATGCGTGTAACAAATTTGGTGAATACTGATCGAAACTGTGAAAAGTTCAAACTTTTACAGATCCATTGTTAGGATGGACGACGCTGTAAACCTCACTCCAAGTTTTGTCAAACTGAGACGTTTTTTACTCCAGCGACGGCGACACGAGCTCCCCACCTTTCTCCCTGCTGGTGGGCGTGGCTCGGCTGATGGCCAGGGCTAATGACAGCGGCAGGAAATGTCTCCTTTGGATGCTCTGACTGGCGAGCATGAGGAAGATGATGGCAGCAATCGCCGCGGCAACACACATCTTTCTCCTCAACAACATGGCTGGACGGATGACGAGTGGCCGGCAGACGGAGCAAGCACGCGTTGATCAACCGTT
The DNA here is from genome assembly GCA_037975065.1 of Chaetodon trifasciatus. Taxonomy (NCBI): domain Eukaryota; kingdom Metazoa; phylum Chordata; class Actinopteri; order Chaetodontiformes; family Chaetodontidae; genus Chaetodon; species Chaetodon trifasciatus. Next base: position 2,482,722 of record JBBMOE010000018.1, read on the forward strand.
CAGCCTGCTATGTCAGCATGGCTGGACTGTGTCATCTGGACATTTTCCCCTGTTCTGTCGTCCCTCTGCTCGACTTCGTCTCCATGGAGCCTGAACGTGCAACTTCCTGTCCTGTGAACTGTGCTGCTTTCCGATTGGCAAAGACGGGATCTGTGGTCACACCTGTGTCAGACAGAAAAAGAGAGACATTGTCAACAATAGACAGATCAAGAGGAAACTTTTTGTTTGCAGACTAGTTGCTGGACTGCTGCAGTAGTAGATCATCCATTACAGACATCATGATCTGAAGCAGGTTCAAGGAAATTCTGGGTTTTATGCAGTGCAGCTAATCAGATACCCAGTAACTCAGTAATTCTGAGGAATGTCCGTTAGTATTTACTCATGCCACACTATTTACAAGAAACTAAGCGCCCATAGCAAACAGATGACATCACCACAGCTTCTCTTTGCTCTGAGAAAACTTCAATCAGAACCAGGAAATGACCAAAAAAACACCAACAGTGAGGTTACAGGGGTTTATCGTAGACTGTACAAAACATTGTCTCCCTGACGTCACCCACAGCTTTCGGAAGCCTGACTCCGCCAAACTCGCCGAATGAAGCCTGGTTGCTGGAAGCTAGCAGCAAGCCGTCACTCAAAGCAGCTTGCCCATAATTATGCATAATTTAAGACTTAACTTAAATGAGAAGTTATATCAAAACTCATCGCTCGTACAGTTGTTGTGAACCAGAAAATTAGCTATTAACAAAACCATTTTTTGTACTAGGCTGCAAACGTGTTTATTTCTGCTGTTAAGTTTCAATATGGGGGTCTATGGGAACTGTCTCGGTTTTGGAGTCAGCCTCAAGTGGCCATTAGAGGAACTGCAGCTTTTGCCATTTGTGTTGGCTTCATGTTTCAGCCCCAGAAGTTGCTGCTTGGGCTCAGCACAGAGGACATTATCTTGTTATTGTTGACGATGTCATCACTGCTGATGATGATGATGATGATGGTGATGACTGAACAGCTCTTCAACACTGACATCATCTACAACAACAAACACGATGCCTTGTACCTTGAAAACACAGGGGGAGAAAGAGAGGGAGGTCCAGCTTTTGATTTTTGCTGATGAATGGAGTCACCCTCTTCCTCCCTCTTCCTCCCCCACTCCCTCCTCCTGCACCACACCTCCCCTCTCCTCCTGCAGGAATGTCTCCCTGCAGACAGACTCAGGCTCTGAATACCAATCAGATCTGGATTCAGTTCAGCTTCTCCTGTTTCAGTTCTCGCTCTCCTCCTTTCTGCTTCAATCTGTGTGTGTGTGTGTGTGTGTGTGTGTGTGTGTGTGTGTGTGTGTGTGTGGTCTAAATCAGCTGACCTGTATGTGTGTGTTTCTTCACTTCTCTGTTGTGTAAGTGATATTTCTTTCATAATGTTTGTTGTAACTGGTTCAACACACTCAGCGCTAATAGCATTAATTTTCCCTCTATTCGCCCACTAAAGCTCCTTTCTGACCTGCACCTCGTTACATAAATGTGGCGGCTAATTCACCTTTCAAGAAACTTGAACCAAAAAGTCTCGACATGAATCTGACAGGGTTGGAGCTGTAATATTTCTGTAGCACTGAACGTGACACATTAACATAAAGGCTACATCACCACAAGGTTCAATACACAGAGACATAACACACATCATTTTCAGCCTGCAATGAATTCATCATATGATTATATCAAGGTCACATGTTTGTTTATCTTGAAGGGTTAACAGATGAAGTTATTACAGTTCAGTCCAGAGGTTATCATCCCTTCAGCCACACAGCCTGTTTCTTCAGCCTCTCTTTCAAACTCAAAGCAGACTGAAGGATGTCGAGTGTTTCGGGTTTCCAGGCCATTTCCGTGCCAATGTCCGGAATTTCAGTGCGCGTCATAACATCGCTCCAGAAAAGGGGCCAAAAATGAGCGTGTCGACCGGGCGTCACGTTTCCATCGCCGATAAATAACCGTGACTACTGCAGTCATTTGGCGTGGGAATGAATTGTACCCTCTCTCACTGAATGAGTGGGTGTTTGTGGTTTTTTGTCGTGTGTGGAAGGGGTTTTTATGTTATATTTTGATGCAGATATGTACTTTCACCTTGCTTGGTGTTATTCAACACAATTACCTACATTATCTTACCAAGAACAGTCTTTTCCTTCCACCGTACTGCTCAGAGCTCAGCGTACAACAATACTAGTAGTTCTTAAAATTCTAGATATTATGAACTCAGCACGAAACAACTCTCACAACTCTCTACTGACTATATGGAATTAACATTTTTATTTGTGCTTATTATCCAATGACTTGTCACTGCTTGCAAGATTTTTGCCTTTTGACCAAGACAAAAAGAGGTAAAAAGAAAAAAAAAGGACACAAACGTCCAGCTGATCATTATCACCAAGAGTTGTGGCTTTTTCTCTATTTTCCATATATGGCTGAATACAAACAGAGCCAAAAATGTTCTTTATTTCCTGTCTGAAACCACTGTAAACACTTGTAGAATCACTGCAACTACTGCCATACGTGTACAGTCACAGTAACTGTGGAAAACAAGACCAGAGGAGACGAGTCAGGACAGATGCTGATTAACAGATCAACACACTTGCACATATTTGCTCAAGTTATTTGTATCCTCCCCAGGCAGGAAAGGGCAGCACTCCCATGAGAAAAGCTGGGAAAAGTTCCTGACAGGAAGCTACGCTTCAGGATTGGCATCTGTATTAGCATGTTAGCACAGACCTTGAGTGTGTGCCATGTTTACTGTGTAAACTCGTCCTGGTACAAAGGCCTCAGAAACAGTCCATAACAAAGTGACCAGCTGGATATTTGATGTGGATCTGTCCACACAGAAAACAGGGACACATGGATCAACGTCTCTGTTAAAGGTTAATTCTTGCAATTACGTCCATTACGATACATATTGGTAAATAGAGTAGGGGGTCGATGTTCATCTTGTCTTGACTAGAGTGGTCAGATGAGAAGTCCCCGAGCTGAATCACTGCAGTTTTGTTTTTTAGCTGTGTCACTGTGCACAGGATGCAGAGTAAGAGCAGAGCAGCCTGTAGACTTTTACAGAGCTGTCTCAGAATCAGCTAACTATAAAACATCTCAATGTAGGTGCGACTGCCATGACGACACCGGCTGAGACTTCCATGATATCCTCTTCTACACAATGCAAACAGCCAAGAAGAATGGAGGACGCCCTGGTGAGATGCTATCATTGGCAAATGAATAGAGGAAGGTCTGAGCTTCATCTGTTGACTTCAAAATGGTTTCGTGGGCTGCCATTTTTAAAAATCTGGGCTGAGAGATTAAAAAAAAAAATGTAGTCACAATTTCTGGTTGGTGTGCAGGATGTCCGGACCATGAAAGCCATGAGTGTAGCGACGACCAATCCGGACCGCAGGTTTAAACTTTGCTGCAGGATTTTATTTTCGTGGATTGAAAGTTGTAGAAATTAGCCTCATTTATCCTGATTTGGGTAAAGCTCTAGACATGACAAGACAATCCTCTTTGCTCACATGCTGTACCTAAGGCGTTTTCAGCTCATTCAATATTTCCTGGTTTATTAAATAGATTTTATTGTCTTTGTGCACAAGAGATGATACCTATGTGGAAAATGCATTACAGAGCTCGTATTCAGCAAACAAGATGTATTTAATTTCTTTCTGCGTATATCTAATCTTGGCTGCTGGAGCTTTTATGTTAGTCTGACTCAAAGTACACAAGTTTCACAACAATACAGGTGAATCAATTTGAATTCAAGAATTCATACAGAAATATTAAAGGTCCTACCACTCAGATTATTGTTGTGACTTTGAAGTTAAAGTTAGATATGAGACCAACGTGCTGCTGCCACAACATTTACATACAGAGGTGCATGTCTGAAAGGGGCTGCAGACGATGTTGGGGTGCACTTCAAGCTCAGTTCAGTTCAGGTCGTTACGCATTAGAACGGTTATTTTAGCGTGTCAACTGGCAAAAGTTATGGTTAGTTTCAACCTAGCACACCGATCCTGGTGGCGTTAAAACACTGCAGATCACTGATTGGTCAGAGAGAATCTCTTTGATTAAAAAAGTCAACAAGCCGACCAAAAACGTAAAGTGAGAAGTTACTGCGACTCCCAGGGGGCAGTCCAGTGACAAACATCCAATCACAGAGCTTCAAATTCTGCAGTGCGCTCTGCTGACGTCAAGCTGAAGCAAACGACACTTTGTTACTATTTGGTCTGGGATCAATTCGGTAACCATGGTGACAGATTTAAGCATTCTAAATTAGCTACAACTCCGATTCACACCACTGACTTCCTTCTTCTCCTTGACAACAGCAGCTGAGGCTCATGGGTATTTAAGTATTGAGAGCCGTCCTCCAAGCGGACAGAAAAATAGCTTCAGATTTCTCTGAAATAAAGTGAAAATAATTCAAACTGACGTTCAGAACGTAAACTTTAAATGCCAAAAGAACTAAGTTTACAGCGGGGACAGACAGAGGACAGGAAGGTGGAGAGTTAATGGCTATCAGCTCAGTCACAGTGTCTGTATGTTATTTCAGGGTTCGGAGGATGGGGGGGTGGGGTGACGGGGTTAAAGGTCACATGTCTTCCTGTGTAGAGAAAACCATGTGACAGCACTCCTTCCTGGCTCTCTCTCTGTGACCTCTGACCTCCGTGTTGACACCAGAATGGAAACCAGCTGCTCTGCTGATGGAGTACAGAGCCGAGCTGGAAAATAACAACACCACAGAAGAAAAATGGTGTCAGCTCTCGCACAGAGCGCCACACTGATGAAGACTAAAACTTGTTTTACTGTTCTTGCTGTATTTTTCTTGAGGGAACAGTTGATGTCATTGAAGTTAAAAACATGTTTTCTACAATTTCAAATTCGCTCATTCACGATAAGTTAATTCTTGGTTTATTATAACAGTATTAAAGGGTCAGTTTGACTTTTTCACTATAATGGCATCTGATCCGTCAGTTAGTTTTAGTCTAGTTTGATGGCAACAGATTCTGAGATTTCTGTCTCTGTCTTGACATCAGATTTCTGGTCAAATAGTTTGATCAGATATTGATTACAACATAGTTCAGACAGATTGCATGTAGTCAAAGTCCCTGTACAGCTGCTTGCGTTGAGACATTTAACAACCTCAGTGACTAAACATGTTTATATTTCTCAAAGTAAGGCACTAAAATAAAAACACACTGAAACTATCAAAACTAATAATTCAATATTTTTGATGATATCCAGCTCTAACCAAACAGCTGAGAACCAGTGATTTAACTTCACATTTAATTTCTACCTACTGCCTGACTGCACGTATTCATACGTTAACACTGTAATCTGCAGCATGCAGTGTGACTGTACTGTACACATCCACACTGAGCCACGAAGGACATAATTACAGAAAAGTTTCCAGGTCCTCACGAGACAGACCGTCATGGAGACTTTAAATAAAAACCAGCTCACAGTCTTTTAGTCCCGTTATTTGTCTGAGCTCTTATAAACTTACACATAAAACAAGTTGTTTGAATTGTATGGTACTCCAGCTACAGCGGTTAGAAAACTGCAACACGTCATTTCTACTTTGCAGCATGAATGTGCGAGAAAAAGTGTGACAACAGGCAGCGGCTCACTCTATAACGTGATGAATATACGTCATGTGATCCTGTGTCCGTTAACAAATAACGGCCCTATAACTGAACAGAAGCCACACGGTACAGTTAAACTTGTCTCTGAGAAAAAAGGAAGTGACAACCTCCCCACGAAGCACAAAGCTGAACTCAAGAACAGCAGAAAACGACTATATGAAAATAAGGCACAAACATGAAGGTCATATTAAGTTGAAGAGTTTTGAACATGTTCAACAGATCGTGCAGAAGCTGCTATATGCTGGAACAAACATTATTCTGTTTGTAATGAGGATGGTTAAAATAGTCATGCAAATCACCAAACTTCCCAAACAGCTTCCTGTTCTCGGCTGCTATCGACTGGTACAAAAACCGGTTGTGATCTTCTTGTTTGCTGTTTTTGGATAAAGTAAAAAGACAGGAACTGCTTTTGGTTCATCCAGCGAATTCAGCAGTTGACAAATCAAAGAGCTTCATCACATCAGTTTTCAGAAGATGACACTACAACAAATTTGAAATAACACGTAGTTTGTTAACGTTAAGTCAACCACACCCCACGTGGCCTAACCTAACATACAGAGCGGCTGTGGGCCCCTGTCAATGACCCCGTCTTGTTCTCTCCAGCCAGGCTGACAGAGGGGGTGGGACTGACCTCACATTCGGGAAATGCATACTTTTTCCTTGATTACAGAACTGCAGGGGAAACTAATAGAAACAGCAGATAAAGAGCAAAGTTTGCTGGCAGTAAAAGGACCCTATGAATTACCACGATGCAGAAACCAGACAGAAACACGGAATCAGCTGTAAAATCGGGGTTTTCCCTTCCTTTTACAGTGTTTTTTCAAGCAATAAAGCAACAAAAAGCAACAAACAACCAATTATTCTGCCATGTTTTGATGTCACACAGAGAAAGTCAGCGTGCTAGCAAAAGAAAACACTTCAACAAACTGTCAGAAACGCGACCACATCTGCAGATACAAGACTCAAGTTCACTGAAGACTGTATACACACAGCCAGATATTTTGTCCAACCAACAGTCCAAAACCTTCATTCATTTTCAATAAAATACAAAAACACAGCAAATCCTCGCATTTAATAAGGTGAAACCATCAAGAGTTTCACAGTTTGACTGAAACAATTAATCAATTACCATAATTGTTGGCAATTTGAGAAAAAAAATCACAAATTGATTGATAATGAAAAGAATTGTTAGGTTCACTCCTATTTTCAAAATCGAGTCTGTTCGGTTCATTCATTCATGCTAATGTTAACAAAGGCAGCTGTGCTTCACTAAGTCGGCAAACACGCGGATATACAAATTTAGTTGCGCCCCCTGCTGGAGCGTGAGACATGGTCGGTTGTGTTGTGGAGAAAATTGACTCGAAAAAGATGACTATAAAACAAACATGTCATTTTTTTTCCCACAGCTGTACATCACATTCATGTAAAACTGTATAAGTACAGTAGTCCAGTACAGCCATGCCAGCAGCTCTGAGCTAAATGCTAACATCAGCGTGCTCACAATGACAATGCTAACATGCTGATGTTTAGCAGGTATGATGTCCATCATTTCAGTAAAGTGTGTTAGCATGCATGCATTTGCTAATTAGCACTTAACACAAAGTGCAGCTGAGGCTGGTGGGAATGTCATTAGTTTTCCAGGTTTTTGGACACGAATCAAAGTTTTGGTTTCCATGAAGACAGCAGAAACAGGACATTGTTATTTCCTTAAAGTGTCACTGACCAGTAACAGGGTGGAAAAAATGTCGAGCCTCAGCTCAAAAAGGTTTGAAGGGACCAGAGGAAAAAGTGAGACACACACACACACACACACACACACACACACATACACACATACACACATACACACACACATACACACACACACACACACACACACACACACACACACACACACACACACACACACTTTAAATGGTGACTTCAGACAAAACAACACTGGTCAGAAACACTGACTTCCTGTTACAATGCTGACTCACAGTCTCTCAGACACAAACAAGGTAACTTAATATTACATACAGTATTTATGCTCTCCATAGAGTAATCGTCCTTGTGGTCCAGCTCTCTCCTCTGTAAAGACAACATCCATTTCCTGTCTGTCCTGGAAGAAGGATCTCCTCCTCTATTGCTCTTCCAGACGTTTCTCCCTTTTTAATGAATTCTTTCATTCCTCTGAATCGAGGCTGCGATTGTAAAGAAAAATCTGTGATTCTCAGACGAAGAAATAAATCTGGCTTGAGACAGTCAGTCATGTCTGTAACAATCTGTTTCTGAAGTTCAGATTTAGAATCAGGCCTCTATAATTACATCTGTCCAAATACAGAGAGGGAGGTTTGACTCACAGACCACACAACCTCCATCTATCATTATGTTCCTGTGTGTGTCCCACTGTCCTGTTTCAGATGTCACATCAGGCTAAATACCATAAACACAGAGTCACACATCACATCGAACACTGTCATTTAAAAACATGAACACGCACACAGATATATGGCAATATAAAGTCACACAGCAAGAAGTAAAACGTCTGAATTCATCACCGAGGGCCACTTTTCTACATAAATACTACAGGACAAGAGTAATATGTAATAACCATAAAGACAAATATCCCTTTATGGGAATATTAGAGACAAAAAGTGGATAAAATAACATAAAAAGCATAATGAAGTCACTAATATTCATTCATGGCGACAAGTGCCACGTCTGTTTGAAGTATTAGTAAGACTGTAAGAATACAACATCGAAAAACGTGTAAGCAGGTCATTATAGCAGTAGCTGTTCAAACAGGTAAATGTTAGTGATATTTGATTTCCACTAGTACAAGAACCCACTGGACTGTTTCGTGGACGCCACAGCTGTCCCCTTCACATCACTGTCCTATTGTAAGAGCACTGCAGGAGGTTATAGTGATGTACAATACGGTCAAAATGTTCCAGAAACATAGTATTTAAAGGTCATGGATACTACAGAAACAACTAACTGACCGAGTATTATTGGAGTATTTGGATATAGTCAAATACAATAAGGTCAAAACAAACCAACCAACAGAGGCTGCAATGATCAGTCAAATAATTGACCGATCACCTTGGATCGACAAATAATTAATCGGCAATGCTTTTAATAATCAGTGAATCGTTTTAGTAAATTTTGAAGCAAAAATTCTCTGATTTCAGCTTCACCGATGTGAGGAGATGCTGATTTTCTCTGTTTTATATCATCCTAAGATGAATGTTTTTGGATTTGGGGCCGTCAATCGGACAATACAAGACTTCTGAAGACGTCTCTCAGACTCTGGGAGACTGTGATGGACGCTTTTTGCTATTTTCTAGAAAAAGTGATTCATCGATTAATCAAAAAAGGAATCAGACAGATCAGTAAAAGGCTGTAAAATATATCAGGAAACAGCAGGAGTCATCACATTGAAGGTTTCCAGTACAATAACTAGCCAAAGATTTGATCATGTTGATGCAACAAACCTCAAAACATCCAATATCACCATGAATCAGCCCTCACCACTAATTTTAAACACTGTCCACAATGACTTAATGAGTCCACAGATTATCAAAAGGAAGTAGAGCTCTGTTTAAACTTTACAGCACAATGTCGCTGGCAAATTTATATCATCTGACTACGCGTGTTACTGCAATTTAAATATCAAAGAATTACTGCAGGAACAACTGACAAACCAGTGATATCGTAGGAGTATTAGCATTCAGCAAAAAGCAGCTGAGCGGCTCCGCCAAACTGAAAGTATCACAGAAAAACTGCAGGAGACGTTAGAATGAAGTAGACCTGAAATAAGATAACTACAGACTACCTGCTAACTATGCCTAATTATAGGAAAACTGCAAAAGATAATGACACAGTGGAGTACCATAAAGTCAAAATAGGGTACGGCAGACATACTGTTACTTTAAGTATTTCTTTGGTAAAGTGTAGGAGATTAAATTAGAGCTAAGTACAATGAGATCAACACACACAAGTGCTAGATTTTAACAGAAAACTGGAGGCAATACTGTTACTGAAGACAACCTACAAAAACCTCTGTATTTATATCTATTTTTTATAAGGTTACTATCAAATTAAATTGTAGGAATATCATAAAAGATAAACGTTACACCCAGAAACTGCTCTGTTTCTTGTGCTGCTGTAATGCTAAACTGCATCCTCCTGGGGATCAATAAAGGTTGATCTTATCTGGGAATCAATACATTTTATCTTAAGTGTTTTTATAGGAAAAGCATAGCAGATTGAATTACATTAAAGTACAACTATATCAAAACAGAGCAGACAGTTCATAGAAATATCACTGGAGTACTACTGAATCTGCACAAACTGCGGAGGTGCTACAGGAAATCACATTTAGGTCAAATTGATCAAAAGACACTATTTGATTACAGGAATATTATCAAAACAACTGACTGACCATCTGATATTATACTGTAAGAGATTTGAATATTGAAGCACAGTGAAGTCAAAATACACAAACCAAGTACAACAGACAGACTCACGAATACTATCACAATACTGACAAATATTATAGATTGACTGTATTGTAATTTCCTGTACCTTATCTGGGGATCAATACATTTTTATCTCATGTGTTTTTGTAGGAAACGTGTTGGAGGTAAAACTATTGATTGTCGTGTCTGGTGAAAACGTGGATGTTATAATGAAGTTGAGCTGCAATAAAACAACGGCAGATTGATACCATAGGGATATCATGGGAAAATAATAACACAGTAGAGTTTAAAGGCGAGTACAGGACACACTATTTTAAAGTTATGAATTACAGGTACTGAGGAAAGAACTGGCTGACCAACTAATATTACAGGAGTCAGGTATAATTAAATTAAAATAGCTGCGTAGTTATAACGTTAAACTGTACCAGATGCTATGATGAAGTTGGCTTAAAATAAGAAAGTAGGGGAAAACTACAAACTTCTCTGATAAAAGATTAAGATAAGGTGAAAAAAAATCAGACTAGAACCACAGACAAATATAAAACTAACATTAAGAGGAGTGCTGCACAGTATGCGGTGGTCGTCACTTTTAAATCATCATAGAAATACTGCGTGAGAGTACTCTAAGACCCGCACAGACCCAGTAGACAAGTGGTGGAAATACGGTACGAGTACTACAGGAACATCACAGGATTTTGTGAGAGAAAGTGCAGACAGAAACTCTAAAGACAGTCTGTACCCCCTCGGCCCCCTCCTCCACCATGTCTCTCTCGCGCTTATCGTCCTCGCGCCCCTGTTCTTTTCCACTCATACACACAAAACGACAACAAACCACACGAACAGGAGTGAAGCAGCCCGAGGGCAGCCCGCGACAAAATCAGCAGAAAACTGCATGAAGTTTGGTGCAAACTTTCCGAAGTTTCCAGTCAAGTTTCCACCGTGCCGCCTCTTACACACACTCACACACACACCGACACATACACACACGGAGGCGTAGCCGGTCACAGACACACACTGATCCGGTAAACAGTCGGTTAAAGAGCACAAAGCTCCGCTCACAGCAAACTCAGGGGGACTCACATCAAGCAGCGGCGGCCGGGCGGCTTTTCTTCCTCTCTTTGTGAAGCTGCACAGTTCAGGCACCAAGATGCAGAGCGGACCGCCCACCGGGGCGGGTGGAGGAGGAGGTGGTGGTGGTGGTGGTGGTAGGAGAGGGGGCGCGAGAGGGGGGCGGGGTTTTTATGTGTGTGTGCAGGTTTTTGGACGTGCTGTCGATGCTATCGTGTGTGTTTGTGCCCGCGTCAGTTGTTTGTGTGTGTGTGTGTGTGTGTGTGTGTGTGCGCGCGCGCGCGCAAGTGGGGAAAAAAAACTGTCAGAATTTCAAAAGCGTTTAAAATGGCGCCGAACGTCTGCAGTTTATGATAAAACAAACTGACAATCAACTGAAAAGCATAGGTGATATCAGAAAATTAAAGTGAAAATGTAAAAATAATCACATATTACATCACAGTTTTCGTTTTGGGGAATTTTGCTTGTCACAGAGTTTCTGTTGGTTGATTTTTTTTTAACTTAACTTAATTTGTCAACTTCAGGGCCTCTGAGCAAGTCGTAAACACGGTGGCTAACATGCTAGCAAACAGTAGGCTGCAGTTTTGTTGAAATGACAGTTATCCATTGAAAATGCTGCTGCTGTATGGCCACCTCTGTTGTTTGTTTTTGTATTATTTACAAATAACACTTGTCTTCTATATCGTATTGTTTGTCATTGGTGCTTCTTACATATATTTGTATATAATTTTTTTCCCCACCTATTTACTGTGCATATAATTGTATGTGTATGATTCCTATCTTTGCTCAGCTTTGATGTTTTTAAATGTCTATTTTTACCTTTTCTATATTTTTTAAGTGTATATTGTACAAGTACATTCAAAGAAATTTGAAACTGGTGTCAAATTCCTTCAGTATGCATGCATATGCGGTAGTTTGCATTATAAATATGAAAAAGAAAAAAGTATCAGACTATCACTTTGTTGCGATGTCACCATGCTGTGTTTCACTGTCAATGGTACAAAAGGAAAGGCTTTGAGGATGAGAACTAAAGAAATGTTATCTTGGGTAACCTTGGATTGCTGCAGTGTTAACTTCCCCAAATCTAATCGATAGCAGCATAGAGCTGCCAACATCTGATCCACTATTATACATTTCCTGTCTGTCTTCACTGTCAATGGTCAAAAACATGGCATAAAAAGACAGATCAGTGATGTGTGATTGAACTTTATTTTAAATCATAACTACAAATGATTATGTGGGTGAATCAAATGAAAAATAATTTGAGGCAGGATGAAATCAATCATTGATCAGACACTGTGGCCCTCTGATGCATCTCCATCTCTCATGTTGGGAGTTTGTGTGAGGCGCAGGATGGATGGAAATGACTTAATCTGACAAATCAGAACACGTTAAAAGCCTCAGTGATCAGCTGAGAAACACGTGCTCTTTATCTGACAGGACATGGGACAGGAAGTGAGACAGCCTCCAGCAGTGAGAGGAGGATTCACACAGGAAATAAAACACAGGGAGAAAACCACCATTAATTTCAGCAGAAGACAGAAGAGGACTGTAATGCAGTTTGTGCTGCTGCTTTGTTTCTGCGCCGCAGTGCATTCTGGACAGACTCTGGACAGAGAGGACATCTCAGATCTGATGATGTGATAGTGACATCAGCAGAAAGTCAGACTGCACGGAATGATGTGATTGGTGGATTTATTCTAAATGAATTAACATGACTGACAGTAACAGCAGAGATAGCAGACAGAGACGAGATCAAGCTTAGCGTTCAGCCGCCTTCTCTGCATTTTCTATAATAAGACAATGTCCGCTAAAGCAAACCATTCATGACACATTCACGTCACAGAGTATACAGTATACATACAGTACATGCTGATACAGCTTTAAAGTGTGGATCCTGAATGTGACACCGTGTGATGAATACTGCTCACATTCTGCACAGTCCCCTGACACCATCAATTTAAAATAACACTGAAAACACACATAAACAAACGGGCCTCTACAACGACTCCGACTGACATCTCTTCTAAATGCATCATCTACACAGAACTCTACAACTTAATAAAATGCATTAACCGCTGAATAAAATGATGTTAACAGTCCTGTTAACAGAAGTTGTTCAGTTATCTCATAAAAAATTCTGGATCAGGTCTGATTATCCTTGGGTCTATTTTCACTGTGACTGCCTTTAACATCTCTTATGTCTTCAAAGTTAATTCATCCACACTGGCATGGGTGAGCTTTCCACAGATGTGTAACTGATAACAATATGTTTGGATTTTGGGACATCCTGGTGCCACTAAAAGTAGAATCCTGTGTTTCAACCTGAGTTTGGACACAAACCTGGATTTTTGGATGTGGTGAGTGTTTATGTTTTGATGTTTTAATGAACTGCTAAATGGGCAAAAGGAAATTTCCCACTTTTGAGGACAATAACTGTATTCTATTGCATTTTTAAATGAAAGTTTTGTTACAGCCCTTCTGGAGAATCAGAACTTCCTCCTTTACTGTCATGTTGACATCTGCAGTTTCCTCTTCAAGTGTCCAACACATTGATAATCTGAACCCTTTTTTTCAGCTCAGTAAGTTCAGCTCAAGATGAACTCTTGGATCCTCATGTGACTTGTGATCTTCTTTCCTGTTTATATGCAGTATTTCCCCTTAGCTTGTGTTCTACAGCAGCACTAACCACAGTGTGTTTCTGTGGCCTTGTACTGGATGTAAATTACATATACAGTGTGCCACATGTATCAATGCAGGTCTCTCACAGGGTCTACAGGGTACGGCATATGTACATATACTGTATACCCTACCATATGTATTTCAAAATGTAGCAAAATTGGCAACATAACAGCTTTTAGGTATGGACGAATTGCTCTGTATATTAATTAGACATATACAATGTATATGTATATGTATATACATATATACATGAGTAAAATAAATGAGGTTTCAATGGGTTTTTTCCATTATGATAAATGGATAAAATACATACATGTGTGGTTGTAAACAGATATGACAGAAGCAGGTGAGTCTCAGAGTTTATTTTCAGTTTGTAACATATGAATAATAATCTAGTGTAACAGCAGAGTATTACTGAATGCTAACAGCGTAACAACATTATTTCCATCAGGTTAGTAACAGACACGGTTGTTAGTCAGAGTATTGTTTTGAGACGTTTATATTGCAGATAAAGGAGCATTCCGCTCAATACAGGTTCATCACATTCCAGCAACATCGCTACAGTTTGAAACAGCAAAGCCACATTAACGTCATGTTTAGTGTGTCCAAAAATGCTCTGACATCCAAGGAATAACAGTTGACTGCTGAAAAGTTTTTCGTGACAACAGAAAAAATAAAACTTGCGTTGAATATTGAACCCCTGAAGATAAACCGTATGCTACATGAAGATTACGAAAAGCAGAATGTGAATTTGTTCCTTTAAAAAAAATTAAATGAACTAATATATCTCAAGACATATACAATGCAGTAAAACCTATAAATCAGAGGCAGCTTCCTCCTGTTTGTCACAGATAACCTGGTCGTACTTAAGGCAGGGGGCAGCAGAGCCAAACGCAGAGCACCCTCTACAGGAGATCTACTGTACTGCAGGAAGGCAGTTTAAAGGGACAGGTTGTACATTTTTGTCCTGAGGTAAACTGTTGATGTCAGCTGAAGCTAGAGACAAACAGAAGAAACAACACAGCTCTGAAGGTTTCTTCCATCAAGCAAAGTTTTTAAGCAATAGAACCATTAATATTTAACTGCTTGCGTGGTTTCCGTCTTGGCGAAGGCAAAGCTTTGGTCTGGCTTTATGTTGCCCTGCCGTTTCAGATGATTCTGCTAGCTCTATCCTGTTAGCTGCTATTCAATGTTGTCTGGAAATAGCAGCTTTGGGAGTTCCAGCCTCACAGATAATCAGTGCAGCTGACTGAAAAACAATCTACGAATCCACGTGACCTAGGCGAGCTGATTTCTGTGAAATGATCAGATCAATAATCTACTTTTTAATCCACACTTCTCCAAAACTTTTCAAGTTCTAACAAAAAAATCACCTTGTTTACTCATCAAAGAGCTTTTACAGACTTCTGATGAGACTAAAAAAATGTTTAAAAATGATCTTAGCTCATTGCTGATGAAATTCTTTAACTTAGTCTGTAATCAGCTCTCTCCAGAACAGAACACCCAGTATTCCTTCTTCCTTCCTGTCTTTCGCCCAGAATGCCTTGCAGACTGTTAGTTTATTGTCTGACAGTCACAGTGACAGAAAAGCTGTTGGAGGAGTTTTACTGAACTTCATGCACATCAGGAAACAGGAAACACTTGGAGCTTAGAAAAACTCGCGATAACGTAAAAAAAACAGACAGTATGAAACATTTAGGAATACTGTTTCAAGGCTTTGGTGAAGTTTGTCGTCACAGCTGCATGTGACAAACATCTGGCAGATTATTTAACGCGGTTCGTTTTTAACAGAAAAATACGTTTCTATACTGGAGATGAAGGCTATCATGGTCTTTTCATTCTGCCTGTCTGGATGAAAGGCAAGACATTTACTAAACTGTAAATCAAACAAAAAATTATTGTGATCTGTGGATTTCTTCAGTGGCAAAAAAATTCAACTTGGCAAAAAAGTTTTGTCATGACTGATCTTTGATGGAACAGAGAGCTGCTAAGTTCAAATGGAGGCAGCTATTGTAGCTAATATGTCACCTATCGTCATCCAATTTATCTAAGCTCCTCATTCAGGGTATAAACACACTGGCAGATCTCTTGAATAAACGGTGCAAGCCTATTGTCCTCTTAGTGGCAGAACTAACTAGTCTGCTAATTGACGGTTAGCTGACAGTTGGCTGACATTGAACTAACAGACAGTTAACTGGTAGCTTACTGCAACTATTCACTAGCTAAAGATTAGTTGACAGTTGGATGACAGTTACCTCACTGACGGCTAGCGCATAGTTAGCTAATGAATGGATAGATGACAGTAAGCTAACTGGTGGTTAGCTGACAGTTGGCTGATAGTTGGCTAATTGATGGCTAGCTGACAGCTAATGGACGGGTAGCTGACAGTAAGCTAAGTGGCGGTTAGCTGACAGTTGGCTGACAGTCAGATAAGTGGTTGTTAGCTGACAGTTGGTTGATAGTTAGCTAATTGACGGTTACCAAGCTTCAACAGCTCTTTATGGAATGAAATGATGTACAATCCTGAGAATAAAAATGTCAGAGGGGAATAAATGGCCAAGTACAGAGAAAATAGAAAATAGCTTAGAGAGCTATTATGACTGACAAGCACCAGCCGTTAGCTCGCCAGCTACGGTAGCTCACCAACTAGCTCTGTGAGCAGTTAGTAGTTGTCAAGCTTTGAGACCCAAATATTTGAACGTCATTTTGACACTTTCTGGTGTGACCGGCTTTATAGTAGAAAATATCACCTAATGTTCCTGGAGTCATGAAAATCTTTTATTTTTATTCATTTAGTTATGTATTTTAAGTCATGACCATCTTGATCTGCTTGTGGCAAAACCTCTGATCTCTGCATTTTGAGCACGTAAGTGGTTTCTACCTTCAACATAACCACAGATAAGAACACAGGTAGAAACCAGGTGAGTCACATCTATTATTCTATCAGCTTTCTGTTTCCCTCACAGGGCAGCAGTTCATCTGCTCCATCTCTCATTACAGACAGGTAAGATAATTTATGACCTCATATCTCTTTCTTTTTGCTGCTTCTCATGTTCAACTTACTTTTTACATCTCATCAATGTGATCAATTTTTCTGGCTTTCGCAGATTTCAGAACAATTTTACAGGCTAAAAGTGAGGTCAGACGTCAGGAGGACACACTCCTGCTTGTTCTTGGAACGGCATTATTTTGGACATGACATTTCCATGCGGGACTGAGGACATTAAACGGCACATACAGGCACGTGTTTTCAGTGAACTGTGCAGTAAAAAGGTAACAGAAAAATATCTTTGGTAGGAGGTCTTGACATCAGAGACATGATGGTAAACACAATTGTCCACACAGAGACAATAACGGACTCTGAGGTTTAATGATAAAATATATTTTTCTAATATATTAAGGATAAAATCTTAAATTTGGATATCAACAATTCAGTTCTTCATGTCAAAGATAAACATTTTATCCAGACAATATTTAATTCTTGATATGAAGGAACAACACTCTGGTTAAATTCCATTATTTGTTCCAATCAGGACACCTGGTGGAGTGTCACGGCTTCAGGTGTGTTTGCTGAGAGTGGAGCATTTTCACATTAATTATGAATTTGTTGGATCCGCTGGATTAACGTGTTTATCAGCTTTGAAGTGATGATTACATCTGAAGAATGATTGGTCACAATAATCCATTTGATTGGACCACTTTGGTGGGAAAATCTTCTAGATATGTGTCATGATTGGTTTACAGTTGTTCTGGAGGGAGTGGACAGTATTAAAAGAAACAAGAATGGTAATATCAGTTTGGGAGGGTTGACTTGAGCTCTGTGTGTGTGTGTGTGTGTGTGTGTGTGTGTGTGTGTGTGTGTGTCTACAGGATGACACAGCAGCAGGTGGCCGGGTAATTGTCAGCGCTGACTTGGTGCTCGTTGCCGTAGACGAAGTAGACGTGAGAGTCACCTTTCCACTTATAGTTCACCTTAGTGATGGGGATCAACTCCACTGTCTGCCTCTGAGGGAGAGATGGAAAATTCACTTATTCTCCTTTTTGCTGAGAGCGAGATGCTCAGATTAATATCAACCTTGTGTGTGCTGAGCATGGAGTCAGGAAGTGGTTAGCGTAGCTTAGCATGAAGGCTGGAAGCATGGGGAACAGCTAGCCTGCTCTGTTGAAAGTTCAGAAATATGCTGACTGACACTCTGACATTCTGACAGACTCTTCATTACTTATAGTGCAAACACTTCAACTTCTCTAGCGCTTCGACCGGAGGTTTAGTTGTTTTGTGTCATCGTCTTTAAACGAAAATGATGATTCGACTGCTTTCAGTGCTAAAACACTTGATGACACTGCAGGTGTTAGATTAGATTAGTTAACGTGTGGCATTACAGTAATGGGGGTCATGTGATGTTTCTGGGTTCAAGGCCTTTTAAAAGTTCTATAATCTCTATGATCAAACATATTAAAATTATGATATTATCAAGAACCAGGGGGCTTGTCTTGTTTCTCATTATTTTATTATTACCATTATTTGAATAACTAACAAGCAGCTGCAATCATGACAGCCTGACATAAACATCTAAAACTAACAAACAGCATGACCTTTGTAAAGTAGTCTCAAACTGTGGCAGTGACTGAAGGATTTAATGGACTAAAATGTGCTGGTTGCTATGGAAACAGCCCCAGTCCTCGGCTAAGCTAAATAACAGCTCACTGCAGCAGATACGAGCTGGTTTGGTTTCATTGCCGTTGTTTGCCTTAACTACTAATTAACGTGAGCCGAAATAACCCCCGTGGAAAATGTTATTATTCTACATATTCATTACACTGATGTCTGACTTTACTCAGTCATACTGACGCTATCATTTCCAGCCTTCCTCTGCACTGACAGCATCCAGACATGTGCACATCTTTACTGAGAGACTGAGGCAGATTTTGCCAGATTTGTCTTATTTGCCCACTTTACAGCTGCCCATGACTTATTATCCACATGGGTACTTAAAGGTCCAAAGTGTAGGATTCAGGGGGATCTACTTGCTGAAGTTTAACGTAACATTTAACAATATGTTTCCATTAGTCTACAATCACCTGGAAATAAGAATTGCTGTGCATTTGTTACCTTAGAATGAGCTCTGACCTCAATGGCTGCTATAGTGATGTCCGTCTCTGTACTATACACACAGATATGGAACTGATACCTGTCTATGTCGCCTCCTCCTAAATGAACTAAATATTCTAATGACCTCTAATCATGTCTTTTCATCTTAAATCTTCCTGCTGGGGACACACCTGCTGCAGGATCCTGGAGTTCTGGGCGTACTTGCTTTGGTGATCTCTGACCAGACGCTCAGACGCCTCGGAGATGGCCGGGTTTGGGAACCCAAGCAGTGGGTAGAGCTGAGAGGAGACAGGCAGAGAGACAGTAGCCACATCCTTTAATTAACCCATGACCTTTTCTCTCACACCACCTGATGAACTAACTTCACCTGTCTGAGGTCAGCGTCCAGCAGGTCGTCTTTCAATGATTAACTGAACACTGTACTGCATGTTTTGTTCTGCACAATCTACAGAAGGGGTGGATTGTTTCATTTGATGACCATGATGAAGGGAGGGGAGTCATGGCTTCCTGCAGCATAATGTAATAACCGGATATAAAAAAAGCATCCACTGGTGCACATGCAATATAACTACAACGCTGCCAATTTGACTCCATCTGGTGATCTTTGCTGCATGTCATGCCTCTCTCTCTCTCTCTCTCTCTCTCTCTCTCTCTCTCTACCTCACTCTGTACAGTATATGACAAAGCAAAACTCATGTACTTAACGAGTGAGCGGATGTTTAACCCATCATTTATTAATTAAATTAATGACAAAATAAGCAGTACTTACCACCACTGATAAATAATGTAATTGGGAAAACTGAGTGTATATTTAATTAAGTACATTTTTATAATGTGTGTGCGTGTGTGTGCGTGCGTGTGTGTACGTACCAGGTACTGGCTGTTCTTGAACAGCTCCTTCCCGCTCACTGAGCGAAGATCATCAATCTTCAGACCAGAGTTCTGCTCCACCACGTGGTCCTCCACATGGTTAACCCTAAACACACAAACAGAAACACACACAAACTCTGATGCACATCCACCCATCGAAGACGACCACATGTCATGTGACCCAAAGTCAGCTGTTGACGTGTGAATGGAGACAGCTAGTCGGAGGCTCAACTGTGGTACTGAAAAGAGATATGGATCATTTTTCTATGCTAGTATCATATCAGCATTTAAAACTCTGGTATTGAATCATTAATTCACATCATGCAGGTTTATCTGTATTCCACCAGAGGGCACCACAGCGTGATCCATCACAGACCACCAAATCCATTTAATATGAAGCTACATCGAAGGTTCTTTGTGCAGAAGTTAAACAGGATTGAATCAACTTTGTATTGCTGCTACTACTACTCTAACATCTTCAAGATCTCAGGGGATCTTCTCAAAGACCCATATAAACTCTTAGAGACCCTCTAGAACGTCTGAATCATCCCTCTCCACCAAGGACCTCAAGGAACATGATCAGGGACCTTTAAACTACCAATGTCCCCCGTGAACCTCTTTAAGGCCTCATAGAACCTCCTCAAGAACCAGTAAAATTTCCTCCAGGAAGTCGAGCAACCAGCTGGAGGACCCCTGGAACAGTTGTAGTATCAGTACTCACCACTCCACTTTGAGGTTGATGTAGGTCAGCAGTTGTCGTTTTCCTTTACAGGTGTCACACTGCTTCGTTCCCTGAGAATTACACTCTGTACACCTATAAACACACACACACACACACACACACACACACACACACACACACACACACACACACACACAACGTTAGACATGCCTCACATTCTTCAGTGATCTGATCTGACTGGTGCTGTTTTTCAACTTTTTGAAAAATTGATCTCATTGATTCATCCATTCCTTTAACTGAAAATCAACTTTATGGAGCTTTATTTTTCAGCTGAAATGAAGCTGTTGTTGTGTGGCCTTTAAAATTATTAAAATGAGTTCAGAGGCAATCTGATATCTGACATTTCAGGTAAATTCCCAGCTTCAATGTTTATGTAATTACATCTTGTCATTTCAGTCGTTAGTGGCAGAGTCTGCTCTGGATTAAAACTGCCTTCCCACACAAGGGATTGACAGGAAACGATGCTGCATGTAATTTTAATTTCATCACACTGATCAGCCTCAGCGTTCACTGTTCATTCTCCTGCAGCCATGTCAGCGCCGTATAAAGTTACTGCTAATGCTAACAAAACTCCTACCGCTGCTACTACAGATTAAAAGCATTCAACTGCCAAAACATGGGTGGCTTTTATGTGATTTTCTTTTTAACTTTTCTCTTTTATTGTGAAAACCTGGATAGTTTTACCCATTCAGGCCTCTAAAATCTATTCGAATAAGATGGGGCAGACTTTGATTTAAGGGTCACAAGCGAAAAAGCTTGAGTGACAGCTCCTGGAGCACCTGGACTATCCGCCCCCCCCGTCAGGACCTGTCTTTTCCTGTACCATCACAGCGACCGCAGTTGTCATTATTGCTCGTCCCAGAGCCGTTACACACCCAGCACGGTTTCTATGGAGACACACACAGGAAGATTAACATGGAGCGTTTCATCGTAAATTCACATTAAATTAGCTCTGACTGATTTTGTCTCTTTATTCATCTACTACACTGTCAGTGTCTACTTTTACATCATCAAACTTTTCCTGTCTACAGTGTTGTTATGTAGCTGCTGTGTAAACAAAAATGACTTCATGATTATGTAGTTTATTATTATTGATTAACTGTCTTCTTACATATCCATCTCCATGGCACTCATCACATGGCTTCGTCCCTGTGCCATGGCAGGTGTGGCAGTCCTACATACAAACACATACACAAACATACACATACACATACACACACACACACACACACACACACACACACACACACACACAGAGTTAAAAATAACTTTACTGTCTGTAACACTAATGGTGTCAGAATGTCCCACTTCAGAATGCTGCTCTCTGATTGGCTGTTGAGGTCGACAGTTGAACTACAAAGTCTAAATCAGACCTCAACGTAAATTTAACTGCAGGTAACCATTGCAACAGTACGGATGCGACACTATGTTAGCAGCTGAATCACTCAGGACCCCTTGAACTTCTACAAAAAACCTATAGAAGCCTCTCAAAAGACCCCAGTCACCTCCTCAAGGACCCCACAGAAGCTGTTCATGGAGCCCTGGAACATCTCAAAGGATACCAGACCCCCAAAGGCCCTCAGTAGAATCTTCCAGGGCTTCTGAAATTGCCTCAAGGAGTACCTCAACCCCCCGCAGCACCTAAGGAACTTCATCAATAACCTCTGGGACACCTTCAATAACATATGGAGTTTTAAAAACCTCTGGACCCCATGAACCTCTATAAGGCCTCACTGAACCAGTACGAGGGCCATTAAAACACCTTCCATGAGGTCAGGGACAACGTCATACACCTGTATCATCTTCATGAAACATTTTCATGGACCTCTGGAACAACCTCAGGGTTACTGAGAACACCTTCAAGAACTTCTGGGACATCTTCCAGGACACTCTGAACCCTCTCAAGGACCACTGGAAAGCCAAAGAAGGACTCCAAGAATATTCAGACTCTAAACTAAATTAACCCTGGCAACAGAGAATCCTGCTCTCTGATTGGCTGTCAGCTGGACATTAAAATCACATAGTTCAGATCAATAGTTTTACCTTTGACCAAAATCAGAACTCAAGCAGCAGGTAACCATAGCAACCAGCTCCTGTTAACCAATCACCTTGATGGAGGACGTGTAGGGCACACGGATCTCCTCCGTATGATTGGTAAAGAGGCTGGGAGGCGTGGCCTGGATCTCCCAGGGCCGGGGGGCAGTCTGGGTGTAGAAGTCAGCCGGCTCACCTGTCAGTAACACAAGAGAGACGTGACGTCAACCTGCGGATCAAACACCTGTGAAAGTCCACCTGAAATCTGCCATAATGATGTCATCAGGGTCATCTCAGCTTCGGCTGCGTTACAGGTTTTGATTGACAGAAATGGGGGAGGGAAATGCAGGACCCAGAGCTAAGTCAAGATATCTTGACAATCAGGGATCACAGCTTAAACTTCCTGGAAAACTGTTCAGCGATGACAACATTATCTGTGGATCTTCTAAGCTCAGATTTAGGCTCACGTTGAATAAATGTGTGTGTGTGTGTGTGTGTGTGTGTGTGTGTGTGTGTGTACCTTCATGAGGTTTGTGGGACCACTCGGTTGACCTGGACTCGGTGAACGTCTCCAGTCGGTACTACAGAACAGAACACAGACTTCAACAGGAGATACTACATATACAGTTTTCAGCTGATAGACACAAAAATAGAAGCAACAACAACAGCAATACTATAATATTAGAAGATAACCACAAATATTAAAGTATCAAGTAATATTACAACAAACATTGCAAAGGTTTGATTAAAATCAATGAAATTCAGAAGAATCTGAATCAGAAGGAGAAAGATGCTCCAGTCAGTCACTATTCATGACAGATGACAGTTTGCTGATCAGCAGTACTGACAGTTAAGGTGAACATACTTCAAACTGTGGAACTTTCCCAGTACAGGAAACAGACTCAGTTTGAACACAATAAAACTCCAGCTGCACGCAGGCAGCAGGAAGTGCGTTTGAACTGCCAGCAGCTGGCGAGCACTCAGAGATCTGTTAGCGTGCCACAAGCTAACAGAGAGGTTCAGAGTTCCTCAAATCGAGAGCAGGAATTCTGAGGATTGTGTCGGTATAAACAAGAGTTTTGTTTGTCGGGAGTGTAAACCAGCGAGTCAGAGTCTGAATCTGGTGTTTACTCATAAGAGAAACAAAACACGTCAGTTTGATTGTGGAGACTCTCAGTCGAACAAAGAGTTTCAAACAGTTGATTCAGTGTGACAGAGGATATCATTTTCCCTGGTGTCCACTGCGAATAACAGTCCGCAAATCCACTTAGAAAAGAACGCTTCTTAGAACACAGGAACACGCCTGAGAATCATCACATTTTTAAGTTTTCCTCAGCATCAAAGTAATCCAGTGACAGCTGTCTGTACATCCGTGCGTACACTGCAAAAAACAACTACTAACAGCTAATTCAGCATAACTTTTAAAACTCAAGTTGTAGCCTACAGCTACCTGCCTGCATGGAAAAACATTATGAGAAATGTGCATCCAAATCGTAGAGTATAATTATCCCTAAATTGGGGTGGGGGTGGTTTATAGAGGGGTATTGAGGGTACTGGTGTCAGAGTACAAAGTCTATATGGGCTTCATAGTGAAAGCAGCAGAGAAGCAGCAGCAGCAGCTTCATCCCTCTGATGTAGATTACAGGATGCGTTCAGGCGCAACCCTGAGCGTACGCCACAATCACCGTTTTACACAGTGTAAGAAAATACACTTGAAGTGGAAAAAAATGTGCTATGGTCGCAGCTATACACATATAATGCAAGTGAAAGCTGCTGCATGGCCTGAGTGGACAGCTGGACCGATTCAAATAGAAGCGTCTCTCTTCCATCAAGACAAACGAGAGTCACAGTGAACAGGACCGTCTGTCTCAGATGCTTTATCGCTTCTCCACATTTACACTGTCGTCTAATGTAACATGAGAGTCTCCGTGATTTTAGTGTTTATATGAAGTTATACTGTCAGTTTGTGGACACATCCAGTCCTTTAGATGTAGAGCACGGAGAGAGAGGAAGGTCAACAAGTGGTTCACTTTGATAACGAGGCTGACATTTACGTATGTCCCCCTGGTATGAACATTTGATCTGTGTCTGGATATGGGACCTGGATCAGGACAAACTTGTGTTAATGTATGTGTAAATGCAGCATTACACTCAGACTGTGACCAGATCCTCCAGACCACATTGTGATCATGGTTCACACTGGGATCAGATACATTTGTACTGTTTGAACCATGAGTCAGCCACAGTCCAAACAGTAAACATGAGACCAACACGAGCAGCTCTGGGACGGTGTTTTTTTAAAATGCTAACACCAGCATGCTAATACGCTCACAACAGCTCATATTCAGCAGGTGTAATGTCTATGATGTCTTAGGCATGCTGTTACTAAACTCTGACAAATTTCAAGTTATTGTCCTTGAACCCAAACACCTTAGAAACACATTATCTAAACATAGTTACTCTGGATGGCATTACGCTGGCCTCCAGCACCACTGTAAGGAATCATGGGAGATATCATTGATCAGGATATGTCCTTACCTCCCACGTAAACAACTTTCAAGAACTGCCCTTTTTCACCTGTGTAAAATAGTAAAAATCAGGCACAAAACCAGCTCCCAGCGACACCCTCTCTGGCTTTACGAGGGGGCTTAAAACTTTCCTCTTTGAAAAAGCTTACAATTAGGGCCGGCTCAGACTTGCCTCAAACCAGCCCATCGTTATGCTGCTTTAGGATTAGACCTCCGGCAAACTTCCCGTGATGCATTAAGCTCCTCTCTCCCTCTCCATCTGTTCGCATTCAAGTCCCATTAAGGTACGTTACAAGCCCGGCTGACTGTACTCTAAGGATTGGTGATAACAGTTGTGCAGCACGAGGGTCTGCGGGCCAGACGTGGTTCTTAAAGAGTAACTTCGCACTAAAGTTGGATGTAGAGTCATTTTCTTACACTACAAATTCATCCTGGTCACATTCTTTAGTTTTTATTCCAAAGAGAAAAGAGAAAAAACAGCAATTCTGTCCTTTACACCCTCAAAAAATCTGTGAAAAGGACAGAATTGCTGGTTTTTCTTTGGAAAAATGTTAATAAGTAGCCCTAAAAGGTGGCATGGTAGAAACACTGTCGCCTCACAGCTAGAAGGTCTCGGGTTTGATTCCCGCTGTGGGCGCCAGGGGCGTGTCCTCCACCATGTCTTTGGTGCCTGCTGCTCAAGGAAAAAGGGCCTTTCTGCATGTTCTCCCCGTGTTCACCTGGGGTTTTCTCCATAAAAAACCCCACTAAAAACATGCAAGAAGATCACCACCTGACCAATGGTGACAAAAGAAACTGGGTCCCCGGGCGCCGGTCGGATGGCAGCCCACCGCTCCTGGTCTGCTGCGGAGGAAGGACGACCAGGATGGGTCAAACGCGGAGGACAAATTTCACCAAATTGCATGGCGTGTGCGTGTGTATGTAATGTGTGTGACAAATAAAGGGGATTGTCCCTCTGATTCTTCATAAAATGTGTGAAAAAAATCAATGGCATTAAACACCTCGTCCCCAAAGATGAGGCAACATCACATTTACCCCCCGACCAGCACAAATACAGACCACGGCTTAATACAAGGGGGAGATGACGGGGTCTTAGTCGTAAGGCAAACTGAGTCTGCAAGGGGGTAGGAAATCAGTGATCTGTATTAGATGATAACGGCCCTACAGACCATGACTGGAGCATCCTTGAGAACCAAACACAGCAGTAACACTAGCATCATAAAGAGCGTGAACATCAGATCACCCTGTAGGTGTTGGACGGCTCCATGTTGGTGATGACTCCATCATTGGCAGGACTTTTACTGTAGCAGCAGTGAGATGACGCAAAGCTCTTGAACGCCTCACGGGCCACATCCTCCGACAGGGACGGGATGCTACAACACACCCACACACACAAGAATCACAGCATGTGTTAAACCAGAAAGGTCTTTGAACGCAGCCTTTTTTATTGTCGAAGTAGCAACACGAGCATCCTGCTGGGTGAGACTGGCTGGTTCCTGCAGGGTCCACCACTCTCAGGTTAACAGGTTGAGCAGCTGAGCGAGACAGGTGATGTCTTACCTCCAGTCATCAGGTACAGGGCCAGGCTGGGGCGGGGCCACAGGGTCCACAGGCATAGGAGGAGGCAGGTAACCTCCTGCAGCAGCAATGGCAAACTTTAAGCAGTTGCAAGATCATGAATCTTATGTGAAAAGTTGCAGGTTGGGCTCCTCTTACCTCCTCCCGCCATGATGCCTTCATAGCCAGGCACGCTGCCAAACATGTTGGCCGCGGGGGCAGTGGCAGGGGGATACACAGCTGGAACAAACAGGAGACAGTTCATATATCAGATCCTCAGAGAGCTTTTACATCAAAGAACAGGAGGAGTTTAAAGCTGAAAAGAACAGTAACTTTATTTCCTGGTGCGTTAAGGAGGGCTAATCAGGCTAAGGAGCGAAAACACCTGTGCAGGTGGAGCAAGGCCGTGAAGGGCCTTTAGAGGAGCAGTGTGACGTTTTGGGTAATACACATATTTGCTATCTTGCTAAGTATGAGATTAGAAATTTGACACACTTCCCGTATCTGTACAGTAAATATGGAGGCGGATCCAGTAGCAAGTTAGCTTAGCACAAAGACTGGAAACAGAGGGAAACAGCTAGCCTGGCTCGAGAGGGACAGGAGAGCAAAGAAGATGGTACTGAAGGAGACAAAGATGTACAAAATGAGAGGAAATGGGATGCAGGAAAGGACGAGAGGAAGAAGAGAAGGAAATGAGTGGGTAGGAAAGCAGTAGAGGAGGTAGAGAAGGAGACGAGGAGGCGGCAGTCAGCTGGCTCTGCGCCCGCTATCTCACTGTGGAGACGGTGGAGGAGTCCGGGGGAAGTCAGACCAATCAAACGGACTTTGATCAATTTGATCGATCTTTTTTTTTTTTTTTTTTTTTTTTTTTTTTTAAATCACGCACTCACATTGTTAATCCATCAATATGCCCGTAAACCTGGAAAATTAACCAACAAATCCCTTAAAAACTCCTCATAGCGATACGTACTGTTAGCAATTTATCTTAAGATTTAACTGTCAGCGATAAAAAGGTGAAACGCCACATTCGTAGTAAGCCTGTAGTATTTAATTAAGTTTGGTTAATAAGATGACGAGTCTTTATTATTCCAGATAAGTCGTCGTTTCAACATCCTCCAGTCATTTTAAACGCTGAGTCAGTCCAAAAACTTTATTTACAAAAACGAAGGGCGAGACCACTGTTTTTTTTTTCTGGGTACACGCCAGACAAGGTCTACATCAAAAACGGCTGAATTTAGATCCGTTAACCCGGGTTTTAATTTACACCCATTAAATTAGGAAAGATTTAATCTGCGCTGAAGTTGTGTGAAACCTTTTTGCGTTTTTATAAAATGTTTGCAGGACATTTTCTTTGTAGGCATGTATATGTGCGTGCCAGCCAGTGCCCTGCAGCAGACTGGTGTTGTGCTCATTTTAGTGACCCGTGCACTGTCATGCCCTGTCCGTGTGTGTCAGCTCCTACCTGCGCTGTTCATCCTGCTGCAGATCGATATGATCGGTATTGATAGATATATCTAAACAAGCTCTCCGATAGTTCCACACCACCGCTATCCGCTGCAGCAAACGTCCAAACAGCGACAATGGAACATGCGACTCCGGTGGAAATTTCAAAATAAACATCTGACAGATGATTTAGCGGCTTTCCTAAATCCAGTGTGGGCTGTCGACCACAGTTTCCGGTCCTATTCAGTGTTATCTTTCCCAGAGATCTAAATGCAGATGGCATTTTAGACACGAATAGGAGTTTCAACGTTTTGACCAGATTAATTTTATTATTTTGAAAGTGGATGAATAGATAAATCCCGTTTGCAGACTGTTCTGGTCTAAATTAAATCTCAGATTATTGTTGCCCATTTTGTCTTTGGTTTAAGGTATGGCTCGACTAGCTTTACTACCCGTTTCTACTCTGTTTTTACTGTCTAAATTACACAGTGTGCACAAAAAAAAAAACCTACAATAACTCTGGCTGACCTGGACCACCATCTAAAAATAAAGGTTAAGCGGTCAGCGTTTGAAGTTACTGTATGCTTTTGTTTTGAAAGATACAGACACAACCTCCGGTGTTGCTGTGATTTCTCCTCCGGTAGCTTGACTCGAGCATTTTCGGGAATGTGGACCACGCCCCATCTGGGATAGATTACAGAGCAGAGTGCACGAGGAAAAGTGGAGGGGGAGGACAAAATAGCAGGAACACCTAGAGGCTGAACATCAGAGGGTTTACTGAACAACTTAGTCCTGCTTTTTATCCAACACGCTGAGAAGCAGACATGTTTAAAGGACACATGCAGTTCTGCAGCCCACGGTGGTCTGCACGGCTCCAAACCCGATCTGACAACGTGAACATTTAGTGAAATGTCAAACTGTGCTGTTCACATCAGCCCAACAGGCCCAGAGCTGCTCTCTGCGTGTCTGACATGTTCAGGCAGTTTGTGAAAGTAAATATTTCTCAGGTCAACAGGAAACAGCTGCTCCGACGATCCTGGCAGCCGGTGTCATTGCATGCGAGCCCCCTCCTCCTTCCCCGGGGGGAGCAGCCATGTTGGAGGTCCCTTAGCTCCTCAGGTTGTTCACAGTTTTAAAACATCAGGTTGAGGGTCTGCTGGATGGGTCAACAAGGAGAGAGGAGCGGGACATCTGATCTCTGTCCATGGACAGGGCTGGATTAACCTATTAAGAGATCTCAGGGGTAAAAAAAAAAAAAAAAAAAAGCTGGGGGATCCTGTTAATCCTCCTGCTGGATATCTACCAGGGCCCATATTTGCTTTGTGATAATTAGATTAAATACATTTATTTAGGGAGGCAGAACGAGTAAGCACAGCGCCTGCTGTCAAACCAGTGTCAACAGAACAAAAGACCATTTGTGCCTTTAACACTCTCACATCTGATGGCTTTGATGGGCCTAAAGTTCATGTAGGCGGTCTGTTGCAAAAAAGGGATTCAGATAGTATGCTCCGAAGCCTGGGAGAAATGTCAGGCATGTTTTGTCAGGTCTGTGGGTGAGGTTCTCCACCAGGGCCCAGAAAGAACTCAAGTCCTGGCGGCGAGTCCTCTCCACAGGTGAAGCCGGGGGCCGGGACCTCCACCACAAGCACCGAATGGAGTGTTTATCAGGAAACTGTCCGTCAGCCATCTCAGTCCTGTCATACAGGACAATAAAACACGTAGCAGAGTGGTGGAGGTAACTAAATACTTTCATTAAGTACAAAGTTGAGGTACTTTACTTGAGTCTTGTTATTTACTGCTACTTTATACTTCTACTCCACCACAGTTCAGAGGGAAATACTGCACTTTTTGCTCCACTACATTTATCTAACAGCTTTAGTAAGTTTACAATTAAGATTTTTTCATACAAAATATATGAAGAACTTAAAAAATGTAGTATTTTATATATACATTTTTTTTGTTTGTTTGTTTTTTTTATTATTATTATTTTAAGATTTTGGACTGTTGGTTGGACAAAACAAGCATCCTGTCACTTTGGGTAATTTTGATGCCATTTCTCATGATTTCCAGAATTTTTACAAACTATACAATCAATCAGTCAATGGAGAAAATAATCAGCAGATTAATCCATGATGGAAATAATTGCAAGTTGCAGTTCTGTACAAAACAGTTTAAAATGAGCTCCACCTCAACCAACTACAACAATAAAATCCTTCTTTAGCATGAATACATGAATAACAATAACCCAACGATGTATGATAGTATAGCAGCAGGGAAAATTTTGCTTTGAGTACTTTTACTTTTAATACTTTAAGTTAGGATACATTTTCCTGATAATACTTTACTACTAATACTACATACTTTTAAGTGACGTTTTCAATGCAGGACTTGTAACAGAGCAGACTGTTTTTACAGTGTGAATTAGTCTAGTACATGTCTTTTTTTAGGTCTACATACATAAAACTCCTCTTTCAAAGTGTAGATGTTACTGTAACATCGACTTTCTTCCCACACCTTGATTCAGTGAGGTCATCAGCCTGTCAGCTGCTCTTAAAGGATTTCCTGGATCATGCTGCTCAATAGTTGGGATTTAAAGTTCATTCTTACACTGCAGCAGCTGACACAATGATTAATTTACTAAATTACTTTGAAAGGTTAAATGAAACAGTCTGACGAGGTTATAAAACCACATTTGAAAATGAGTGCAACATTTTTAGTACATTTCTGAAGTGTTTTGTGTACAGTAAGCATGCTGCTAAATGTAAGAACAAAACTGAAATAACAAAGATTTTAAAAACTAAATTTAGTAACAGGATGTCAAGCAGGACCCTGTCAGAGGCTCAGCTGATGCTGCATCTCAGAATAATTGATCATTTCCGCCCTACACACACATACTTCTGCCGGCCTTGAGAGGACTATGCTGCTGGACTCCGGCATGTAGGCGGTCTGTTGGACAAAGGGATTCAGACAGTGTCAGGCATGCCATGTCAGATCAGTGGGTGAGGGTCCCGACCAGGGCACCAGGGCCCAGGGGGCACCCAACTCCCCAAAGCAAGCACAAACTCTGCAGTGTTCTGGCAAAGTGTGAATGCGCTAAATATCTTAAAAAACAGTTTTTACGTGGTGCGGTGACCAACTCTGACAAAAAAAGAAGAGTTTATGTGGAATAAAAACCCTAAAAATTCAGTTTTTTTCCAGTTTCCCCTCATTTTGCAACGTCTAATCTCCAGTATGGAAGAAGTTATTTTAGATCTTCTAAATTTAGTTTTCGTGTTTATAATGTAGAAAACAGAAGGCTGATTTGATGATGAGAAAACGACTTCATAAGACTCATAAGAGTGGAGCAGGACCGACACACACTGTCTGTTTGGAGTTTCAAAGCAAACCAGTGTTTCATGAACTTTTGCCTTTTCTTGTGAGAATGTTTTCTGTAGTGATTTGATATGAGTGTATTTACATTACAGCTAATGACTGTGACGGACAGGCTGACATGCAACGGTCAACTTAAAGCAGATGTGTTCATGGCCAGTAGGAAAAAAGATTTCTGCAGGGGGAGCCAGAGTCACACACACTCTCACACACACACACACTGCTGACAGTCTTCAGTTTACATTCCTATAGTTCAGTGTCAGTGTGTGTGTGTGTGTGTGTGTGTGTGTGTGTGTGTGTGTGTGTGTGTGAATAAAGAGGCAGAGTTACAGTACTGAGACAGACAGACTGACAGGAAACTCTGCAGTTTAAATAAGCACAGGGAGGTGTTTGATTATCTGTGTTCCTTGCTTTGTCTCTGTGAATCAAACGCACCTCAAAGGGGCTGAAATGTGACGCTGTGTTCACACACAGATACACCACAAACTGTTCCTCTCACTCAGCCTGAAGCTCTCAATAATTGGATGTATGTGGAGAAACTGGCTCATCATGTTTTTTTCTT
Organism: Chaetodon trifasciatus; assembly: GCA_037975065.1. Lineage (NCBI taxonomy): Eukaryota > Metazoa > Chordata > Actinopteri > Chaetodontiformes > Chaetodontidae > Chaetodon > Chaetodon trifasciatus. Next base: position 2,514,809 of record JBBMOE010000018.1, read on the forward strand.
TTTTTTTTTGTATAGGGAACATCTTTATGTTTGCCTTCAAACTAGGTCGGTTTCACACCTGAAGTTTGGTTCACATGGTCTGTACCCAGAGGCAAAAAAGATCTTTTCTTTTGATTCTGGTCCGATTCACGTTCACACTGTTGTTATTTTTTTGAACAAAGAAACAATAGTAGTCCATGGATCCGCAGGGGGATATCAGATCCCAGTCAGTGTGGCTGCGTTTCACTGAACTTTGTGTCTTTATCTTCTCTGGTGTCACACACAAAAAAAGATTACTGATGACTGATTATGAGCATCATTAGTCATCTGCAACTGAACCTCACCGTCATGTACAGCAATGGCAGACAAAGAGCAACGGGACATTTTGTAGAGTAAAACTGGCAGGCAGGGTCAGTTACTGTGTGGTCACTACGTTTCACTCACTTTTTAATTTGAAACTGCTAAAACACACGGAACAGGAGTTCAACACACTTCTGCTTGAACACCTGTCCTCCCACCTATGTCAGCAAATCATCTAAATTCAATACGGAGGAAGTTTGAATAGTTTTTGTGAATCTAATGGACACAAACATGTAAACACCAACACATAGTACAGGCCTTTTTTAAACAATGAAGCCATCATTGGAGCAGGAGCTCATCACGTGGGCTGCTGTAACGTCAGCTACATGTGAAAGTCATTCACAGAAAAATGCCATCTGGAACGATGAGTTAAATTACAGAGAAGCACAGTAAATATTTTACTCCCCACCTCCCCCTGTAATGTTAATCCAGTCTGAATGGGGCTTTTGTCCCCTGTTGGCCCTGAGCTAAAATGCTAACAAGTTGCTCCGCTGCTATTATAGGAAATTAAATTAAATTGAATTAAATGAGATATCTTTATTGTGTTACATATTTCAGGTGGTTCAGTAACAACTGAAATCAGAAACAAAAAAAATGTAGCTCATTTTAAATATATTAGTCTTAATATGTTCATTTATTTGCTAGTTTTGCAGCCAATTTTCCATCCATTTGACTCTTGAACAGCTTTGAACAGACCAGTCAAGCACAAGTTCTACTTTCCACGTCAGCATAGCTGCAGGGTCTGTGTGATGTCAAATTCTTTAGCTGCCTTTAGCATGCTAAGTCCCTGTTAGCCATGAGCTAATGACCCACTTTGGCTGGTGCTCCATTTTCACAGAAGAAGAACGAAAAGTAGATCCGGCAGTTCTAACAATGTAAACAGTTTTTATCAAACCCTCTCCACAACTTTTACACCTCAGAGAGGAAACAGAGGAGAGTTTTCTGATGTTTCTATTCTTAACAGATGCAGGAGGGAGCCAAACTCACAACTTTGAGCCTTTGGTCCTCCTCCACTGAGAGGATGTTTACACATCACTGTGTGTGTGTGTGTGTGTGTGTGTGTGTGTGTGTGTGTGTGTGTGTGTGTCATCCGGGTTGAGAAGAGTCATGCATTTTTTCCATTACCCTCATCAAATCAATGTTAAACACTCCTCCTCCATCTACTATCCCTGTGCAACCACAGAGAGAGAGTGTGTGTGTGTGCGTGTGTGTGTGTGTGTGTGTGTGTGTGGGTGTGTGTGTGTGTGTGTGTGTCACCAAACGGCCTGATCAATAAGCAGATAGGATATTTGATCAGTAAAAACTGGGACAACCAGTCTGCCAGATGTGGTTTCCAGATAAAGTGCTGCTGATTTAAGCCAGTTTGTTGTTATCTCACAGCAGCTCGGCTTCATCTCTGTTCACTTCTAAAAATAAAAGTTCAGTGACTTTGGCCATCTCCTGACTTTTCCTCTTGCGCCACCAGCAGGTTCACATTTGGGGCTTTTAGTCAAAACAAATATTTGATGGGTTGCCATGAAATTTGACATACTCTTTAATGTTATTATCAGGCCAAAATTGAAATTTGTCTTTTACTTTGGTTTACAATTAAATACTAACAAAATAAATTACATTCCCATCAGCCTCAGCTCTACTTTGTGTTTACCGCTAATTAGCAAATATTGGCATGCAAAGTTGCTAACTAAGATTGTGAACATGGTTTAGATTACCTGCTTACCATCAGCATGTTAGCATTGTCATTGTGACCATGTTGGTACGCTGATGTTACCGTTTAGCTCTAAGTACCGCTGTGCTGACGTACAGCCTAACAGAGCCGCTAGCATGGCTGTAAACTCTTAGTCAAATGCAACTTCCAGAGAACAACTTTGTCTCATATTAGGGCCAATATACAGCTAATCAGGTGTGGTTTGTATGTAGCCTGAGAGACTAAACTCAGGTCCCGTAAAAGACGCTGTCCCATCCATCAGCCGAACACTCGCCTGTTTTCTGTCAGCCTCACAGAGGTGTCAGCATGCGACCCTGTCGTCATGACGACCACTCAATAAACCGCCTCTCCTCCCACTGTGCTAACAGACGGTGGGTCGCCATGGCAACTGTAAACATCCAGGGGGCCCGTGGGTTGATGTGGCGACCTGAAAGTGTGTTTATGTGAAGTGAAACGCAGAGGTTTGATCGCTGCAGCTCCTGCAGGAAAGACATTACAACTAAAACAAAAAAAACAAAACATATGAGAAGATTTGATTAGTAATTTTAAATTAAACAAAAAATACTAACTAAATAATCTAAATCTATTTTTTAAAAATCTGATAAAAACAGGGAAAGATAAAATGAAGGTAACACTAAAACTAAAAAATAAAAATGAAAACAAACCCTGCCACTCATAGTTACTGTTGCTACACCTGTCAAGCTTTCCACCATCACCCTGCACATATGCAGTTAAAACTAAAAAAAAACAAAAAAAAACAATCAAAAGTAACATGATGAACAGTGAGTCCTTGATTTCAGACAGAAGTTATGAAAAGCTGCTTTATATTTCTAGCTGACAACCATCAATTTTATTGAAACGACAGCTGTCACCAGCTGATTTTTAACTTTAGAGTATACTGAGAAGGCACACAGTGTCTGGCTAATGCTAACCATCAACAGCCTGAACTCTGACACATACCATCCAGGCCTGAGCGGAGTTTTTAATAACATAACCTCTGCCCTCACAAAATAACGTAGTTAGCCAAAGATATGCTAACTCTTGGCTTTGGTTACTACTGTATGTGGTAAGCTAGTTAGTTGGACATTAATGCTAATGTTAGCATGTTACAGTGGACAAATACATTGTTTAATCCATTCCTTTGACAAAAAAAGGCAAGAAGAAGACAAGAGCCTTCAAACTCTTCGTACAGTGTATCTGCTGTGTCTGGTTATGATTGCTAAACAATGACTGAATGATCACTGTTTGGTGGAGGAGGTTACTGATTTGTCCCTTCTAAATGATAAAAACAAAATAAATAAATAGAAATAAGGAAAAAATATAGCCACAGGAGGCCATTTTTTTAGGAGGTAGCATAGGATGTCTCCACAGAGTTTAATCAGGATTGCTCAAAGGCATTCAGAGTTATGTGTGAATATGGGATAGGCCATGGCCACTCGTACTAACCAATATGGCACTTTTTTTCTCATAGAATTTGGTAAATACCGAAATTGGTGAAATTCTGTCAACTGGGTTTTGATGTTGTGGTGTTTGTAGTGCCCCCTATGGATCAAGCTCAAAGTGCTTGAGTCTAGATTTATGATGATTGTTAACAAGTTATGTCCATGTCCCTGCTAAGCCCCGCCCCTTGCAAAGTTTATTGGTTGATGGTGGCCATGTTGCTCCTTGCTACCTTGCTCATTTATAATTGTATAGCCACTTTGGTCTTGATACAGGCAAAGTCCAAGAAATTCTCATATTACTGTCCCTGTCATGGCAGACCTTCACGGTCCAGGAAGATTTTGTTGGAAAGCAAATTTAGCTGGACTTGTGTTTCCAGTTTCAGGTCAATTGGATTTACCATGTGTGGGTTGTGGCCTTTCCAGATTTTAATTTTTGGGCTGTTTGGGCAAATATTTCTTGAGAAGCAAGAGTTTCATGTTTCTTGCTGATTCCATCTCAAAACATTTTGACCTTATGCAAAAGAAAAGTAATACTACCACTCCTACTACTACTACCACTACTACTACTAATAATAATAATGACAACCTGGTACAAATGTAACAGGGTTCTGCCCCTTTGGGGTTTGAACCCCAATGAATGAAAAGTGATAAAATGAACTGAGAGGAATCCATATCTCTACCATATTGGTGATCATCTGCATTTGAGGTCTGTCAAACATTGTTTTGAGAGGACTGTTCCTTTAAGACTTTATTCTGCACAGTGTTGAACAGAAGAAACAGCAGAAACCTCAGGAGGACAGTACAGTGGACACAATGGAAACTCCAGGACATTCTGAACAGTCATCTGTTCACACACACACACACACACACACACACACACACACACACACACACACACACACACACACACAAACTGAACACTGATCCAACCTTTAACCTTACAGTGATGATCCTTTTAAAGTCAGTCTGTTTTTTTTGCAATCAGGTCATCTGGAGGACATTTTGAGACCAAATTGTCATTGAGGAAAACCAGTTGGTCACAGTGAAGGACGTGCAGTACGAAACTGTCCGCCGACTCTGTTTGCTGCTGATTGTTTTTGTCTTCTCGCTGAATGTGAGAATCACAGCAGACACCACCGTCCACGATATCACATCAGAGAGAACTTAAATAAGTCAAAGAAAGTCCAACCTGACGCTCCTGGTGGACATGTGTCCTCAGAGGACGGCCAGGTCGTGGCAGCTCTTGGACCTCACTTTGACCGCCATGCGCTGGTTGTTGCGTGCTACCAGTCGGTCCAGGAAGCGCCGAGCCTTCTGGGTGATGCTCTCTTTTCGTTTGTAGATGGAGCGTCGGCGCTGGACGGCCTCGCTGGAGTCTCGTCGGAGGCGGATCTGTCGGACCACACCCTCGAACAGCTCGGCCACATTGTGCTGCAGAGACGCCGACGTCTCGATGAACTTACAGTCAAACACCACTGCACATGCTCGCCCCTCTGGGAAATATACGGAAAGAGAGTAAATTATTCCACTGGCATCAGTCAATCATTACCCATTATCAATTTGTCGTATATCAATATGTGCATGTATAGACCTCATGTGACCTTTGACCCCCACCTTCCACAGCAACTTCTCTGGACCGGACCAGGTCACTCTTGTTGCCCACTAGAATGATGGGAAGGTTTTCGGCCTGGCGGGCGCGTCGCAGCGTGATACGCAGCTCAGAGGCTGAGTCAAAGCTGGAGCGGTCGGTGACGGAGTACACGATGACATAAGCACTCCCAACCTTCAGACAGTTGTCCTGAGAGGAGCCTTCCTCCCCCACCTGACGGGTAGAGAGACATGGACACAGAGGAGGAAAGAAATCCACGTTTTAAGAGCCAGTTTGGAAAAATCGATCTCATTCATCTCTTATGTTCCTGCTTGTGTTTTTATCTAACTCACAGAAGACTTCTGTTTGCTGATTTGTTGTGCTGACAGAGCTTCAGTGAAATATAATGCTGTTTAGATACCAGGAATGTAAACTGCTGCTGTCGAAGGCATTTATTCACAACAAATTATTCTGCTTTTCATTTCACGATCTTAGAAAAACTATCCAAAGCGTAATGTGTGTGGCCATTATTGTTAATATCTTATGTGGATGTAAACATGAAACCCTCTGCAGGATGCCATGTTCCCATAATCCTCTGCTTCAAAAGGGACCTCTAATGTTCCACAGCTTTCCTTCATCAACACACACTATACCAGTTTGTCGTTCTCCCAGGTATCCATGACGATGAGTGTGGTCTCCTCTCCGTCTACTGTCAGCGTACGCTCGTATGTGTCCTCTGTAACAAACAATCAACACAAACAATAAAGAACAAGACTCAGAAGCCCCGCTAGCAGCTCTGTGAGGCTTTACTTAGGCACAGCAAGCTTTAAGCTAAATGACAATCAACATGCTAACATGCTGATGTTTTGCAGGTATGATGTTTACAATGTTCATCATCCAGTTAAGCGTAAATACAAAGATAATGCTAATTAAGCATCTAAATACACAAAGTGTGTGATGGGAATGTCAATAGTTTTGCAGGTATGTGGTCATATTGAGTACATTAAATCAGATAGATAGAAAGATAGATAGATATTTGTTTCCACAGCCGGTACACACAAGAACAGTTAAGGAACAATGATCACAATGCAGTCACGAGAACGTGAGTCCATTTGAGTGTTATTTCTACAGTTTGCTGAGGGCAGTGATGGCAGAGAAGCTCTTGCATCGTGCTTGTTCACAGATCAGAGATCTGTGTCTGTGGCCAGATGGGAGCAGGGATGGCAGTGCCAATGAGGAAGACCAATGATTTTAGAGACACTGTGTGTGATTTTGAGGAGTCTGTTCCTGCTGGTGACAGTGAGCATAGTAAAGTAGCACGTGGAACAGTAAGAGGATGGGTTCAATGATGGTCCTGCACAGGAGTAGCAGAAGATGGGGTGTGACTGAGAGTTCCCAGAGTTTCCAGATGATTGAGAACATCTGTGTGTGTGTGTGTGTGTGTGGGGGGGGGGGGGGGGGGGGGGGGGGTTTAGTACGGGTTTCAGTGACGAGTTCCTTGTTCTTTGTGACATTCAGTAGAAGGTGACAGTTTTTAGTATAGAGGGTATACAAGAAGGGGCTCAGAACACAGCCTTGTGGGGCTCCGGCATTGGTGATGATGGTGGATGATATAGTAGTACCCATCCTGACAGCTTGGAATCTGTTACTACAGAAACTGTGCACCCAGTGGATGAGAGGAGTGGGACGTCTAGATGGTAGAGTTTGCTAATCACCTGGTTGCATTGAATGGTGTTGAAGGCAGAGTGAAAATCAATGAACAGAATCCTGGCATAGTGGTCAGGGGAATCCAAGTGCTGTAGGGTATGGAGGAGACATGCCACAGCGTCCTCCGTCCCTCGTTTGGATTTATATGCAAACTGGTGAGGGTCTACTTGCAGGCTGACAACAGGAGGATGGAAATCAGCGGCAGTTTTCCAAAACATGTCATTACTATGGAGGTAAGTGCCCCTGGTCTGTGGTGGCTTGGTTCAGAGAGGTAGGTTTCCTGGGGACTGGTATTATTCCCAAAAAACAGGTACTGATACAGTCTGCAGGGATTCAGTGAGGATGGAATGGAATCTCTCGTAGTTGTTGAAGCAGTCATAGGTGTCAAAGTGGGCATTAAAAGAGCTCACATCTCTGGTGAATGAGGCAACATCTTTGAGTGATGTTATGTCAGCGTTATTGTTGTTCTCTGAAAGTGTCCTCACCCTTTGAAAAGTCTGTTTGGTGTTCATATTGCTGAAGTCTTGTTTGAGGTTGTCTGAGTTTGGCTTTCCTGATGTCATTTTTCACAGAGCGGTTTATGGCTTTGAATGAAATCCAGTCTTTGCAGTGAAAGGCCTGTAGTCTGTGTTTATTGTGGGGAGTGATCCATGGTTTTGAATTGAAATACCTCTTTAGTCTTCTGACTGGGATGGTGGTTGATGTGCAAAAATTGATGTAATCCTGATGTTAACCCTGTTGTTCAGATTGCCATGGAGAATACTCCAATCAGTGCACGCCAGGAATCCCTGAACTTGTGCAGTTGCATGCTCCGACCACTGGTTAGTGCCATATTGTGGCCTTTGACATTTCAGTGCTTGTTTGTATTGCAGAAGCAGGAGGACAGTGTTGTGGTCCACAGAACCCAGAGGTGGCTGTGCTCAGGCCACATAGGCATTAGTGTTTTCATAGCATAAGTCCAGTGTTTCCCCCTCTTGCTGGGACATTCACACATCTTGCTTGGACGAGGGCAGAACACCATCCAACCTGCAGGTATTAACCTGATAATGTGGCTACATGGAAAGTCAGTGGATCACCAGATTTATTACATGTACACATTTCACAGCATTTCATGGTAATCTATCCAATAGCTGTTGAGATATTTCAGGAGTGGTGGACTGACTGGCCAGCATCTTCATTCCTGCAGCCATGACCCAAGCAAGGCTAGAAGTAATAAGCAACATGGAGGACCAACAACAAATTATATTTGTGATCATGAAGAGACAAATAAAAACCTGGCAAACTTCAACACAATAAGTTGAAGCAAACAACAGCATGATGAATCTGATCATACAACAAAAACAATAAACACATGAAGCAGAGAGTGTAACCAGACATGGAGCTCAGTCTACTTGAAAACTAATAGCAGACAGGCTCTACCCCCTCACACCATGTCAGACTGTCATGGATCAATACAGGTTGTCAATCATGGCTCCAGGCCAATCAACACGTGACACAGGAAGGGATCAATGATGCTGGGTCAGTCAAGGTTGTGATGCAAGATCAAAGTCAGAGACAGAGACAGAGACTGAGCACTGATCTGCTGAGGACTGAGCTGGAGTTTGCATTTTGGGAAATATGCTTATATTTGTTTTCTTGCTGGGGGGTTGATGAGAAGTTTCTCATCTCACTCTCTCATCTCATGTCTGTATGCTAAATATGAATACACCTACCAGCATCTCTAAAGCTCACTGATTAACACATATCTTGTTTGTTTAATGTGTACAATAACAGAAGTGTAAAAACAAAAAAAGGCCATTTTATTGGAGGGCACAATATTTTTGGGTCAGGAGCATTTGCCTGGGAAACCAGCAAGGACAAGAAGCTACGAGATACATGTTAATTAGTGATGTTAAGAGGTGCTGCTGGGTGGGTTTTGCTACCTTTGGACAGACCCTGGCGAGCTGTTTATGCTAGGTCAAGTTAGCTTGCTGCTGACATTAGCTTCACATTTACTGTACAGACACAAGAGTGAAGAAAGTGGACTCTTGGCAAGAACATTTTCCTGAAATGTCAAACCTTTTCTTTAATACATTCCATCAGGTTGGTCACCTGTCAGGTTCTCCAGCAACCAGAAAAATCCCCTGCAGCCCAGAAAGCAATCTGCCCATAGACAAGAATTATAGAAGAGACATTTGTAAAGCTGTTGACAGGAAGCCAACAAACAAGTGCAACTACAAACAAGATCAGTTTTTTGTATTAGTGTATAAACTGACTCACTGCTGTCTGCCACACTGCAGTATCCATCTGAAGTTTGCTAACATTAGCCACCAGGAGCTACCAGACCAGGACAGGCTACAAAACCCCTGAGTGTGTTGAACCCAAACATGTGTTTTATTTCATATGGCATTTGTTTAAAGTGAGAACATGAAGGATTAACAGTTAACTACATGAACTAATCAGACAAACAAAGGCAGCATCTCACCTCCAGATTGCTCATCTTTCTCTGTGATCCCAGCAAAGATTCCTGCGAGGCTGGTCTTTCCGACACCATGGTCGCCTAGCAACACCACTCTGTAAACACAGTCCGAGTCACTCTGCGAGTCGTCCTCCGAGTCTGAACTCCACTCGGCACGGTAGTGGAGTGACTTGTCTCCAGGGTGGTAGGATGCTGATTGTCCCAAAGGTGGGTGGCTGCGCTGGGTGCAGGGCTGCTTGGGGTTGGTTTGGGCGCTGCTGGGGAGCTGGGGGTCTCGAGTCCAAGATGGGTGCTGGGAAAAGTCGGAGGGAGGAATTGGTGTACTTCCTCGCCGCTGCAGGGGCTCCTTCTCTCTTTGGGTGTTGAGAGTCATCTTGCTACGGTAACGACATCAGGACAGGACAGGCCTGAGGGAGTAGAAAGGTGGACTCAGGTTTGAGAATAAAGTCTGGTTCACTATGGTCTTTAAAATCCTTGAAAGGTTTTTTTGATTGACACTGAAAATGACCAAACACTGAGTATTATTTTGGCGTGATGGAGGAGACGTCCCGCAGCCCCTCCAATCTAATCATAGTTTTCTGTAAAGCTGAAACATGAAGCTGCTTTTTGTCCATATTCTAAGACTGCGGTCAACAACCTGGCCTCTACCGACCTGCCGTAGTTTAACTTCTCAGCTGGGGAGAAGTTAAACTGCGGGAGTGTACTCCTGGGTGTGTCAGTACACTCTGACATCACTGCTAGGTGTGCTACAGGTGCAACAGACTGTGAACTTTAAACCAGAGAGCTCACAGGGTTTTCACATCAGAAGTGCAAATAAAGCATTGTGCTGCACACAGCCATTCTGGCTAAGTCTCTCTTAAAAAGAGATACTGTATCTCGAGAAACTTCCTGTTTAAATAAGAGCTCAATAAATAAGAATAAGTCAAATTATTTCCAATATGGAGAGTGGCTGTGCTCTGCTGATTTTCCGCCTGGTTTTAATGTTCGTCCAGAGGGATTCAGCATTGACGGAAGAAGCTAAACGACAAGAAGACAAGAAGTTTATTTTGATCACTGAATTCTCAAGAGTTCTATAACTCTACTCTGTGATCCTATAGGAATGAGAGGACAGAGGACCACGATACCAGGGTATAAAACGTGTATTATGATTATTTAGATTCTGATGTAGTCCGTTGCTTCTCGGTTTGATTATGATCTGTTCTTCGTTCCAGACACTACCTCGCACAAACTCTCTTGTGTGTTTTGCTGTTGTGAAACTGGCTTCACTCGTTAAAGAGCAACTTAAGATCTCATTTCATTTGATTTATGTTTTTATTTCTTGATTGGAGCAGAGTGAACTACTTTAGGGGCAATTTAAATCCATAAGTACTGGATTTCAGCCCAGTTTACTACCTATTTATGGGATAGCTGATACCAGCATTCTGTGGCACCAGCAATGTTTAAAACATACCTTAGTTTAAACAGAGTTTGGGAGTTAGACTGTAACTTACTACAACAGGCACAATGCAAGTTAGATGCAACAGAGAGTTAAGATGGAATTTAAAATGTAAAAACCTTCTGAGCAAGTGAAAGTCACTCCTTATTAAGATTTGTTTGTTAGAAAGAAAGGAGAGACTGATGAAAGAAGAGCCAGAGGGAGCATATTTCCCGTGACAGACTACATCCCTTTACATTTACGATGACACTGAACGCTAACACTGCTGTGTTGTAAAGTTACTGTTACTTGGACTAGACAAGGGTACAGTGTGATTTTTCACCAGTTTAAATATTATTGCATACATTCAAAACAGTCTTTTGTAGGTTTCTCATAATGAACAATATATACTGGGTGCATAATCTGTTGAATTGTATGAGCAATTTACTAATTCAATAAAAAAAAAAAAGATCAGACAGAGTACGATTGAACATCTGCACAACGCGAGCCCAAGGTTGAATCCTGGTTACTAGAAACCAAATGTACCCATGAAGAGTCTACCATGCCTAAGAGAGCACAGACACACAAACAAACCTTCTACCATAAATAATTCAAGCATTTAAAGGTGCCAAGTACGACAGTCAGTGATGGTGAGGTTAAGTCCGGCCAGGTCAGAACTCCTGCCTTTGGGGGGAGTTAAGGACATACTTGCTGTAACTTATTTTGGGTGAATAGAAACATCTTAAAAAATCCTGCAAAATTTTCATGACCAATAAGTATATTTAAAATTTTTGCTAATTAATCCACAGCAGAACCACAACACCAGAGAGTCAAGAGGTCAAAGGTCACAGGTCTCTCATGTAAAATATCACATAGTATGTGTCTGCTAATTAAGAAGCTGAAAAGAGTTAATGAACTACATCAGGTGCTTTTACGAAAATGAGATCAACCAGAAACTTTAGTATGTTTTAACATAATCAAATTAGACGAAAAGTGTCTGAAAACCACATCCTTCATGTATCTTCCATGTGAATGTCCAAAACACATCTCTATATTTAAACTTGACAAGTGTTAAATATCTTTCACGTGATATTAAATGTTAAACTGGGGGGTTTTGCATGCAAAATACCTGAAAATCACATGCTGTGCTATATACGTGCTGATATGATGTGAATTTGTTTTTGAAGCCTAAAGTTTTTATCCATGGAGTGCTGAAAAACTAAATAAAAACATCAGTAGAAAATAGCATGCAATAGATGGAATAGCTTACCGTACACCCCATGAACAGTCTCGTTTGTGTCCAGCCTCAGTAAACAACAGGACTGAAGTGAACCCTGTCTCTCTGTCTCTGTCAGTGTAACAGTAGCCAGCCCCGGTGCCACAGTAACCCGCCTGGAAAAAAAAAAAGTTCCACAACAGCGTTAAAAATTCAGCAGTGGAATCACAGAGTTGTCTACCTCCCTCTGTGTGTGTGTGTGAGTGTGTGTGTGTGTGTGTGTGTGTGTGTGTGTGTGAGTGAGTGTGTGTCAGTGACAGCAGAGGAGAAACAGATAACTGAGGAGGGAGCGTGTGTGTGTGTGTGTGTGTGTGTGTGTGTGTGTGTGTGTGTGTGTGTGCGTGTGTTAGGGGGGTGAGGGGTGTGTGTGGGTGTGTGTTGTGTTATCAGTGTGCAGGGTGAGTTGGTTTTGGAAACATTTTGGTCACTTCCTGTTCGACCAAGACAAGACTCAGTTTGGCTTGTTGAAAGCCTTCAGTCTTCAGCCTTCAGGATAAGTTAGACTAGTTTACACAGAAAACATTGAGTGATAAAAGGTTTGTCGATTGATGTGTTTTACAGACATCAACAGAAACTTCTACATATGACCCATTTAAAGACATACTGATACTGAATAACAGAAAATATAACTGGCTAATGAGGAGGAAGGGAAATGACTACCGAGCTGATGCAGCACTATTTATCATGTTATCAGTTTACTAACTAGCAGATAAAGGATAACTAATATAAAGGATCAATGAACTAACCAGCAGTTTACACCTGATAGGAAGGGGATAGGAAGGAATAGCTAGCTAACAGGACCAGTTCAGTTTACTGACTAATCTAACTAGCTAATGAATGATGATACAGATTTATCTGATAAAGGTCTACAAAAATACCAGTTTACTAACTGGCAGGTTGATGAAGGTCTAAGTGATAATAATACCAGTGCAGTGTGCTAATGAATCACCAATTGACTGACTAGCTAACGATGAAGGACTAACCAACACCAATACCAGTTTGCAAATTAGCTAGCTGAAGAAGAACCAGTTTACTAACTGGTAGGCTAATGAAGGACTGATAAAGACCCTGGTTTACTAACTAACAAGCTGATGAAGGTCTAACTGATAAAAAAAATACCAGTACACTAGCTAGCTGATGAATCACCAGTTCACCAACAAGCTAGCTGACGATGGACTAACCTGCAAAGACACCAGTTTACATACTAGCTGACAAAGTGTACTTACTTGCTAGCTGACAAGGACCAGTTTACTAACTAGTGGGCTGATGGAGACCTAATTGATAAACGTATTAACTAGCAACTTGATGAGGGATCATCTGATAAAAAATACCAGTTTACTTGCTAGCTGATGAATCATCGGTTTACCAACTGATGTAGCAAGCTCACGAAGGACTGATTGAAAAAAAGTATGAGTTTAACTAGCTGAAGAGTCACCAGTTTAGCTAGCTGACAAAGGATTATCTTACATATACCAGTTTACCAACTAGCTACCTGACAAGCACCAGTTTAGTAACTAGTAGGCTGGAAAAGGACTGATTGATAGAGACATCAGTTTACCAACTTGCTAGCTGACAGAGGACTAACCATCAAAGATACTGCTTTATTAATGATAATTAGCTTAAGGGCCTGTTTGCTCACTAGCCAGTTGACAGGGACCAGTTTACTAATTAGTAGGCAGATGAAAGACTAATTGATATATACCAGTACCAGGTGTTGAGTTTACCAGGCTGGGAGGGTCCAATGAAAAACTTGTATTATGGCCAATGTGGACATGCACGCACTTCCATGAATGTACAGTGTTTCTGGAGCTTCACCCATACTGAGGGTTAAAGGTCAGACTCTGCTGTACAGATTTTGACTATTCTTTTTCAAATGTTAATACTCCAGCTTCATGGAAGTCACATACCTCATTGTTATAGTATCTGTTGAACTCTGGATCTGGTTACTATGGAAGCCCCGGTACTCATAGCATTTAAATTTTGTAATCATGAGTCAGACAACATTTTAATTTAGTATCACATAACTTAACTTTTCAAACATTTCTCCTGGCAGAAGTGGGTTTCCAAAGTTTTCACATGAGCTGACATGGAAAATTAGATGAAACAGACACTTAACTTCCTCTTTGTCAGAGTGAGTGCTCTTACTGAAACTCAGGATGTCATAAATGTTTAGATTTGATCCTCCCCCTCAGTTTAAAAGTTTAAAAAGATCAACAGAGGAGGGGTTTCCTCATCACCTCAAACCCCTTTATCAGTAAAACCAGATGCTCTCAGCAGCTCCATCACTCCCTCTGCAGGCAGACTGATGTTACTGACTGACTGATCAGATGAGTTCAGATTCGGTTTCTTTGTTAATTTTTAGTTGCTTCAGAAAACAAATTAATTTTTCTGAACTCATGGTTTTAATTTTCAGACCCGTCAGCCCACAAAGTAATGTAATTAGTTAATTATAAGATGCCTGGCCTTGGAAGTACTGCTTGGTTACTACCATGGCTTTGCTGGACATTTTTACTTTATTTGCATCTCACGTTGTGTTTAATCCTTGTTGAGGCTGCTGACTCCTTCCCCCAGAATGTGTAATAATGTCTCTCTTTTAATGTCTTTCTTGTAAATTTTGATATTGTAAATTACATGTTTGATATTTACGTATTTTAATTTATTCTATGTACTTTGGTATTCTCATATTTTTTATCCTCTATTTTACTCTTCTATTGTTGTTGTTATATCTCTGAATGATTTAGCAGCTGAATTGAGACAATGACAAGCTCTCTGTTGTTGTTAAAGACATTACGAATCTGATGTTTTCTGTTATTTCATTTTATACTGTTCCTGCTATAATTTGTAAATTCATGGCTGCTATATGTTTATTATGCAGACCTGTAGTTACCTATACCTCAAAAATAATAATAATAAAATAATCACTTTCCACAATCTTTGCGAATATTCAGTCTATTTTTATCAACAATAATTTCATAAACTATTCTGTTAAATAAACCACTCAAGCTCTGAAATGAATTATTCATCATAGAACCATGTGGATCTAGTAGATTTAATATATTAATTGTTACTTGTGAGTAATTGTTTTATGTAGAATATTGACTTCTGCTGCCACCACATGGTCGCTGGAGGAAATGCAACACTGTGCTGCAGCAATGAATCCAACAGTTCAGTGTAATAATTTGCTGCTACATATGTGTACATGTTTATTTTGTTTTAGCTTTTATATTTTAAACAGTAGGATTAACATTTAGCTTTTTTCGAACAAGGTTGTATCTACTGATTTATAACTTTCTGTCCAGTAATTTATAAAGAGAAGTCAGTCAGCGTGTGTTTAAATGTTATACGTATAAAATAAAAGTCCTTTATCCTCACAGGATTTACAGTTGTTTGCTTTATTTCTCTCTAAAGTTGTGACTTATCATCCTCCTCGCAGTGTAAGACAGAGCAACAGGATGAGGAGGAGTCACCCTGAGAGGAGAGAGAGGCATGTTGGGATGCATCCGACTGCTGAGGGTCGAGGTCATTGGTTTGATCCTGACTGGTGGGAGGAGGAGGAGGAGGAGGAGGAGGAGTGGCTGAGGGAGCTGGAGTGGAGGATATAAGTGTAAAATTAACTATACCAAAATAAATAAAAATTTCAGGAAAAAAAGCGATTTTTTTATTAACTGCTCCTATTCCCCTTTCAGTCATCCCACTTTAATTGACTCTCCAACTCCTTATAACATTTTCCATTTAGCTGACATTTCAACTCCCCTTAACACTTTCAATGTAACTGACCCCTCTACTCCTTTCAGCTCACAGTGTAACCAACATTTCAGCTACTTTCAGTGCTGGTGTCCTTCAAAAGACTCTTCAACTGCTTTCAGGTCTTGCACTTTAATAGACCCTTGGACTCATTTCAGTACTTTCAATTCAGTCAACACAAATTTCACCTGACACTTCAACATCTTTCAGTGCTTTAAACTCACTTTTTTCACTCCAGCTTCAGCTGCTGCTCCAGCTGAATATTCAGTAATACCTACCTCTGCTGGGAGAAACTGCTGTTGAAACATCTGGGTCTGATCCAGAATGAGGTCCATTTTCTCCTCCAAGTTCCTCTCCAGATACAGCTCTGGGTTCCTCTTGGAGAAATACTCGATCCAGCAGGCGGTCCAGCAACTGGGGGGCATGGCCTGGATCAGTTCTGATGGTAAGGACGCCAGTAGGCCGTCCTGCTGAGAGCTTCAGCTCTGTGAGGTTTCTGAGGAATCAAAACCCGCAGAGACGTTTCTAAACTCAAAGAGCTTCAAAGGTACGTCACACAAACAATCAGCCAAATGTGAATAAAAACATACTTTGATGTCAATGCAGCTTTTTAAAGTCAATTTGAGCTGCTGATGCTTGCATGAGGCAGTTTTGGGTTCTTACCTGCTTCTGCTGCGTCTGAGGATCCAGCAGAGAACCAGCAGAACCATCAGCACCAGCAGCAGAACCACCAGGGACACAAAGAAGAGTGCAGAAGTCCACATCTGGGTCATTGTCACACTGACGCCGAACAACAGGGGGCAGCGATGGGCTCCTCAAACCTACACACCCGTTTCTGGAAAACAATGTAGATTAACATGAGGTTTAGAGTTTATTCTTGATCTTGGAACCACAAGAAAACAATATTACCACAAGGTCCATTTAGTCCTTGAGCTTTTGGTTATATCACACAGTCTTCCTCAGAAAGTGGTGTTTGAACCTCCACCTTTAAGCTACCATGAATAGGAACAGCTCAAAGGGCCTCTGCCATCACTCATCTCATTCAGCCTTGACTGATTTTTAGCCCTGAACCAGGACCTTGCCATCTCCCATCACTATTGTTTCAGTCAAACAGCGACTCATAAAAAACTGTTTTTAAGGTGAGAAAAAGCAAAACAAGACAAATCAAAATAAAACAAAAACAAGAGAAATGCCTGAGAAAGGTTTCCTCTATATCTAATTTAGATGTTTAGCTCCACAACAGCTAAGGCTCAGATAACAGATAAACCACCATGTTTCATGTTGGGGCTGGTGGGACATTAAGTCATAGTGATATGTTCAGTACAACTAACTGTCATTGTGATACATTTTTCTTCCAGCATGTATTGATGTGTATGTTTAACTTACCGTTATCTCCGGCTGGGATCCTGCAGTTGGAAGGAAATCAGTTAAATAATAACTGTGAAATCAGTTATCAGGTTAAGCCTCCAGTTGAAAGAAAACATTCTAATCTGTTGAATTTCTGAACCAATCAGAATTTCCAAAACACTGAATTTAAACACTAAACTGACCATCATTTCAACTGAGGAATATTCTGTCTCTGTCTCGGACTGGACACCTTTCTAATTTAATTTCTATTTCTATTTTCTATTTCTTGATTTAATTGTAACCACAATGATTTGCATTTTCAAGGGAAAATACAGTTATTCTGTCCTCTAGAGCAAAAACAGTCTGTGACGTTGGCTTTTTCAATATGTTTTTTTATTTGCCATTTCACGATTCATCGTTTCAAAATCAAAATACCATTTATGGGTTCCTTCGGTCTTTCCTTTGGTGTCCTATTTCCTCATCTTATTTATGAACTTATTGTCCCTGGAAGAGCAAAACTGTATTGACTGTATTTGTAGAGAGAAGTCTGTGTTTTTTTCCCATTCACTTCAATACAGTTGGAGCGCTATAACAGCAGCACCTAGTGGACATTAGAGGAACTGCAGCTGAACACACCAGCTCTGACTGCAGTACTCAGATGGAAATTGTTGCAGCTGCAAAAACAGGAAACAGGAAGCAGGAGGTTTGTCAGCATGTTTTAATCAGTTTTAATGCAGTTCAGGAAGTCAGTGAATTCTTTTTTTTACAAAATAAAATCCCATGATTCAACAGGAACAATGTACAAGAGAAGAATCTTTAAAAAAAACTTTGTCTCATATTTTAAAGCACCATCAAACACAGCTGTCGTCATTATATTAATCTGTAGGATTAACGTAAAATATCATAAATGAATACTTACATTCAAATTTACCCTGATGGAGGATTATTAGGCACCATGTTGATATAAATAAAGTTTTTATTACAATAAAAATAAACACCACCATGAAGAGTGAAAAACAGAAAATCGGAGAAAGCTCTAACAAATATTGAATATATACAGCCCGTATGTGTGTGTGTTCAGACAGCATTATTGGTGTTGTTATTGATCTCCATCCTGCTGATCAGTTCGGTCACCAGCTGCTGCACTGTGTGAGAGCGCAGGCGACCGACCTCCAGGACGCCCTCATGGTTCACGCTGTCTGAGTCCTCATAACTCTTCACCACCTATCACAGATCAATCAATTAATCAATCAGCTAATAAATCAACCAATTAATCTGTCTGAGTCCTCATAACTCTTCACACCTGTCAGAGATCAATCAATCAATCAATCAATCAATCAATCAACCAATTAACCTACCAGAGTCCTCATAACTCTTCACCACCTATCACAGATCAATCAATCAATCAATCAATCAATCAATCAATCAATCAATCAATCAATCAATCAATCAATCAATCAGTAGTCGATCACTCAATCAAACAGCTACCAAACTGACCCCAGAAGGTTAATTTTATCAATCTCATTAATGGGTTGATCAGTCAGAATCCATCAATACATTAAAGTATTGATTGGTGCGTTTACCTTGTTGGTGATCAGAGAGAGTCCGAAGACTCTCAGACCACAGTGAGTCGCCACGACAACCTCAGGAGCTGTACTCATACCTGTAAAGACACAACACCTGAAGTTACTGAGACGGGTCACATGACTTGATAAAACTGTGTATAATAGTACTGTAACAGTAACACTGTTACTGTTACAGTAACAGTACTGGCACCACTACTGTGTTGACTACTACCACGTTGATAAACCAAATATTTCAGTGTGTAAATAGCATCTATCTATCATCTTTTTTTTGTCTTCTTATTTTAATACTGTTCTGTTTTACTTTATTTCTATTTATTTAACTGCACTCTGTACGGCACTTTGGTCAGTATGAGCTGTTGGAAATGTCCTTTAAAAATAAATTTTACTTACTTACTTTCACTATTTAACTGCACAACATATCAACCTCATATAAAAGGCTAATTTATACTTCAACCAGTGTAAATTAAACACAGAGCCTTAGATAATCCCCCCGAATTCTAGGAGTTATTAAGTCAGAAAACGCTTCCTGCTCCTCAGAGGATAAACCCATTAAATTCGAGTGACCTGTGTGTGTCTTACCGACAGCGTCCACCCCGAGTCGATGCAGCAGTCTGGCCTCAGCGATGCTTTCAAAGTTTGGTCCACCCACCATGGCATACACGCCCTCCTGCATGATGCTGGCCACGCCCAGCTGCTTGGCGATCTCCATCGCTATGCAACGCAGGCCTTTGTCATAGCAACCAGACATGGCCGGGAAACGAGGCCCGAACCTGTAAACAACAATAAACAACTGAAACAAAGCCGGAAGCAAAACCTCAATTCTTTGTAACGATAACAGCTTCGTTAACACAAGAAACATTTCCGTATGTTCACAACAGAGTGACAAATCGTTCTACAAAAGACAAACAATGAATCTGAAAACAAACAACAAAGGAAAAACAGATAAACAAGACAACCAGCATCATCATGAAACAACAATAAACAACTACACCACAAAGAACACATAACCAGGTGTATGTCTGAGTTACTTGTCGTCGTTGGGTCCACTCAGCGGGTTCAGACCAACCAGTCCGGGGAAGTTGACGTGGTCTTTGATGATCATGATGTCACCTGGCTGGAGGCCATCAGCCAATGAGCCGGCAGCATTCGTCACGATCAGAGTCTCCACCCCCAACAGCTTAAAGACTCGGACCGGAAACGTTGTCTGATGAACATGAAGACAGACAGACAGACAGACAGACAGACAGACAGACAGACAGACAAGTTGGTAATCATTTGTTGCTCAAACACTTCTCAAAGCTCAAAGCTCAAAGCTTCCTGTTAAGGTTCGTTGCTATGAAGACGCTGGGTCTTCATGTGTCACAGAATGTCCACCATGTTTTGCAGCAGTGTTTGTTTCTTGTACCTTCAGACATTTTTGTTCTCCACGTTGAAACCCTCAGGCACGCTCTCCTGACAATTACATAATCAGCCAATCATAAATGCTTAACCTGGTGAGTCTTGACGCCCTGAGTTCAGCCTTCCAGGTAGAACTTCCTCCTGCCATGTGTACAAAACCTGCTCCTAATTTTAAAAACTGGACAAATCCTCTGATGTGACTGATGCAAAATGAATCCTGTTGGTTCAGTTGTTTTGTTGTGAAGGAAATCCTAAACAGTGCCAACTAGAGGACAGTCAGTTATTCTCAGCATGGCACACACAAGAGTGTGTGTGTGTGTGTGCGTGTGTGCGTGTGCGTGTGTGTGTGTGTGTGTGTGCGATATAGAGGGAAACAATAGCAGTATTCAACAGTCTGCTAAAAGACTGCATGTGACTGATCTCATGCATGAACTGAGGCGGGTTCACAAAGGCAGACACACACATACACACACATGCGTGCACATGCAAACACACACTTAGCACACGCACACACACACAATTCATGTTGCCCATATGTACAATTTATTTGTGTTTATTGCTCATTGTTCAGTGTGTATTTCTTGCGGGCAAATTAAACATGTAAACTGGGAGACTGCGCCCTCTGGTGGTCTGGAAAAATGTGACAGCTTTACAGGTTTAACGTGTAAATTTTCAACTTTTGTGTGCACTCTCATGCATTTGTTTTGGTGAGGATTGAGCTGAGGTCTAGAGCTTGACAGCTGAAGTCAGGTTCAGGTTAATGGGGTAGTTCACTTTCATTAAGTTGGGGACTCACTGGAGTCTGGAGGTTAAAAAAATAACTGTTCAAATTGAAGCAGCAGAGACGGAGATATCTACGACTTCGTGTCAAACGCCAAAAACACGAGATCCCACATCTTACATTTTATTTATCTGAACTTATTTCTGTCCTTGCGCTGCTGCAACACCTGAATTTCCTCTCTGGGATCAATAAAAACTCATATTATGTTGTGCTGTGTTGTGTTATTGCCATAATGCAACCCAGTCTTTCATTCGGCCCCCTGCCTCCAAAACACCCCAGTATGAAGCTACTGCCAGCCATCAGCTAACTTAGTGTAGCACAAAGACTGCAAACAGGAAATAGCGGCCCTGTCTCTGTTCAGCAGTGACAAAATCCACCTTCCAGTAACTCGTTACTGCTGGTAAGTGGACTTTGTTACCTGCAGAATCAGGCTGCTGGTCCCACCTGTTTCTGGTCTTTCATTGGCTGCTTCTGCCGCTGCTACCATCATTTTTACACAAATGCATCTAACTCTTGGAAAAAAGGTGAATAAGTGTAAGGATAGTGATACAAATGTGTGTGTGTGTGTGTGTGTGTGTGTGTGTGTGTGTGTGTGTGTGTACCTTGCAGAGTGAGTGTCCTTCATACATGTGGAAGCGGCCCTGCATGCACACACACGTCTTCCCCTTCAGCTCCCCGAAAACCAGCCGACCTGCATGACCCTGCACTGCAACACACACACACACACACACACACACACACACACACACACACACACACACAGAGTGAGGATCACAGTGAGAGACAGGTTGGTGGAGCTATGCTAGCAGGCTCCTCTGCTTCCAGTCTTTGTGCTAAGCTACGCTAAACGTGTCCTGACAGTTACTGTTTATGCATGTTGTGAGCAGACAGATTGTTTTTCTTCCTTTTCTTTAGCAGCTGATGTTCAGTTTCATCTCCCTGTAACGTTTATAACCTCCAACTGATTCTATAATCAGGATCCAGATCAGCCATTTTTTTTGAGGGGAGTTCATGAATGAATAATTGATTGATTGATTGATCAACAATCTGATTGTAGTCAGTGTAAAATATGTGTTAATAAATATGTGGTGAATAGTTTAAACTATCAAATCAGTCAGGAGTTAGCTTCCTCATCACTGATTATTGAACACTGTTAGCATTAGCAAACTGTCCATCCAGAGTACCTGTGCTCTGTGGGAAGCCCGGTATGTCAGAATAAGCGAAGGAGTCCTGACACTTGAGGGTGTCAGCGAGCATGCCGAGCCCGGACCCACAGATGATTGCCACCTGGGGGCGGTGCTTCGTCTGAGACATCAACCAGTCAGCTGTCTTCTGGTATTCGTCATGACTGCAGACAGGGAGAGGAGCAGACAAGAGGACAAGATTTGACATTTTTTAGGAGGAATTCTGTTAATTTAAGAGTCTTTTTTATTAGAATTAGTTTCTACATGTTGGGTTCAGGTCATCATCCTCAAGTCAGTTTAGATCAGGTCCAAAGACCTCCAATGTGAAAATATTTTGGGTTATTTTCCTGTCAAATATAATTTATTTTTTCCTCAGATTTTGTAACAGTCAGGTCTAAACTGACCAGCAGGCCGTGCTCTGCAGTGTTTGATGGACCCTTATATTCAGACAATGTGGGTAAACTGTGGGTTTGTTTACAGCCGGTCTGATCGCCTGACTGCTCGTGTTGTTGTCCTGCTGGACTCCACGATGCCCCCATGTTTACATATCGCTGTAATGAAGCGGTCATGCGAAACGTTGTCACAACATGAAATGCTGGAGAAGATGCAACTGAACAGTCACAAACACACTGATGTTATTGTTTATCTTCGTTTGAAGAGTTTGACTTTTGGCCACTCTCATATCTGTTAATCAAAGGCAAAGCTTTAGGCAGCAGCTGGTTAGCTTAGCTTTAGCCTTAGCATGGAGATGGGGAAACAGCTAGCCTGATCCACATACCACCACCGCTAAAGCTCACTAATTTAAACATTATATCTCATTAATCAGAACAAAAAGTGAAGAGTGAAAAAAACCCAGCAACTTCTTGTAGTCTCTGCTGGTTGCCTGGCAACCGTCAGAAATATTTGGCGATAGATTTGCGTAGCAGGAGGAGCTTTTTCAGACGCCGTTGATTCCAGAAATAAATGTTTATTTTTCCCAGAGTTAGACGACTCACTTCTTCAGCTTGAATCATCATGAAACTCTCCAGTGATTCAATCATGAATCCAAACAGCCGGCATTAAAAATATCTGGTTCAAGACGCAACTTCTAAGGTGTATTTTGGGAAGAAACATCCAATCAGTGAGCTTGAAATCTCGATCACACGTGCTGCTGACGGCGGGTGGAAGCTACAGATCATGCTGTTTTTACACTTCACTTTCGATTCTGGGTCAAATTTGAAAGGATTCAGGGACTATGGTGACACGTTTCCACAAAATGTTGTGAATTCACTCGATTTACACTCCTACTTCATGGCAACAGCACCCGAGGCTCATGGGTGTCGTAGTCTTTAGAGCTGTGCACCGTCCCAAAATGATGTAGAGACATTTCTTTTGTCAGAAACAAGTTGAAATAATTGAACCTGGTGGTCGTAAAAAGACTGTGGGGAACGAGGGAGTAATAGTCTGGAGGGAAGGAGAAATAAAACCTATTCTTTGCGTCATTATTCCCTCCCAAACTCCAATTTCAATCTCTCCAAGTTTCAAGAGATTTTCATCTTTCCATTTCTTACTGGACTTCACAAATTTGGTGTCATAGAACTGAAATAAGTTGCACCAAATTACTTTAAGGTTCTGCAGAATATCAGCGAGTCCTGTAAACTGCAAGTACTCAGTATTTTAAACACTGAGGTATATTTTACTTCTCCTCGAGAAGGTTTTCATTAGTCCCTGATTCATTCCATGAAATTCCACTTTAAAATTCAGGTTGTTATAAAAAGTTTTGTTGGTTCTTCATAAACTGATCAACACAACAAGAAATCAGGAAAAAAAACCTTAGTATTTTTACACTTTCTTCTAATCTGATTTTTTAAATTTACTTTTTCAGGCTTCTATAAATTATTTTAGTAATAATAATTATTTAAAAAAAGTACAAATATGCAGTGACGAGGGATCACAAGTCAAAAAGTTTCTTAAACTCTGATCTTGTATGTTGAGAGAAAGACGTTAACGTCAGTAGAATACAGATTCAACGAAGGTGTTTTCTTACCTGATTTGTTCTTTGCTGTGCATGATTCACGGATGACGATGGTGATGAAAATAAAGCTGCCTGGTGTGTATTTGTGTGTCTCTGAGTGTCTGTGTTTCACTAACTGTGTGCGTGTCTGTGTGCGTGTGTGATAGAGGAGCACTGGCAGTGTGGCCAGCTGATGCTGATCGGCCTACATATTTACGGGTCACATGCTCCTGATTGGTCCACAACTCGTCCATTCATCAGCAGCAGCCAATGGGACTACAAGGAATGTGTGCGTGAATGTGTGTATGTGTGTGTGTGTGTGTGTGTGGATTGTTGAGAATTTTCTTTTTGGCATCTCGTTTTGCGTCATGCCCCCTCTGACAGTAACGTGATTTTACTTCTGTATTAACTCACTCTAACCCTGATCCTGAGACTGAACACACACACACACACACACACACACACACACACACACACAGAGTCAGCTTCGATTGGCTCGTGCCCTCCAAACACACACTCGTACAGTAGTACTTTAGCTGTGTGTGGATGTTTAGGTTCATGGAGGCTGCAGAGTTCAGATCGCAGCCTCAGTCTGAACGTGCTGCACAGGGCCGACATGCAGGGGGACAGTTTTCACTCTGGGGGGCTCTGAAATCATTTTATTCTGTGTATTGTGGCGTAGTAATCCACTGCACTGACAGCTACATTAGCACCAGACTTCCAGCACACCATTAGGGATCCTAGAATAATGAGTTTTTTTTTATGACAGCACGTCTGCACCATTCAAACTCCAGGACTGTTTGAGGTCATCTATGAAGCAACTTTTCTACAGAAAAACTGATCACTTGTTTAAACTCACGTTTTTGAAAATGTTATTGTAATGTTTTACTTAAGTTTTGGACACTTATGACGGGAAGATTGACGCCACTGTCACGTCTGTGTGGTAAATATGAAACAGCTGCTTATCTTAGCATGAAGACTGGAAATGGGGAAATTTTGGGGAAACAATTTGCTGTTTTTTTCAGGGCGTAATGCACTGGTTTGTGTCTTGGCTGGGACCAGTTACTTCCTGGTGTCTCCACTGCTTTCCTGCCATCTGGTCTTGTTGAGGTCAATAGTAGATAAATGAATAACTGATCAATAATTCTCGTAAAGACACACCATCAGCAGAGGAGACCCTGTGTTTAATCCTACATTGAAGAATTTTAGCTGCAGGTAATAATTAAACTTTTCAGGTAATAATGAAATAAATTAGCTTCTTTTTGCTCACACAGTTAGCACGCAGAAATTTAATGCTGACGTGCTTTTAATGATGACGTGCTTGCTTTCAGTGTATTATCTCGTTTTCCACAGCATGGTACGGCTCAACTCGGTTCGCTTAGCGCGTCAGCAAATCAAAATTTATTTGTAGTTTCAAATGCTGCTTAATATCAAACCATGTTGAGCACACTTGGCACATTGTATTCTTCCACACTGCAGCATGATTAAAACATTTCCAAATCAGTTTAGTTTCATTTGTCTACCTGAACCTCGGTAATCTCCTTTGGTCTAGACTCAGACTCAAAGCCGGCTCAGCCAATCAGAGCTCAGATGTGGCAGTTTAACGAGCAGCAGCTCGTGAGTCAGTTCAGTTTTAATTAAAACTCCACATCGAGTCTCATGACCGCTTACTCTACACACCTCACATGTTCCCCGCCTGCTCTGATTGGCTGCCGCTAACGAGGCTCATGTGGGTCTGCTGGACTTTAACCAGTTCAACCGTCCATCAAAGTGAAAACCCAGAGCCTCAGTGCAGCTCCACCTGCAGGGAGCCGATCTCTAAAATGTTGAGGACAAACGGTTTCTCTGAGGGACGAACACATTTCTGTCCAAAGTCCAGAACTGGAGAAGTCAGAGGTCACATGCAGGAGAAGTTTCACATGACACTGATGATGTCCTGCTCTCTGAAAATAAGACGGATGAAACCCTCTGGTCTCTAGTTAGTCTCCTTTTTTACACTGACATGTGCCACAATGTGTGTGTGTGTGTGCGTGTGTGTGTTTAACAGGAGCCATGTGGAAGCTGGTTAGCAGGTTAATGAGCAGAACACAGCTGGTGGTTAGAGACACAGACTGAGAGACAGATGGACAGATGTCATGTTACACTGAGGAAATCTGGTATTTTACATCACACACTTCAAATACATGAACATACAAACTAAAGTATATATACATATACTTCAGAGTTGTACATAGCTGCACCGTGAGTCTGTAACAGGCAAACTGTGAATAGATAAATCCAATTAAATCATTAGAAATAACCACCAGGGAATAAAATCCTTCAGCCATGCTCGTTGCTGTGGAGGTAACGTCAGTCAGTCCGTCCACCGCTTTGCATCAGAGTCAAGTATCTCAGCAACTATTGGATGGATCACAGGGAAATTTATGATACGATGACTTCAGGTCTAAATTTAGAGGTGTCCAAAATTTCAGTTCAGGACCAAATACGTGCCAAACTAATGTCACTCCCGTCAGCTTCAGCCGTAGCTCATATACTGCTAATTAGCAACTGATAGCATGCTAACACTCCAAACTGAGATATGTTAGCATTTACCTCAAGTCGCTAACACAGCTGTACACAGCATCGCTCTTTTCTAGCAAACGGCAATATTTTTACTGTTTCCGCTCAGTTTTTTTTATTTGAATCACACATTAAACAGCTGGATGAAAACACACTTCCTGTTAGGTTCTTTTAGCATTAGCCGTTAATTATTGTAAGTTGACGATGAAGGTTTTGTAAACTTAACAAAGTCCTTATTTTAATGCAAACCATGATGTTTTCACTTCATAAAACAGATTTATTTTTTGATAGAGATTTGTGGAAGGAGCAGATCGCTGCTGTCATCCTGCCGTCACATCAGAAAACGTTTGTTTGTTGTGAGTAGAGAGCGACAAATGATGCATTTGTCTGGATTAAAGTAACTGAAACAATAACGATTTTGGGGCTAAACCTCATCTCATCAGTCAAAGGATGTGGATTCTAAAAGGTCTTTTGGGGGCCACATGTGGGAGGCCCCCATTTTAAATGAAAGATTTACTGGATCTGAAATAATAGAAACCTGACCAGCTGTTCAAGACTTTAACAGATAAATTTGTGTCATCTGACTCAGAGTTTTACTGTCACATGCTGGATTGACCCGTTTCCTCTGCTGCTCTCTGTGTGTTTAATGGTCAGCTGAACGCTCGACATTACTGCGTTCCTTCACCTCCGTCGAAATGTGAAAAATGTGACTGCGTCCATTAAAATGCCGTTCAGATATTTGCCATTCTTGGACGTATGTGATGTACAAGCGGTCTGTCCTGCTCAGGTTTGGTTCCTGCTGCATCAGCTGGACGAGGTCAGGAAATGTCCAGAAGGTTTTTTTTTTACACAACACAGTGAAGCTACCAGCAGCAGCAAATGTCTCTAAACGGCCACCAGGAAGTTCAAATTTTCTACAATTCAAACTCAAAAATGGGCCAATGTTGGGATCAGTCTGCATGATATGAGCTGGAGAACGATCACAGTGGAAGACGACGGACTCATCGTCTCGCAACTGTGACGTCCTGCTGGAAACATCCAGAAAGTTTTAACCACGCAGACATCGAAGCTCTAACGCCGTCCGTCAACTTCGGTCAACGCTGAAATGTCTCAAAAACTACAGGATGGATTTTAACCATGTTTTGTACAGACGTTCATGGCCGCCAGAGGATTCATAGCAGCAACTGTGGTGATCCTCTGACTTTCCCTCTAGCGCCACCAGCAGGTTGAAATTTGTGGTTCAGAGTGAACTGGTGCAGACATGAGTGGTGTTTGTGATTGGATCATCAGCAGGTCAAAATTTTAATTTGTCCGTTACTTTGGTTCAAGCACATCGGTGAGAATGACAACAAGAGCAGATCATAACAGTTCATGTCTAACTGTTAACATCACATCTTTATCATATCATCAAGGAAGGAGCACTGACTGTTTTTGCTCGCTGTGATCATCTTTAAATGTCTAAGCTGGACCTTTAAAGATGGTTTCCTCATGTGCTTCCAGTGTAACTGATGGAGGAAAACATCCATGAAATTCTCATAATTCTGGGATGTTTTTATGAGCCTTATCTTCAGTGTGTCTTTCCTTTAAGGGTCAGGTCACACACAATTTAAATTCCCCTTCAAACGTATGTTCATGTAACAGTTCAAATTTTCAGTTATTTGAGTTTGTGTTTCTCTTGGTGACCTGGTCATAAGGTTTTCTGTCTGTGTGTAAGTAGGACGAACTCTGCAGAGACTGACGTGTCTCCAAAAACAAAGTGAGGTTGTAAAATCCCGAACGCGTCAGAGAATATTTCAGATTCTCTGCGAGTCGCCTCAGACCGTCTCATGAAGGAAGGTTTTATTTAGTGTCTGATACTGAGTGAAACTAAAGTTTTGTGACGTCTGAGCAGAGACGATCTGGATGTCGTGTCAGAAAACAGAAACGTAATGAAATCAGTTCAGATTTTTTCTTGCTAAATTAGAGAAAAATTAAGTGAAATGTTGTTTTTTTGCTTGAGAGAAGTCCTCAGCAGGAGTGGAGACAGTCTGAGTGTTTTGTATTCACATGCCTTCACGTGTGTCTTCATTTCTATTGTGTGTTTAGCTACGGATGATCAGTGTCTTTATGTGTGTGCGTCATGCGGACAGCCAGCACTAATCAGAGAGACACGACTGTGAACCATGTGGTCCCTGAGAGACGAGGACACAGGAAGTCAGCGCAGAGTCACAGGAAGCAAGACTGATCGAAGGATCGACGTGAACACTGGAAATACTCTGTAACAAGTAAAAATCCTATACGGAAGTCAATCCTCAGTAAAAACATAATGAAGAAAATGCAGTTTAAG